>JAMPIV010005049.1:0-7500 GCA_024509875.1 Oreohelix idahoensis | reverse complement strand
TCCCCCCCCACCTTCCCCGCCCCACCCTCGCCCGTACCCCCCCCCCCCGCCCCCCCCCCCAACCACAGAATATTACCACCCCCCCCCCCACGCCCCCCCCCCCAATGAAAGACCACCCACCACATCCAACTAATGGTGAAGGTCCTCCCCCCCCACGACCCCAAAACCGATATTTCGTGGAAAAAGCGCCCCCCCCTCCCCCACCCCCCCATCCCATACTGTTGCAAAGGCAATTCCCCACCGCCCACCCCCCCCACTCCAAGGCTTTTTGGACCGCCCCCCCCCCCCCCCCACCCCACCCTCGCCGTCCCCAACCGCCCCCCCCGTTAAAACCCCCCCCAGTGACCCCCCACCATTTAGGCTACCCCCCCCCTCCCCCGCCCCATCCCCCCCCACACCCTCCCCCGACACAACACCCCCCCCCCCCCCCCCCTAGGGTTCCCCCAACAACCCCCCCCCGCCCGCCCCGCCCACCGCCCAACATCAATACCCACTACCCCCCCCCCACCCAATACCCCCCCCCAACCCCCCCCCCCCCTTCCCCAATATTCATTCCAAACCCCCCCCACCCCCCCCGCCCCCCCCCCCCCTCCCCAGGACCCCCGCCCCTATGAGCCCTCTATACATAGAACCATGGCCCAGTTGCCCCCCAACTAGGGGGTGGGCACCACCCACCCTCACCCACTCTCATAAGGTGTTATGGTAGGCCCAGGGGGATTGTTGATGTCCATCCCCCCCCCCCCCCACTGACCCAATCCCCCCAACTCCAATAAACCCTCCACAAGAACCCCCCCCCGCACACAGTCCCTACCCCCGCCAACGACCACCCATCAGAGTCAACGCCCAGATCCCTACCCCTTCCCACCCCCCCACCCGTCCCCTCCCCCTATGCCAATACCCACCCCCCCGATATATTCCCCCCTAGCCACGTTTTCACGATTGGACCCACCCCCCTCTAATACCCCCGAATAGCAGCCTGCCCTACCCCCCCAAGTGTGTGGTTTTAACATCCCCTACCCCCGCGCAGCGACCCCCCTTTCCATGCACCCCAAACACTCCCCATTAACCCCCCCCCCTTCCAACTCCTCCGCCCATTTACCCACGCACTCCCCTAAATACATCCCCCCCGGCTACCCCCGAATAATTATCTCCCCACCACCCCCCTCTATAATGAAAGTTGCGGCCACCAACTATGAATTCAATCCCCCCCCCCCCCCACCCTACCCAGCCCCCCCCCCCCCCCCCGCCCCCCCCCCCCACCCCTCCCACCCACGCCCATACCCGTCCACACCCTTATTACCACCACGGCCGGACTGCCACCCCCCCCCCCCCAGGACCCCCCCCGCCCATACCCCCCCACTGCCCCCCTTGTAACCCCCCACCACCGTTCACCCTCCCCAACTACCTCTGCCCCCCATCCCCCCCCCACCCCCCAAACATCAAAGACGCCCACCGCCCCCCCTACCCCCCCCCACCCCCCCCCAACCCCCACCCCCCCCCTCCCCCACCCTTCACCCACTACCGTGACTTCGCCAACCATCACCTCCCTCCACCCCCACATAATAGCCGCGCTCCCTATTAACACTCTGTCTGTCGGGATATTGTCCATTATACGACGGCTTTCTGGCACCAAACATCACGTAAAACCACCCAACCGTGACAGACCAATCCCCCGCCCCCCTCTATGAACCAAGACACAATTACAAAAGATTCAATACAACGTATTCACCATTAAGTGTACAGACCACTGCATTGCTCCACTGACCACCCAAGTACTAATGCTTAGACTAAACAATTAAGGATGGAACCGAGTCTTACACATCTAATGATCACCATAAACTTTCTTGCAGCTCAAAAATTTCCTCCCCTTATCGGCTAATTTTCGGCAGAACATGAGGCGCACAATGAGAGTGGGGGACGGCGTGCTTAATGCATGTGCTGGCGATCAGGGTCAACCCGACTAGTTATAAGGTACTGTAAGGTGTTACATAATTTGAGCACGCATTGATTAGAAACGTATCATATTAGTGAAGCGATTTCCACTGTATTATCCAAATCTAGCTCCGTGGGAAGCCTTGCAGGTGTTTGTCCTAACTATTTCGGAAGCATGTTATCCTCTACGTGCCAGTGTACATTAAAAGTGATAACCAGGCATGTTTAGGTACTTTCTATTGCCATGTTATTGAAATTATAAGTATGCCCCCCGGGGGTAAACATAATGCGAGGGACCCCCCCCCCCCCCCCCCCCAAAGTATACTTCGAGGCTGTTATGGTCAGTTATATTCGACATGTTCCGTTTAAAAAGTTGGTGTGAAATTTACGTGAATATCTGAGCTGGTGACACCCTGTGCGAGGTCTAGACCTGAACATGTGGCGCATCGGGCTGACCTCTATATACATACCGCTGTAGCGTTGGTTGTAAGGAATGGACTCTGGTTCGACTAGTATAAGCTATCGGATTAGCAGAGGGGTAGGTACGGTACGAAAGGGCCAACTGCGTGAATAGGTGTGGTGTCTGAAGGGGGGGGGGGGAATTTGTAAATTTCTGCTCGAGGTTGGAGGCGGGGGCCACTTGTAGGCGGTGTAGTTCACCAGATTACACTAAAGAACTAGCACTAACTTGGGGGGTGAATAAAAGGTCATACTGAATGTGGATACAAAACGGGGGGGTTTGAGTGCCTGCTGAAGGGGAGGGGGGGTTGTGTTGCAAGGCTGGGAAAATTGCAAGGTAAATTGTAACGTAGCACTAAATGGGCTTTGCCGAATGTCTTCTTCAGTCTGGGTACTGTCCAGCTTTGTATTGCTACTTACTCAATGGTACAACTGTAGGGGATGTGCCGGGGGATAACCAAGGGGGGATCTGAACCCAATTTGTGAATGAGTTCCCTGGTGGAAGCTTTATCGGACCTTGGGGGAAGCGATCATGAAGAGTCGGGTCTATATTGAGGGACAAGAAAGCAATCTAGGCCAGTATCGGAGTTATAATGGGTGAACGGGGAAGGGGTAATGGGTTGCCACCGGGTATCAGAAATTATAGGCTGGGACACTTTAGGTGCAGTGGGGTGGGGAACTCAGGTAAGAGGACGGGGCGAAATATGGGGGAGCAATTGGGGGGAGGCCAGTTTCTAGTTACGGTGTGGTGTGTGGGGAATGAGGGTCAATTCTGGACGTCCTGGGAGTCTTAGCAGGGGCAATTTGAGTGGGGGGTTGGGTCTTTAGGCGAAAGGGAATTTGTGAGTCTACTGCTTTAGCAAAGACTGAATATGGGAGGTCTCGGGGGGGTTCCACCAAACATAACACTGTGGATCAGGGGGAGAGTAGGAACAAAAAAAAAACTGGTTGTTTGTAATTAATTGGGTGAACAGGGGAAGAGGTGGTGTAATGGGGGTTTATCATGCCAAGAGCAGTGCCACATAGGGGGGTGGGTACTCATAAAACGGTATCATATGAATCGTTTACACATTGGGGAAAGGTAGCTTTGTCAAACATACGGGATTGACAAGTTTAGTATCTGATATCGTAAATGTGAGAGCAAGCCTCAGTTAGTGATAGCTGGGGATCACCAGGGGGATGGAGTAGCATGGGTAATAAGGGTTGCGGAGGTTAGCACGCAATGGGGGGAAGATCTCGGACAAAGTTTGTTGAAGCATGGGTTCAGGAGGTGATTTCGGGGGCAGTGAAAATGGGGGGGGAAGTAAAATTTGGTAGGGGGGTTAATAAAGAGGTGGTGGTAGAAATTAGGAGGGGGGGCAGGGATTGGGGGGAGGCTTCTGTGGTGCATGTGGGGATAAGGAAACAGAGGTGAGTTCACATCTTGAAGTTATGGGGCGTCTGAGGAAGTGAATTCCTGGGGGAATTGAGGCGTAGCATTTAGTTCTCATAATCTTTTCGGGAGAGGACTGTTATTCGCACAGGTTGGGGTGGGAAGGTGGTGGGACATTCAGATCATTAAGGGTAGGAGAAGTCGTCTGTGGTCGAATGACACATCATATGGGTGTCATGACAGGGGGGGGGCAAGGGTCTTGTATGCGGACAGAAGGGGGGGGCGGAGTGCTAAAAACCTAGGTGAAGGAGGGATTGATGGGCAAGGGGGAGTGGTGGGGGAATGATTCCAAGGAGGTAATGGGGTGGGCGGGGGGATAGTGTTGGTTACCGCATTCTATAAGCGGCTTGGAACAAGAATATCACCTCTGGGGAGTTTAAAATAGAGGGAGGCCTCCCACTTCATGGGAGGCGTAAAAATCACTGAGTTCGGGTGGGTGTTGTTGGGAAATGGGGTCATATGCCTAAAAATTAAACACAAAAATGGATAAACACAGGGGTTTTGGGGGGGGGGGTTTGGTGGAAATGGGTCCCTGGGGTTGGTGTCTTAAATGGAGGGTGGAGGGGGAGCAGTTATGGTTTAGTTATGGGGTGGGGGGGGATATACTATATTTGTTTCGTTTACAATTTGAGCGGGGTTAGTTGTACAGGGGGGGAGAAGTTCTACTGGGGATATCGGATTGGGGGGTCAAGTAATGAGGGGGTAGAATTTCTGTTGGGGGCTATCTGGGGGGTACAGGGGGGGGTTTCTGTGGAGTGGGGGACTTGACGAAGGGGTTAGACTATGGGTATTGGTGTAGGGGATTTTGGGGTTCTATTTGGTTAAAGAAAAAATTTAGGGGTGAGTGGGGGTTAGTGGGGGGAGATGGGGGGCGGTGCAAGGGGTTGGCTTTGTGGAGCATCCGGAGTGCGGGGTGGTGTGGGATATTGGGTAGTTAGGGGTGGGAGGGAAGGTTAGGTTGGTTGGGGGTGGAGGGGGGGGGAGGGGGGCGTTGTAAACATGGGGGGGTGTGGTGAGGGTTCAATGGGGTGGTTAGGGAGGAGGGGGGGGTTTTTTTGGTAAATGTATGGGGTTTGGTGTGGTGGGGGGGGGGGGTGGTGGGGGGGTGGGTGGGTGTGGGGGATTGGGGGGTGGGTTGGGGGGGATGGGAGTGGGGGGTGGGTGGGGGGGGGTAGTAAAGTTGGGGACCAATAACATTTAGACTTATGGGTATTGGCGTCCGACTATAGAAAATGTATAAATGCACAATACGATAGTTGATTTTTTATTAGCGAACCACAATCCACGTTACTCGGGATGGACTTACCTGCCACGATCCTAGTCGACATCAAGCAAGATTTCGACTAAAGAAATACCTCTAAATCTACAGGTTATTGGGGCAGAATGACCACTAACCGAAAAAGCCAAAATAGCTACTACAAGGGAAGGACACAGCGATTATCAACATTCCCGCTAGGTCTACTAACCAGTGTGAACGGGATGATAGCGCTTTTTTTTTGGAGTTTGGGGCGCTGGTTAACCGCTCCAGCTAACCATTGTTCGCATTATTCTAACGCCAACATATTTTAGTACATTTTTTTTCAGGTAGAACCAGACATTATTCATATATAGATGCGACCAATTTGCTTTTTAGAGTTTCATGCTTTTTTTAGGAACATTTTTTTGGGTCTTGGATACGATTATGGAAATACCTTGAGAATTTACAAGTTAACCCTGCTGAACCTACAAAATATACAGGTAGCATTTTGCATGAGATCCACTATTTTGAATTTATGGTCACAGAACTTAAATAGGAAGCTCTGCTGATGGATATAATCACAACATTAGACTCCAGTACATGTTTTATCAAATAATTTTCACTTATTTCCAACCGGATCCTCAAATACGAAGAAAAAGAAACAAGAAAGAAGCCCTTTGTTAGAGGGATGGTCTAGTCCCAATATTACTTACAGTAGAATTCGTAACTATAAACTGTCCATCCCTGCCACATCATCCACTCACATGCTGTAGTTAGTTCCTCATTAACTTCAAGAATAAGAACATGCCAGAGACAAGTGAACACAGGACTGACGAATGGTGACAAGAACAGAATGTTTTTCGGCGGTTCAATATAATTTTCCTATATTTACAAATTCCGATATCCACCTATTTTTGAGATTAATTTGAAGCGTTCTAAAAAGTTTTCAAAATCTTTTCTTCGTACAGGATACGAGTAAAACCTTACGGAATGTAGAGGTTTGGGATTTGTTTGGGCGGCTGCATGTTTGCTCCAATTACCATGAACGGACATCCTCCATCCAAACTTGGTTACGGTGCAATAAACGAAAAACTGAAACCACGCCAGAAGTTGAAGTTACTTCTGTCTAAAAAAAACATAATCTCCAAAAAAACAAAAAGATACTCCTAATCACTAAAACGATACTAACGGTTGATCGCGAACTCTGTGTTTAGACTCGTATTGGCGCGACGTGTGGGGCGATAACCAAATGAAAATTTTTCCTACTGTCCTACTTACTTATTGGGGAGAACCCGCTGAGCCCCTTTTGTGTAGTATCACTTAAAAATCAAATCCAACCAAGTAAAACCGTCAACTAAAAGCGAAAAAGAAGAAGAAAGTAGGGGGCCGATAATCATCACAAGCAACGAGCAAACAGCAACCAGAATCCAAACATTGAACCAGATTTGTCTATACCTGCAAATAGAGAAAACACTAAAGCTATATATCACATACACACACTCTAACTAAAATAGCTTATTAACCCTACCGTGATAATAACTTAACTACATAACTGATCGTTTATAACTTACAACCAACATCTTAACTTAATACATAATAACTAACCTACTTATATAAACTTAAAAATAAAATACTACCCTAAAAAACTATCTGTAAAACTAGTATACAAGATAAGCTATTTAATCAACGTAACCAACACCAACTACTACTACTTACTAACTAACATAAATCACAACTTCTCGATCTAACTACTCTAGCATTATATCACTCTTTATCTACTCCCCAAATTACCCTTTTATCCTATTACTTTACCTACTACTAAGCATAACTTCCCTTCCTTTATAACATACTTAGACACTTACACTATATCTATTACTTTATTGACTCAAAGCAGATAACCCTCCAACCCTTATCGATATTGCCAAAATCGAGTACATACAATCACAGGAACCCGACAACACAACAGTCTATGGCAGATATACATTATTCTCCTAAAAATCCTAATGAAAGATGTCTATATCGTCCCTAAGATTTTATCGTTGTTTGGTATCGCAAAAGACAACAATAAATTTACCATGTACAAGAAACTAAACAACGCAGACAAAGATAACAAAGTCACCTCGGTTTGATATCTTTTTTTGATCGATGTCATAATGAGAAATGAACCATTTAATCACGTCACTTAGCTTGCTTTACTATAGTGATAGGCAAATTAGATAAAACGTCACAGAAGTGACTGCAATTGTGCAATACAATTGACGACTTAAATTCTCGTCCATTACCATAAAGCCGGCGGACTTTCCTGGTCTATGACGAACAAATTGTCACAACATTTGTTTTAATCAAAAACAACTCGCTTCTGGAAAAATAAAAATGACGATTTCCAGTTGTTCCATCGAAACTAATGTCGTTATTTATAACGTGATTTCCAAATACTTGA
>JAMPIV010005048.1:65000-82597 GCA_024509875.1 Oreohelix idahoensis | reverse complement strand
ACGCCCAGCCCGCTCAAACCAAAGAAACACCCGCAACACATTTTGTATGAGGGTTTGTGTATGAAGGTTGTGTATGACGGTTGTGTATGAGGTTGTGTATGAGGTGTGCATTGAGGTTGTGTATGAGGTTATGTATGAGGTTGTGGTTATGAGGTAGTATTATGAAATGTGAGTATGGCAGGGTTGTGTATGAGTTTTCTTAAGATTTTGTGGTATGGTAGTTTAAGTGCATGAAGTTGATGCATTTTAGGTTTGGTCATAGATGTGGTTGTGTAATTTTTGAGGTTGTTGTATGAAGTGAGGAGTGTGTATATTGGTGATAAGTGATTAATTGTGAGTGGAAACAAGATGATACAGAAAAAACTGCTGCAGGAGGGTTTTATGCAATATTGGTGTTGCAAGTTTGGAGTTATCCTGATTTTAGCTAGTGGATGCAAAACGGTTCAGAAGCAATTATTGTTAGATGCTTATGGATTTTTGTTTCTAGATTTTGTGGTATGATGAGAATATATTTGAATAGTAGGTTAGTTGTAGTAAGGGAATTATTTAAAAAGATTAAAACGAAAAAAGATTCGTGGTCAATCCCAGTTTTTTTAAATTGGTTATTTATAGTAAGTTGTCATATGCATTATGATAGTGGCGAAAGGGTGGCCAAAAAACATAGCTGAAAACTAAAATTAGCTTCTATGTCGTGTAATGTTGTAAAGAATATTTTAGATAAAATGACCGTGATTTTTAAAAGATGCTATGATAAAGCGTGTTTATAGTAAGATTTGTCCTGTATTATTTGTTGGAAAGTGGTAGATTATTGAAAGTTGATGCATGTTGTATAGGCAAAGCCCAATACGAGTGACCATGATGTTATTAAATGAATAAGAAAATAACAAACGAAAAAAGATTTCTGTTAGATAAATAAGAATGTAAAAAAACGATGATTTCATAGTAAAAGAAAGAATTGAAAAAAAGAAAATGCTAGCTGAGAAGTCAAGGTGTAAGAAACTCATACACAGAAATTGATTGATGTCATGTGCTCATAGACAAAATTCAGCATAAACTTTTCCCACCTTAGAGTAGTTTCGTACATGTTTTTGATGGGTTAATCAGACAGTGAGGACAAACATACTGCTGAACTTGCAGGTAGGCTTGGAAGGTCAGATATTATCTTTTTATGAGATAATGAAGATCAAAGGAATGAAATGCGGGTTGAGATAGGTAGTATCTTTGGCTAATCTTACAAGCTTAACGAAAAACAGTGAAAAAGAAAATAGCCGAACCATAAGTTTGAAGAGAGCATAATGGTCCATAAGATACGTTTTTATGTAATGCATTTTGTATAAACAGTTCTGGAAGGGACAGAACAGTTGACCAATAGGTATTAAAAAAAGACTTTCAAAAAGTTCATATGGAGTATTTTTGGGTTTTTTTGGGTTGCACCTATGAGGATTTTAGTGTTACATGGGTGCCAGCTGACTAAATAATAAAAAGTTTAACAAAAATAGGTGAAATGTCATGTGCAATAGTGTTGGCTGGCAAAGAAAGTGAAGAACTGATTATGTATAAGTTATAAGAGTGTCATAATTTCGCTAGGAAACAGTGGTTATTGTTGGATGTGGGTTGACAGATTGTCTTTTGTAATATTAGCAATATTGTCCCTCCTACTTCCGCTAAAAATGCATAGTTAGTTGTGGACGATAGTGCATACAAAGTGAATGGAAAATGTAGAAAGTGTCAGAATTTGTAAAAGTAAATAAAAGAGGTTTATAAGATAAAACGAGTTCGTATCATGATTCAATTAGTTGTTTTGGATACGATGATTTTAGTTTCAAGATGGCATACCATAGGGTTTAGTCCCAGACTAATAATTGTAATGGTTTTAATTTGGCGGCGGGAAAGGGGTGGTTTTGATATGTTCAGTGTAGATCTGTTTTTTTAAACACCAAATTGAGTTAAGATTGCGGAGTAAAAGATGATAGATGTGGTCAAAGTTGGAATGGTCATGAAAAAATTTACGTGGAAAAAAATGATCAATTTGTGCAAACATTTGCAAGATGACGAAACACCAATGTGATGGTATAAGGGGGATGGAAAGAATAGATTATTGTTAGATGTGGGCAAAAGTAAATGTTTGTCACAGAATTTGAATGAAGTGTATGAGGAATTTAAGACAGTTTTGAATTTGTATATAATAGATAGAGATAGAGATTTTTGTTGCAGTGGATTTCAGGATTTATGATTCATAGGGATTGCAGAATTTTAGGACTAGTAGGATTTTTTAACAGATACAAAGACAAGTTTTTGAGTAGACTAAATCAGTATACTTATTTATATTTGGATTACATTTTATTATTCTATTTGGGTTATACATATATTATTCAGTTGGATTAACATATTTTTTCATCTTGGAATAACCCAATCCTCATGTTGATGAAAATCTTTTACAGTGTTTGGTCTAATGACATCAATAAACTCTAATTGAATTTTTCTACATTGCTCTTTTTGTGTAACTTTTACAGTAATTTTTTTTTTGATATACGTTGTTATGCTGAAACTGTTTTGCTCTTATTCACCAGACTTAAAGGGAAGAACATTCCTGGTGTTGAAAAATATAACAAAAGGTTCAAGTATTACCATTCTCTTGCGGACGGCCAGTTAGCATCTTGAAACCACAAACATATGAAGGATTAACCTCTGACTAAATAAAATACAATCAATAGTAATTACTAAGTGCACGTATACGTATAACTTACCACGGGCCACATGTCTTCAAATTGGCGCCGTGACCTGCGCACACGTAAATGAACGCTCGGAACATAATGGGGTATGACAAAGGTCACCAATATAGAACTGATGACAGCAAGATACACCAGGACAAGTGTCAAAGTGAAACAAGAGATGAGACGAAGTACGCTGGGCGATGGATAGGACACACCATTGAGTAAAACCCGATTGATAGCATTATTAAAAGGCCAAGGCCCTTGCTAGGAATCTACGCAGGGAAAGAGAGGCAGAGGTAGACCAAAATATTCACAGAAAAAACAGAATTGGAGGGATCAGAAGTGAAAATGTATAAGGAAGACATGAGAAGATCGGGTGAGCTGATGAGACACGTGATTGAGAACTTGGCATGTGTTTGTTGAAGGCCTAAGCTCCTTGGGGAGCTAATAAGGTATTGCCCTGATTAGAATACAGATTCATAAACACGTGACCGCACAAAGATGGCTTTGAGATCCATACTGCTGAGAAATAACAATCGATGATAGATGAAGGTTAAAGATTGACAGCTTTGGCCCAGCACAAGAAAATAAAGCTAGGGATCTAAGCTGTTGTAGGGACCCGGCTGAGTTTATCTGTGGGTTTCTGGACAGGACAAAAAATGAATAGGATTTCTTGTACACAAAAGGCATGTCGTACATTGGCAACTATTATGTGGTTTGTGCATGAGAGCTCCCCAGGGTGGTAAGAGAGGTAGAGGAAGACTCAAAGAAACGCAGGGAAAGAGAATTGGAGATAAACATGAAGATGGAGGGAGGGAAAACTTGAGCTTGATGGTACGGGACCGGAAAAACTTGACTATCAAATTTGTTGAAGGCCTTTGCTTTCTTGGGAGAATCTTTGAATGGTTGAAAGGAAGACGGACGCTAGTCGTAAGAGACCGTTGTTGTTCACCGTGGAGAAAACACAGTAAATAATAGGAGAAACTGCACTTCTCATGCTTGTCGTAACAAGGGCAACTAATTATAAGGTCTGTAACATTGGGCTGGCAACCTCATTATGTACATCAAATTCGCCTTCAAGAAACCGGAACAGCAGTCAGACAGCAGCACGCGAAGCTTGAAAGTTGGGCTGCTGGGATTCCTTGCCAAAGACAATCAGCTTCAAGGGTGTCCCCATTGCCCATATGGAGCCAAAATGGTAACCGATAATGGTCGTTGTGTTACAGGCACCATTTTTGTTTTACTGAAAGGAAAACAAAAAATCATCGTCAAAAACTTAATCATTACAAAATGTTTACTCACACTTGGGAAATAGTTTGATGGAAACCTGTGTTGCTCGAGTATTGCTTCGAAATAATTTCTTGAACTGAAAAATAAAGAACAGACATTTGTTTTTATTAATGATTACTTTTTCAAGAAGAGAAAAACGAATAAATCCTGGACTTTAAAGGTATCCCTCATGGATAATGAGGAGAAATATATTTACTAGTTAAAAATATTACGAGATATCCGTGACTCTACACAAATGTTCTTACGTGAATGTACTACTCAATTGTGGCTGGATGCTTAGGGAATATTTAAAAAAAAATCCAAAAACATTTTTCATTGTGTTTCTCACCGATACTTCTCCTTCTAGCTCTCTCTCTCTCTCTCTCTCCTCTCTCTTCTCTCATCTCTTCTTTCTCTCTCTCTCTCTCTCTCTCTCTCTCTCTTACCACTTCTCTCGGTGATCTGGGCCTAACTTCCCAAATTACCGATCCTTTCTGGAAACTCGGGGGATAAAATATAAAACATCCTTCTAGAATGCGAAAAGGAAAACTGTTTTGCAGGAAGCCACCGTTTCCACAAATCACAGACCACAAATGCTGAACAAAAATCAGCATTGCTTAAATGCACTAGCGCAGAAAAAGCCTCAACTGATGTTACCTTGAAAGCCGATAACCCGAGAGATGTCTTTTCTTTAAAAACATACTGTCGAATGGATTTTAGTATTAATAATTACTAACTCTTAGATTTAACACTCACATTTTGACTATGAACGGATCCCTAGATTTTTTTTGTCTAATCTGAAAACACCACTATGTACAGCACGAGATCAACTTTCAAACAAAGATTAGATGTAGAACATTTAGGATCCACGGTCCAGGCCTAGTTGACTTTGTTCTTGTCAACATAAATAAAAAGTGATTTGGACAACCTTAACGCCAAATTGGACATTTTCAGTCGCCCAGTTCGTACTATTTATGCTGTGTGATTACAATAACTCTAGACAGGGCCGTTACATAACGAGAGGCAATATTGAAATCATCGAAGTGGCTCCCGACATTAAGGATATTTGTAAAGAGCGATCTTAAGGTCAGATTGTTGAACGTTTCAGGTATAAAACACGGGTACGGATCTAAAAGGATGAGCAAACGTTCGATAATAAACCCGGTGCACTAACACAGTATGTACCCTTTGTGATTGTGAAGAATACTGAACAAGTCTTTAGGAGTGAAAAGATGAGAATGCACTGCTTTCTACTGATAGAACGGAACCTTTCATTAAGGCCACAGATACTGAGGACGTGACGATCCTTTTGACTTTAAACTGTTTGGTCAACTGCCTAAAGCCTAGGAGAACCTTGGCATTAGCTAGCAGGCAATTTGATAGCGGGGAATGAGCAACTGCATTTCACCTTACCTACGTATCTCAGGGAAACGCAGAAAGAAACACACCCTTTACCTTCCCTAGAGCTGGGACAGTAAACGTCTGGCTTCTACCCGAGGTGGGTAGGAAAAATCCACAGGTGTCGTAATTTTTGATGAGATAGGTCTGAGAATGTGTGTTGGTCCCGTCCGAGCAGAGGTGATAGTGATAACTCTGTGAGAATAAGGGGTAAGAAATAAATAGATTGCTGTTTCACGAGGGTGATAGGGTAAGAGGAAGGACAGTCTCTGAATCGAGAAGTTGCTCTAATCCAGCCTATCTTACGTCATTAATTTAACTGCAGACGCACTTACTCTCCTTGCTAAACAATTTTTTTTCAAGTTACCCTACACTCATGTACACACACCAATTTGGTGACACAAATGCACAAACGTGAATACAACCTACGTATAACATGTAATGGGACAATGGGGTTGACCACAGTAAGTAAAAGTTTATTATGTTTATTATCACTAAACAAAAAGCACAACATCAATCAAGTTACGTTTATACCTTGTAAAGCATAGTTACAGACAAGGTGAAAAAAAAAATAGTATCTCAATAGGCCCTCCCCTCTTGTAAAGGAAAACAACCCAAAGAAAATTACTATCACAGGTAATTAACCCAAATAGAGATTCAATTTTAACGATGGGAGATGCAATAATCAGTAAGATTGATAGGAACAGGTTCTTAATTTTTTTAATCTATCCCGTGACTAAGCAGATCAGGGAGGGAACGAAAAAATACACAGTAAAAGAAATTAAGTATACTGATGGTAGCAAAAACGAAAAAAAAAATTAATTAAGGTTATCTAATTTCGTTCATTCAATGCACGCTTACAGTGGCCACTTTCATCTGCACTTACCAATCGTTGAAGCAGGCATTCCATGGAATAAAAAACTCTAGTAAGTATTAAAAAACAATCAGAGTCTTTTGCTTTGTCTATTTCAGCCCCAGACTGACGGGGTTTGCTTTCGGCTATATTTCCGTAGTCACTGAAATCGAAGCGTTACTTTTTTTGTTCCAGGATATTCCTCTGTTTCACTGCAGTTAATGTTTGGGGTAAGGGTTCTATGGGGTGGCACTGTCCTCAGAAATGAATATATATATATATTATATATATATATATATATATTATATATATATATATCTATATATAGACTATATATATATATATATATATATATTTAAAAAGATATATTGGTCCGGTGGGGCCTCGCCGCTGGTAGCTAAGACACTCTATGGCGTGATGAGAAAAGAAACTTTAGGAAAATGATACTCCTCGGCTGTTCAATGAAGTGATGGCAGAGTATGACCAGTGAGTGAGTTTTCTTTAGGGGGGTAATCCAGTAGAAAAACGTTTACTATCATGTGTAAAAAATAGTGATATATAAATTCTGCAACAGCAGATCAGTAATATTTATGGAATGGCTTCTGGCAATTGTCCTTCTCCAGTTATACTTTAAAATGGCTTATTGTTAAAGTTCTTGGTTTTACTACTCTCATGGATAGAGAGGGGGGCCACATAGGGGTCTCAACACGAAGATTTAATCACAATAATCGCTGGATGGTGTAAGAACCAAAGTAAGACCATAAGAAACGCTAGGACGCAAGGTATGACCAGCCTATATGTAGAAAACAGATAAACATGTAATTATACTATAAATAATATCCTAACACGCGTTAATTTTAGGTAAGACTATTTTAACCACTCCGGTATTTAATTATATAATGTATTAAAAAAACCCGCGGAGTGTCAAGTTTATTCTTAACGATTTTAAAACCACGAGATATGAACGCCAGTCGTTAGAAAATTATCGATGATAGAATTAAATTGCGGTACATCATTATCAATCGCCTAGCGGCTTATAAATTATTTGAAGCATCTTTCACTGGGGACAAAGCGGGGTAATTAAATTTACACTTTACCGCTGGAGAATTTTGCTACATGTTATTTAATACGTTTCAATTAACACAAAAAATCCCAGTGAAATGTAATGAAACTTAAACAATTAAATCACTTTGATGCTAATAACTATATATTTACCGCAGCACAAGAAACTGAAATAAATCTCTCCACGTATTTCTATAGGAAATCCAGATAAATAACAACCACTCCAAAAATGCGCACTAGGCCATTCAAGAAATCCTGATAGCAAACTGAAAACTGAGTTTGATGAGCATGGCTATATATATGAAATGGCGGATTTTTCCCTCCCCTATGAGGAAATTCACACCTCTCGTAGAATCTTCGTTCAATTCTTGAATCAAAGTAAAAAATCACAACAAAGCCTACCGTAGATTCGTTTCCTTAGAGAGCGAGCTTTTAGGCTCGTTTGCCTAGGTGAGCAAATTTGCGTCTCGTGGAGCACGATCAAAGGGCTTGCAGTCGGTGAGTGGTTAACGCCCCTTGATACTGCAATTAACGAACCTTTCTCTCTTTAGAAACTACAAAACCCGTGGCCTCGCCCTCCCCGTGTTTCAGGGATCAAGCGCTGACGTGATGGCGTAATCTGACAGCAGGTAAACGTCCTTTTTTTAAAGAGAAGACAGTTAATTATGAGTAGTTGGATTATTAGTGCTTGAAACAAAGATCGGAGGCGTGGCTAAACTAAGAATCGGACAGTTGGCAATAGAGAGACCTGGCTTCCACTTGTTTAATTGTGCATGTTTAATTAGCCAGCGAGGGAAATGCACGTTCGATCGTTGCTTGAACCCAAATAGTGAGGGGCCCCCGATGAGAATACAGTGGATCGATCAGGTTGCCTCAATTTTCAAATGTCACAACAGGTACCTCAGGGCCACAATGCAAATACCGCTATATGGCACTGGGACGAAGGGCAAGAACTCAAACGCCGCTGCATCAACAACAACAACAACAACAACAACAACAAACTATCGTTGTATCATACGCTCTGGCGCACATTTGAAAATATGGAACTGCTTCTTCTTCTTCGTCGTTCGCTTTCAGATAACTAAATCTCTCTCTCTTATAAAGCTGGCAGTTCGTCTCAGTCTTCTCTCATCACCACACAGTTTCTTCCACGACTGGGGACGAGATGGCCACGCTGCCCCTCCGCTCCTCTCACTGAGTCGACAGTTTTTGTAGAACATGTTTCTACTGTTTGTTTGTCCTCCCCCACATGTCCCCTACTGTTATATTTGTCCTCCCCCACATGTCCTAACTACTTTGTTTGTCCTCCCCACATGTCCTACTGTTTGTTTGTCCTCCCCACAGGCTCTACTGTTTGTACCACATGTCCTACTGTTTATTTGTCCTCCCCACATGTCCTACTGTTTGTTTGTCCTCCCCACATGTCCTACTGTTTGTTTGTTTGTCCTCCCCACATGTCCTACTGTTTGTTTGTCCTCCCCACATGTCCTACTGTTTGTTTGTCCTCCCCACAGGCTCTACTGTTTGTTTGTCCTCCTCACATGTCCTACTGTTTGTTTGTCCTCCCCACACAGAAAAGATGCAGGTGATTGACATACATTGTTTATGGAAGTCATTGATCAGCAACGATTTTTCCCCTTCTGAAGCAAGTACTCGTATAATCGACTTTTCTTTTTTTTAGACTTCATCTCCGATTCGAATAGTCAAGGTCACGGATCTCTTTATCGGTGTCGTGTTTATTTTAAACTTCATTGTCTTATAATTACCGTGAGACAAAGAAGAGTTTCAATAATTAATTTAACATTGAAGAGTAGCAATATAGTGCTGTACGGATAAGTAGAATTATATGGCGGAGAACAGGTACATTCGTGGAAAAGCTCTTTGGAGATGCAAATAGCCTCAAGCTGATTACTGCTTTCTTTGAAAACATACAAGTAGACGTCTGAGAGTGTACGAAGAAGGATAAGTAGAAGTCGCTGTTATCATCTAAAATACTTCTACTTATCCGAAATTCTGCTTACCCAAAGTTTGCTAAAAGATATGAAATTAATATGAAACAAATATAAAGTTCTAGTCTACTATCATTTACTGGACACAGTATTAAGGTCCTAAGGGTCTTGTTGGATTCGGCCTATACTGCTTGATAGAAATACAACAGAAGTGATTGCGTCATTAATAGGCTGAACTGCCCATGGAGGACTTCTGGTGTCGTGTATTGTGGTTCGCACTATTGACCTGCCATTGAAACATCATTTTTTGATGATGCGTAGATGGCAGAGCGGATAGTGTGATTCGCTTGCATGGCTAGGCGGGGTTGTCGCACGGAAGGTCCAGTGTTCAAATCCTGGGTAAGCCACTCATGTCTGTTGTTTTTCTGTTGTCTGGTGTTCTACTTCTTTATTTCCTGCGAGTGCCTGATAACATACCTTTATATTTGTTTCATATTAATTTCATATTAATTTACTGTTTACAGGCCTCAGGTTTCCCTCCCTTATTTGTAATAAATGTTTGTACAATACCAAACCTACCCACTATCCTGGTCTCACTGTTCTAGTCTACTATCATTTACTGGACACAGTATTAAGGTCCTAAGGGTCTTGTTGGATTCGGCCTATACTGCTTGATAGAAATACAACAGAAGTGATTGCGTCATTAATAGGCTGAACTGCCCATGGAGGACTTCTGGTGTCGTGTATTGTGGTTCGCACTATTGACCTGCCATTGAAACATCATTTTTTGATGATGCGTAGATGGCAGAGCGGATAGTGTGATTCGCTTGCATGGCTAGGCGGGGTTGTTCGCACGGAAGGTCCAGTGTTCAAATCCTGGGTAAGCCACTCATGTCTGTTGTTTTTCTGTTGTCTGGTGTTCTACTTCTTTATTTCCTGCGAGTGCCTGATAACATACCTTTATATTTGTTTCATATTAATTTCATATTAATTTACTGTTTACAGGCCTCAGGTTTCCCTCCCTTATTTGTAATAAATGTTTGTACAATACCAAACCTACCCACTATCCTGTTCTCACTGTTCTAGTCTACTATCATTTACTGGACACAGTATTAAGGTCCTAAGGGTCTTGTTGGATTCGGCCTATACTGCTTGATAGAAATACAACAGAAGTGATTGCGTCATTAATAGGCTGAACTGCCCATGGAGGACTTCTGGTGTCGTGTATTGTGGTTCGCACTGTTGACCTGCCATTGAAACATCATTTTTTGATGATGCGTAGATGGCAGAGCGGATAGTGTGATTCGCTTGCATGGCTGGGCGGGGTTGTCGCACGGAAGGTCCAGTGTTCAAATCCTGGGTAAGCCACTCATGTCTGTTGTTTTTCTGTTGTCTGGTGTTCTGCTTCTTTGTTTCCTGCGAGTGCCTGATAACATACCTTTATATTTGTTTCATATTAATTTCATATTAATTTACTGTTTACAGGCCTCGGGTTTCCCTCCCTTATTTGTAATAAATGTTTGTACAATACCAAACCTACCCACTATCCTGTTCTCACTGTTCTAGTCTACTATCATTTACTGGACACAGTATTAAGGTCCTAAGGGTCTTGTTGGATTCGGCCTATACTGCTTGATAGAAATACAACAGAAGTGATTGCGTCATTAATAGGCTGAACTGCCCATGGAGGACTTCTGGTGTCGTGTATTGTGGTTCGCACTGTTGACCTGCCATTGAAACATCATTTTTTGATGATGCGTAGATGGCAGAGCGGATAGTGTGATTCGCTTGCATGGCTGGGCGGGGTTGTCGCACGGAAGGTCCAGTGTTCAAATCCTGGGTAAGCCACTCATGTCTGTTGTTTTTCTGTTGTCTGGTGTTCTGCTTCTTTGTTTCCTGCGAGTGCCTGATAACATACCTTTATATTTGTTTCATATTAATTTCATATTAATTTACTGTTTACAGGCCTCGGGTTTCCCTCCCTTATTTGTAATAAATGTTTGCTAAAAGATGGACATTTACGCCAGAATAAGAGGTAAAGCGTAAAACGATTATTTTAACAATTCAATAACGAGTATTTTGATCAAAAAATGTTATTTCTGCATCTTTTACAGTTTCTTATAAGCAATTAAGCGAAGCCTAAACTGCAGTGTCAAGTTAACTGATAGAAACAATAGCCGCAAGTGTAAGATCGTTCAAATCACGTTTTGGCTTAGTATTTTGGCACGCCCTGAATTTACTATTACAATGTATATAACTGTATAAAACTATTGCAGGACAATTTAGCCGATGTAAGAATTACTGCCCCCGGCCTAGGGACTTTTCTGCTGTCTAGTGTTTTCCTTCATTCTTTCTTAAGAATGCCTGCCAAATTCTGGTTTCTGTTTATTATTTTTTATATTCACATGCCTCGGGTTTCAGGCTTTGTTTATCTTCATATCTCAAACGCGTAGTCCCGTTGCTGCCAGAGTTAAACACAAGCCTTTTCTTGCAAACCGAGGTGAACCAGTGTTTGCTCAGTTGGCCTGACGATTACACGATTGCTGGTTCCATAAATGTTAGCGTTGTCATGTACTGACGAAAGCTCGGACGTTTATTTCCCAGTTATCGGCTGTTCACCAAAAATGGTTTCCGGCCACGTAGTACTGTAACTTAGGTGATGAAAGCGGAACTTTTATTTTTGCGAGTCTAAATCTGAGCTGGAACTGAAAGACTGCTTCGACTTAACCGAAAGTTCTAGTTATCAGAATTCGACTTAATCGGAGTTTTTTTTTTTAAACAAAGTCACAGAAAACCTTTAGCTGGGACTCTCAGAAATGCTTCTACTTAAGCGAGATTCGATTTGTTCGAGTTCCGCTTAAGAGAACAGCACTATAATTCAATGACTGCGGTTCACTTGAAGAATTACAGTAATAAAATTAGCATTAAATAGTAAATTGCAGCTTGGCAGCCTCTCATTACAGTTCGGCCCCCTGGAGAGCACAACCCTACAACAAATTCAAAAAGGTCTTCCTATCCTATCCCAACTGTTCAAGGTTTTTCCATGTCTCTATTATTTCTTTCATGTCTGTCTCCAGTTCTCTTCTCTGTGTGTGTTTTTTTTACACATAGTCTGCTAATATTGAGCAGACGATTCTTTGCCGGCTTTACGTGGCAAATTTGAGCTGGGAGTCGTTCTCTTTCGATGTGTATTCACTGTATGTGAAAGACGTGTTTTTGACGAGCTCCAGAAAGTGTACTCTTGTGATAGAGTTTTTATGAATTATATCAGCTAGGCCGTCCTACATATGGAGTCAATGCTTGATAATATTGTAATGGACAAACGAATGCTGAGATGAATGAAGTGAGTGTGGAACTACTTAAGATTCCAGCAATATGTCGCAGACATCTTGTCCTTAGTCTATGTGACGATAGACGTGTTTCATGGACTGGCTAGTGAATGCCATTATATGAATGCAATTATGTAAGGAGCTTCGTTCTGTAATTAAATATGAATATTGTTCTTCACGTCAAACTGGCATTATGGAGTTTTATGACTGTTGAAGACTACTTGCACGCTTTCTAAGGCTGTTAAAAAGTTGGACTGATAGGCCGGATATAAAATTATACCCTAGACAAACTGGAAGCAAAGATCCTGCGAACTGATGACTTTAAATGAACTCGGAGGAGGGAGACGTTGGACCAGATCAATCAACATATATTCTATACCCTACAGTAGACAATATGAAGCGCAGTTAATCCGCCAACCGTTAGGAGATAAGGAAGTCCAGTTTCGCAAGGATGTATTGGCATACCTAATTGAACTTTGTACTCAAATACGACGCAGGTTCCCACTTGGACAAAACAGTGTTCTGGCGCTAATGCAGCTGTTGAATCCAAAGCAAGTATTTGAGATCAATACACCTTCTGTCATTCCATTAGCAGCGCAGTTCCTAACAGTTGTTTCAGAAGAGAGCCTTGATCGTCTGTCTGATCAATGGCGAGAACTGGCATCGTACCGAAAAGATCTTGGACATCTGGTGGATGAGGACCCGCCCGCATTCTGGCTGGGACTGCAACAAGTAACAGATGCTAATAACCAGAAGAAATTTGATGTTTTGGCTGACCTCATGTGCACGCTTATGGCACTACCTCACTCCTCAGCATGCGTCGAAAGAGTGTTTTCGAAGGTTACCTTAGTTAAAACTAAACAAACCAACAAGCTTTTGTGTGAAACAGTTTCCAATCGAATACTAGCCAAACAAGTAGTTGCCAAAGATGGAGTTTGTCATAAGTTTAATCCTAGTAAAAGCGTGGTTGAAGATGTGCGTGAAGGACGTTGTCGGCAGAGATATGCAAAGATTTTAAAACTCCACAATCAAGATTCCACGTTATCATTTCATGCATATGATCTTGACGAAGGAGAAGTTGTCGACATGGATGCCGAGTCGCTGACAAGTGACAATTTTCAACAGTAACAAGTTACAACTAACATTTTATATTTGATTTGAGGAACATTTTGTTAAAGACTCTACTGTAAGTATGTTACAGTTAAAATATCTCATTTTCAAGAGTTCATATGTTGGGGTGTTAATAAAATCATTTTTATATAATTGTGAATTTTTTGTAATAAAAACTAAAATAAAAATGAAGAAATAAATAAAAATTGGTAGCACACAGTTTATTTGTGCTAAAGTTGCACTAAAAGATTGTGTAAGCATCGTCTATCCCGTGTATTTGAAGCATAAAATAATCTGGGTATTTCTGGGTTTTTTAAAAGAAGAAAATCTGGGTTTATCTCTAGAACTTGAGTGGCAACCTTGATTACATCCCCTTGAATCTCAATCATCATCATCATCATCATCATCATCATCATCATCATCATCATCATCATCATCATCATCATCATCATCATCATCATCATCATCATCATCATCATCATCATCATCAGCTGGTATCACCACATCGACGGTCGGCTGCAATGGATCTCCAACATCTTGGTATTAATGGTGCACTCTAATGGACTCTTTCATGTTCACCTCTTTGTGTTATCTTCATACTTACAAGGGGATTGACATAAGTCTTGGGCCTGACCATGAAGGAGTCACAGGAGGAAGATGAAACTTGGCACATTTAAAGTTCATCATATTTGCACTGAATGTGTGAAGTACGCGTTTGTTTCTTCAATGGGTTTTCCCGCTACGGTGCACGGCGCAATGTACCCTATTGACCGGATCTGCTGCTCCAAAGATTTGACAAAACAGTGAAAAAGAAGGAGGCCAGAGCTGTGATAAAATTTCTGATGTTTCAGGGAAAAACACCTACAGAAATACACAGGGAGATGGAACCAGTGTTTCGTGATTCTTGTCCTTCATATACTTCGGTAAAAAACTGGTGTCAACAGTTAAAGTGCGGCCGCTCAAATGTTGCTGATCTGCCTAGATCTGGTAGACCAGCCTTAGAGTGCAACGTTGAAAATGCAACAAGAGTGAAGAAAATCATTGACCAGGATCGAAAAATGACAATTGTGGAGATAGCTAGTAGAGTAACACTGAATGAAAGAACAGTTTATAGAATTTTACACAACAGACTGAACATGAGAAAAATATGTGCACGCTGGGTTCCGCGACTGTTGACACGTCAGAACAAACGAAACAAACAGTTGAATAGAATTTTAACACAACAGACTGAACTGATAAAAATAATGTTTTGTACTGGTTGAACAAACGAGGGTGTCAAAAAGTGTCAAAAAACTTTTTGCGTGGGAACCATTGGTGACAGTAGATGAGACTTGGGTACACCATTATGACCCCGAATCCAAAATTGCCAGCATGCAATGGAAAACCCCGGGCTCCCCAACACATGTTAAACCGAGAGCGCAGAAATCTGCAGGAAAAGTGATGCTGACTGTTTTTTGGGACACCACAGGTGTCCTGTTGAAAGATTATCTGCCTCGTGGCAACACAGTTAATGGACAGTACTATGCAGATCTTCTCGCCAAACTAAGAAAGGTTGTGACCAAGAAACGAGGGATAACGCGCACTCAAAATCTTCCTTTGCTTCAAGACAACGCGTCCTCTCACAAAGCACGGCTTGTGCAGCTAGCAGCCAACGATTTAAATATTGAAATTCTTCCACACCCACCATATTCTCTAGATTTGGCTCCATCAGACTTTTTTCTATTCCCAAATCTTAAAAAACAGTTAAAAGGAAATCATTTTGACAGCGATGAAGAAGCTATACTGGCATGTGATGACTGGTTTTGTTTGAAAAATAGGATGTTTTACTCACAAGGTCTTTTCAAGGTCAAGCAGAGATGGCAGAAGTGTGTACATTCAGACGGTGGCTATATTGAAAAGGAATAAACACTATGCAAAATTTCAGCTCTCTGTGACATGTGCTTCTTGGTCAGGCCCAAGACTTATGTCAAGCCCCTTGTACATTGATATCTTTCTCTTGCACGTTTGCCTTCATCTCTTCCTTCCATTATGATCTTCAGTAAGGTGTTATGTCTTTTTGCATGGCCAAAATATTTTAGCTGTCTAATTTTGTTTTCCTTCTTTAATTCTCTTGTCATTGTTAGGTTTTCTAAGACCTCTTTATTTGTTTTCTTTTCTTTCCAAAGACGTGTTCTATTCTATGTGTGAACGGTGGTTTGGGTTTTAGAAAGGAAAGTGAGTGCAGAAAAATGGTTTGAGAAAGTTGAATAGAGTTGTTAAAAGACTATTCGTATTTGTTGAAGGGAAGTTAAGGGAAGTGATTTGACGAAGGGAGGTAAATCTGTGCTACGAGATGTATGGGGTTTGTGGATTCCCTTGTGGGAGATGTAGTGGGTGTTTTAGGGTTAAGCATATCATGTGAGTTCTAAATTATGGTGGGACAAATTTACATATAGTGGTTTGGTAAAAAGAATTAAAGAAGATTGTATGGGGTTTGAGTGTACTCAGCAAAGGGAGATAACTCGCAATTACGTCCATTGAAAGGTTTGGTGAACGAGCAAAAGTAAACACGCACGAGAAAAGTTTTGGTAGGTGAACACATTTTAGGGGAGAACGAGAAAAATGTTAAATCGGGGGATTGATCAGTCTGAGATTGAAGCGCTTAGCGTAGGAGAGCAAGTTGCTACAGAGTAAGATTTTGTTCAGTGGTGAGCGAAGTTTGGATAGTTCATGACTCTGGCGAACAAGCCATTGGAAGTGGTTGGTTGCTGTGGTAACAGACTGGTATCAAATTGTTTTGCCGAACCTACAAGATGCCATAATGCCAGTTTTAAAATAGTGATAGATGAAGGCAAGAAAGACTATGTCGCCAGTACAAGATTTATGTTAACAAGTCGTCAAGATTTTTACAAGACGAGCAGGTATGTTGAATAAGATGAAAAGAAGATAGACAGTAGCTAAGGTCAGAGCGGGGAACAATGACTATTGACATAAATAAACAGCCCTGGCAGTTAGACCAGTTATATACAGTAAAATACCTCAATCTAGTTCCTCCAGACCTATGTACCTCATCATGTGTTACAAACAAAAACAGAGAACATAAATTCTTATACGAGCTAGTAAAGCTGCGTCAGACTATAAGTAAAAGGAATTAATAGACAGAGAGGAGACTTATCTCAAAGGTTGCTAAATGAGCATTTGTTTTGTATATTGTGAAAGAAGACCCGCCTCGATGGAAGGTTGGGCATGAGTCAATTTTTCGACGGATTTTGTTTTGGATGATGACTAACTGTAAATAAACACCATTTGGTTATTCTCTGCTGGTTGAGTGCAGTGTTTTACGATAGATATGCTCCATCCATCATCTGTATTATCGTGTGATGTACTATCATCTAGAATTATAGTACCATAACATCATCAACACCTAGCTGTCTACTGTTGGGTAGTGAGACGAGTCCACGCTATACAAACATCAACCACATTATCACGGCCACATATTTATCCACATCTCACAGGCCTCAATCCTTTCTCTCCATTGCTTGTTATTAAGGATTATGTTCAATCCAAATACCTAGTTCTAAAATGTATCCAAACCGCACGTAACAGAAATTAAGTCTTGTTATATGTCCTGTTTGGCATGCGTTTTCAGGCAGTACCGTTTACGATTGATTTTTTCCCCCCCATGTAAACGTTAAAAAATTCGAAAAAAAAAAAACACGTTGTAATTTATGTAAACACACTTTCTGACATACTAACCTGTAACCTCGATTTGGGTCATAGTTCTACAACTAATATATCAAAAAAAAAAAATTATCGCAGGCTTACAAAGGAAAAAAAAAAATTGATATGTTGTTAGACGTTGACCCATTTTGCATAAAAATAATTAATATCTTATATTTTATTCTACGTAAAATTGACAAAAGCACATTTTGAT
>JAMPIV010005048.1:0-60000 GCA_024509875.1 Oreohelix idahoensis | reverse complement strand
ATATATATATATATATATATATATATATATATATTTGTAAATCATATGTAAATTTACAAATTCAGTACATTCCATCTTTTTCAACATTCACCCTTCAGCACAAGAGTAGATAGTGTATATACTAAATAAAAAATAAGGAAATTGTATTTGAACGACTTGTCAATTTTATCTTTGTTAAGTAAAATCTGTTTCCTTGTTTATTAATATCACAGTTAGTTACACAGCGGAGGTGGCACTTTACGTCGGTCTCCTCTCTACTATTGTTTCGAGATCAGAACATTCACAGCCGTAACTAATTTGTGATACCAGTAGTTCTCTCAGACACTGGGACTTTACCATTTTCTGCAGAAATTCTATTTCTGTAATTGTCAGTACTATACTGATCCAAGAGCCAAACAAAACCTCTCGCCACACTGGGGGCTCGTTCCTGGGATATTTCTCTATATCTTGAGCCATACTTAGTCTATTCATCTATCTACATTCTATCTTGTGCCACCCATAGATAACATAAGAAACAAATTTTTGAAAAAAATAATAAAAAAATAAATAAAAAATTCTATAATAGGATTGTTTTTATTGTTTTCTTAGGAGGAGTACCATTTAGTACTCAGTAAATAGTTGATGCTCACAAAGTTGCACGGACATTTTTTGTTCATTTAAATTAATTAAGTTTAATTACAATAAATTGGTTATAGTAAATATACATACCCTATCTAAGTAACGCCATGGCTGATCTAGTGAAGTTCAGAACTGCGATCATGCAGATGGGTAAGGAATTAAATTTGACAGGTGATGCTCTCACTCAGTATGTCACAACAGAAGTGGATAAACACATGGATAGGGAAGAAAGAAAGTTGCAATTAGAGACTGAAGCAAAGAAATTAGAGGCTGATAGAGAAGCAAAGAAATTTGAGGCTGAAGAAAGGAGGTTGCAAGCTGAAAGAGAAGTCAAAAGACTGGAAGCTGAAAGAGAAGTCAAAAGACTGGAAGCTGAGAGAGAAGACAAAAGACTGGAAGCTGAGAGAGAAGACAAAAGACTGGAAGCTGAAAGAGAAACTAAAAGGTTAGAAGCTGAGGAAAGGAAATTACAAGCAGAGAGAGACCATCAGTTGAGATTAAAAGAGCTTGAAATTCAGGCAAATACTGGCAATAATGGTGGTAGCTCACCTCACTCTGAGAATAGCTCCACCCAGAGCACCTCAAGTGGGGCCATGAATTTTCATCTGGACCCATTTGTTGAGAAAGAAGACGCCATCGAGTCGTACCTGGATAGATACGAAAGACTAGCCACTACCTATGGCTTAGGGAAAGAAAAATGGAGTCTTAAACTATCTCAGGGATTGAGAGGTGTGGCCTACGATGTGTATTTGAAGCTCTCAAGAGATGACCAGGAAGATTATGAAATCCTGAAGCAGGCACTGCTTGTGAGATATGAAAAGAACTCAGAATCATATAGAAAGAAATTCCGAACAGCTAAACTTCTTCCAGGAGAAAACTATCACCAATTCTCTGCTAGACTGGAAACCTATTTGGAAAAATGGAGTAGTTTAGGAAAGTGTCAGGATCTGAAAGAAATGATAATGATGGAGCAAGTGAAAGAGTCCATGCCTCAAGAAATGAGGAAGTTTATCATGGAACAAGGAGCAGAGAGATTGGAAGATATTGTAACTGTTGCTGAGAGATATCAAGCAGCTCAGGCAGAATTATTAGGAAATAAGAAGAAGCAGGGTGAAAACTTCAAATCATCACAAAACTATACCAAATATGAACAAAAATACTATACCACAAGGAATAAACAAAGATTTGACCAAAAGGACAAAAACCCTCTAAGATCGGATAAGACACCTTACCGGAAGGAAGGAAAGTGGTGTAAAACTTGTCTAATGAGTAACCACAATACTGCGGACTGCAGAAGGAAGAATCCTCATCATGCTGCATGTCTTACAACAGGGAATCAGGGAAGGAAGGAAATGGCAGTAAGTCAGAAAGACTTCCATCATCCCCCTGTCTGTGAGGAAGTGACCGTGAATGGCACTCAAGTACTGTGTTTATATGACACAGGATTGGACTTTGATTCAGTTGTGTGCTCTTCTCTAGTGAGTCCTGACCAGATAACCACAGAAACAGTGGAAATCAGAGGACCGATCAAGGGAGCAAGAACCATGACACTACCCATAGCTCGAATCAACATAAGATCTCGTTATGTGGAAGGAGAAATCAAAGCAGCAGTGATGGACGACCCTATTTACCCTTTGATTTTGGGGTGTAGGTATGTTTTCCTTGGAGAACCTATAAAAACCTGTAGTTATGGCAACAGTCCAGACCAGGGAAAGCTCCAGGAAAATGGAGGAAAATCCTATCAATACTCATCCAGAAGAGATGAAAAAGGCTCAAGCAGCAGACAGCACGTTGAAGCCTTGTTTTGGCAATTTGCCAAAAGCACATAACCCTCCAGAGAAAGGAGACTTGTATATGAAGAATGGCCTACTATACAGAAAAGCTGGAACAGGACCTAAAGGGCATGGACAGCTTGTAGTGCCAAAATCTTACAGGAGAAGGTTATGACGCTAGGACATGCTATACCCTTCAGTGGACATATGGGAATAGGGGCCACTGGACAAAGGATAGCCTGTCACTACTTTTGGCCAGGAATTACAGAGGACATAAAAAGATATGTAAGATCCTGTCCAGAATGCCAAAGAGTAGCTCCTAAGCATAGGACTGCACCAGCAACACTGGGAGAAATGCCTATTATGGGAACCCCTTTTGAACGTGTTGCAGTAGATATTGTTGGACCCCTCACTAGGACCAAGAAGAGAAATGCTTACATCTTAACCTTGGTTGATACTTGCTCTATGTGGGGAGAAGCAGTGGCCATGTCAGCTATAGATTCAAAGCACGTGGCAGAGGCCCTGTTGACAATATTTACCCGATTAGGTTTCCCGCATCAGATATTGACTGACAATGGTCTCAGTTTAAGGGAAAGCTAACACAAGAAGTATTCAGGATATTTCAAGCCAGGCACTATCATTGTAGTCCCTACCATGCCCAAGGGAACGGTCAAGTAGAGCGGTTCAATGGTACGCTAATTTCAATCCTTAGAAAGCTGGCGAGTGAAAAACCTGATACTTGGGATACCTACTTACCCGCTGCACTATTTGCATATAGGGAAGTACCCCACAATTCAACTGGATTGGCTCCAGCTACATTGTTGTTTGGAAGACCAATAAAAGGTCCACTGGAAGCATTGCTGCGGACATGGACTGATGAAAAGGCAGAGGAAACAGTGACTTCCTCATACCAGTACGTCAACGAGTTGACATCTCGATTGAAAGCAGGTTGGAAACTGGCCAATGATAACTTAAGACAGGCCAGGAGGAAGCATGCTGCCTACTACAACAAAAAAGCAAAGGATAGGGAACTGGAGGTGGGGGAAAAGGTGTTATTACTGTTGCCAAGCAGCAATAATAAATTGCAGATTGGATGGCAGGGACCCTATGTCATACTGGAGAAACTTTCCAGGACCAATTATAAGATTGACAAGAAAGGAAAGGAGAAGGTATATCATGTCAATCTTCTTAAAAAATACTATGACAAGGAATCATCAGAAGTTGCACATATCATGACCCTAGCCATTGCAACAGAAATGCACGGTGAACCACTTCACTCTATGGAGTATCCACTCACAACTACAGAGGATTATGTTCAAGTAAATATTAGTGAACATTTAACTCCAGAGCAGAAGAAGAGGGTTCAGAAAGTGTTGGAAACCCATGCTGATGTGCTCACAGATAAGCCAGGTCGTACGAATCTGTTAGAGTACGACATGAAGGTTACAGACCCTACCCCAGTATGCATGAGAACATACCCTATACCCTATGCGAAAGCCCAAGCACTAAGGGAGGAAGTTGATTATCTGTTGAAGGAGAAAATTATCTCGAAGTCAGACTCTCCCTATAGCTCAAGTGTGGTGCTATTGAGAAAACCGAGTGGTGAACACAGGTTATGTATTGACTACCGGAAGCTTAATGCGATCACAGAATCTCAGGTGGACCCATTACCTGACACCAACCAGCTATTCTCTACACTGAGTAAGGCTAGGTATTTATCGAAGGTAGATCTAAGCAAGGGATACTACCAAATACCAGTGAAACCAGAAGTTAGGAAAATGCTGGCATTTAGTACATCAGACGGACACTACGAGTTTAATGTACTACCCTTTGGGCTGAAAAATGCTCCCAGTATCTTTTCAAGAATGATGAGGAAACTATTGGAACCTCTACAAAATCCCCATATCACTAACTTTATGGATGACATTCTTGTTGCTACAACCACATTTGAAGAGCATATAGTAGCGCTCTCCATGTTGTTTGACAGACTGAGAGCCACTGGATTGACTGCACGTCCAACCAAGAGCTATATCGGTTGTAAGGAGTTGGAATTCTTAGGTCACACTATTTCTACAGGTCATATGTCTCCTGACCCAAAGAATATAGAGAAGTTAAAGAAGGCACCCAGACCTCAAACGAAGAAAGATGTGAGATCATTCGTGTCTTTATGTGGGTTCTATCAGAAGTACATACCCCACTTTAACTCTCTGTGTGCACCATTAACCAACTTAACGAAGAAAGGACAGCCTGACAAAATCCAATGGAATGCTGATTGTGAAAAAGCTTACACAGAGCTAAAAGAAAAACTCACCAGCAAACCAATCCTTACACTACCCGATATCACACAGGAATTTGTATTAAGGACGGACGCTAGCAGTATAGGTATTGGTGCAACTCTCTTTGCAGAAATCAAAAGCCCAGCCGGAGGAACTTTTACCAGTCGCCTACGCCAGTAGGAGGCTGAATGCAGCTGAGTTGAGTTACTCGACCATAGAGAAAGAATGTTTAGCTCTAATTTGGTCCATCAACAAATTTTCACCTTATCTGTATGGGACACACTTCATTGTCCAAAGCGATCACCAACCTTTAACATTCTTGGCTGCATCTAAAAAGCTAAATTCGAGATTGTTAAGGTGGAGTCTGCTTCTGGCGCCTTATTCCTTTACCGTGAATTACATTCCGGGAAGAGACAGTGTAGGAGCTGATTTTTTAAGTCGACACCCTAGTACTCTGGAAGGACAGACGCAAAAGGATTAACCACAGCAGGGGTTTACACGTCAGCTATGACAAGTCACAGCTAGGAAAGGAGGGGGCTATGTCATGAAACGAGTGTAAGCCACTACTTGGTTAATCGCTATGTCGAAATACAGATTTGCTTCAACCAATCAACGATCACCGTTCACCAGTCTCTGAGACAGAATCAATTATACTGTTCACGCAGTTCACGCAAGATGGCGGCGAGAAACTGAATAAAATTAGGCTGTATGAGCAAAAAACGAAACCGGAGGAAACCAATCAACTTGCTCCGCCAGGAACCAACCGAAAGCTTTCCTTACGTATTTACCTGCCTATATAATCGGGCGGATTTTATGCTAACCACGCAACCCCGAACTTGACGCCAGAGATACTGACTGAAGAGGAAGAAGCTGTCACCTTGATTTGTTGCTTACCTGAGGGCATCGACCTGCAACCTACTTCACTAGTCGAGTCAAAAAAAAAAAATGGCCTTTTTTTTTTAAATCTTGGAGGGTAAATATAAATTTACGATAACCTTTAGGAAAAGAGGCTTACAGCAGACCTATATATATTTAATATATTTTGGTTCACTGATTGTATCTTGGGGAAATTTAGTATAATGATTGTATTTCCTATTATGATTGAATAGACGAAGACTAATAGGACTCATACTTCAATCTATTGTCTCCTATAACTCCCACCTGATATATATAACCAAACAGTCCTCGTCGCATATATTCCTATCATAAGAACATAACGTTATTGTTAGGATATATGTTACCAGCTTGTATAGCACTCGTCAGAGGGGGCCTGGGATTATAGGGGGAAGGACATTGTTGTATCACACCTAGGTGTACATATTATTGGATTTATTCATGTATTGATTTATATTATGGGATGTATTAAAGTATTAAATGTATTCATGTATTGAATCTATATTCTTGAATGTATCCATGCATTAGTTTATCAGAAAGAATGTTTTGCAAGTAGACACCTGTCTTGTCTCGCTATTGCTAAATCATACTGAGCCATGATGTCATTCATCCCACATGCAGACACTGAGACACGCTCATATCATATACAATAGAAATAGGTGGGCTTGAGGACAGAAATTAGCCCCTATTTTTCCTTGTTACAGGTTTCATTTGTGTCCTAAAAACCTGAGGTCGTATGTTCGAGTCAATCCCGCTGCCTGGAACTTCGCAGGAGCATAGAGATTGTACAGAAGCTACATCTTTAGTCCCCCTCAGTCTTGGGTGGGCTAAAGTAACGAGCCTCAGCAGGAGTTGTGTGAACCAAACTAAGGAGAACAGAACGTTTTAAGAGATGAGTACAAATTAGTACCATTTCTGTCAGCATTGTGAGCATAGAAACTGTCAGTGATGAGAAAGTGAAATTAGCATAGCAAGAGACAAAAATAACAACACAGCTGATAAGTGTTATATCCTTAATTAACAGCACAGCTGATATAATTTTTGTTCCTATAATTGGAAAACTTGTTGTAATATATATATATATATATATATATATATATATATATATATATATATATATATTATATTTATATATATATATATATATATATATATATATATATATATATATATTATATATTTGTAAATCATATGTAAATTTACAAATTCAGTACATTCCATTTTTTTTCAACATTCACCCTTCAGCACAAGAGTAGATAGTGTATATACTAAATAAAAAATAAGGAAATTGTATTTGAACGACTTGTCAATTTTATCTTTGTTAAGTAAAATCTGTTTCCTTGTTTATTAATATCACAGTTAGTTACACAGCGGAGGTGGCACTTTATGTCGGTCTCCTCTCTACTATTGTTTCGAGATCAGAACATTCACAGCCGTAACTAATTGTGATACCAGTAGTTCTCTCAGACACTGGGACTTTACCATTTTCTGCAGAAATTCTGTTTCTGTAATTGTCAGTACTATACTGATCCAAGAGCCAAACAAAACCTCTCGCCACACCTATCTCACGTCTAGAGGCCCTCAAACCCCGCCAAAACACCTCCTCTGATAGAGTCAAGTTAATATCACCCTCACAACACTGCTGTCAAAAGGATCCTGTATCATCACCTTCCTCTCCTCCAAGCTGACCCAGAGGCGCGGGAAGTGTTTAGTGAGCCACCCTTGCTGGCATATAGACGGGATAAAAATTTCGGGACCTCCTAGTCCACAGCCGTTTGAAAACCGTCAACGATGGCCACTGTGAGACCAAGCCATGTAACCGAACACGATGTAAGACATGTCAGTATGTTATCGAAACACGTTCAGTCTCGTTCCCTAACGCCAAGTTCACCATCACCCATGGCTTCACATGTGAGTCACGCAACATCATCTATGCTATTATATGCAAACGTTGCACCATTACTTACATCGGTCAAACGGGCACACGACTGGGCGACCGATTCTGCAGACACCTCTACGACATCTCTCAGTTTAAATCCACACCTGTGGCTATCCACTTCAATGGCCTTGACCACCACGGTGCCACTGACATCCAGGTAACAGCATCAGATCCTGTTCCTCGGACGCCAACAGTCGGTTTCGCCAGGAACAACGCCTCATCCATCTTATGGGTTGCCTTAAACCACACGGCTTGAATACCCAACATTCTTTTGTCTGATACGCCTTTCTCTATCTAGTCTCTATTGTATTATGCCTGTCTACTTTGATGTGATCACCCATTTTTTTTTTAAAATTTGTTCCATTAAAAAATAAAAATTTAATTTTTTAATTTTTTATTTATTTTATTTTATTAATTTTTTAAAATTTTTTATTTATTTTTTATTTTTATTTTATTTTTATTTATTTATTTACTTATTTAATTAATTAATTAATTAATTTATTTATTTTTTAAATCGCTTTTCCCTCACTTTATATATTTTAATATTAATTTTTTTTTCTTTTTTCCTCACTCTTTTCCGGTCCTTGTTTTCATTATTTCTGATTTTTTGTTTTTAATGTACTATCGACTTCCGCTTTCCGGTTTAGTGGCAGCCATCTTGCTTCACCATGTGACTGGACATAAGGGAGTTGTTTTTCTCTTATTTTTATAGTTTCATGTTCTCTACTTAATTCTCATTTTCTTTCCCTCCTGTCTCTTGTTTGTCTGTCCCTGACGAAGGCCTTGTGGCCACAACGTAGGTTTTTCTTGTCCTTTCTCCTTGTAAGACGTATTACTATTTGTGTGTGTGTGTGTTTTTTCCCCCCCCATTCAACTAGGTTCATACTAGTGTTATTGTTTTTTTCCAACGGGATACCTACACCAAGTATTGGGTAAGCAAGTGTGTTTGTGGCCACAGAATTACAGGATGAAAGACTGAGAGAGATAAAAATATTTTCTTGTTGTTACAATCATTGTACCCACTTCTTTTTTTGTTGTTTTTTGTTTGTTCGCTAACCTGATTATTTTACTGGGATAAGTAGAAACTTTGTTCTTTACTATACTGTCTATTCTATACCCTAGTGTTAATCTTTGACCTTTGGATTATTAACTTCTTGCGTGATCTTTTCTCAACAGAGGGGAGGGCGCTTATTTGGTTATTTTCATATATCTGTAAAACCTTGATTTATATTGATTCCTATATGTTTGATGTTGTGAGAAGTTTAAGTGATAAATAAACTAAACAAAACTTAATTTATCTTGTCGGTCAGCCCCGTACCCAATTATCCATAGTTTTTTCACGTGTGTGTGTCCTGTTGTCACATAACTCTGTGTGTGTGTGTGTGTGTGTGTGTGTGTGTGTGTGTGTGTGTGTGTGTGTGTGTGTGTGTAGATAACTTATAATTAACATTATAGGGAATTGTGATAGATCGTCTTCTTCTAAAGATAGTCATATAGATAGGCTGGACTAGAGAAACCACTCATTCCAGAGACGTATCTTTACCTTAATCTATTTCACTCGTGGAATCTATTCTAACACCTTTCTTTCTCATATACCCCACCTACTGCTCTACTCAGACGGGACCAAATAAATCCCTATACCTATCTTTAAAAATTTACGACAATTACCAATTTTGTATCGTCTTTTGTCGTAGTAAGGCGTATTACCTTTTTTTTTCGTCTTTTGTCCTAGTAAGGCATATTACCCTTTTTTCTCGTATTTTGTCCTAGTAAAGCGTATTACCATTTTTCTCGTATTTTGTCCTAGCAAGGCGTATTACCCTGTGATAGCGTGGGCAAGAAGTGGGATGTTGTTGTGATGATATGTGATCACTTTCTCGCGGCCAATTCGCATCAGATCCATACAACATTAAAACTCTTGATTTTAAGGCAGGGGCTGTATTTATTCATACAACCCTTTCAGTGACCCAAACCCACAAAGCAAACTAATGAACAAACACTAAACAAATAAACAAACACCCAGCCAGTGCCCATGTGCTAACCTACAAGTCTCATGCAAACTCTTCTGCCGACTCTGGGTGTTTTCTCCCACATCTTGCCTCTACTGCGAATCTCAGCAAATTGACTTTTCCACGCAAAATAAACGCTATGCAAACCGCGCTCGTCCTATGTAACGTGGGCTCGCGAAGTGACGTGGGCTGGTGTACTGGTTGGAGCTAGCACAACGAAAACATATGGACGTTATTATGGCCCATTCTATAACCCATTATGGCCCATTTTATGACCCAGTCACAACCTTTATTTCTCGTATTTTGTCTTAGTAAGGCGTATTACTTTTTTTCTCGTATTTTGTCTTAGTAAAGCGTTTTACCAGTTTTTTTCTCGTATTTAGTCATTGTAAGGTGTATTACCTTTTTTTTCTCGTATTTTGTCTTAGTAAGGTGCGTTACCCTTTTCCCCCCAACTCCATTAGCTTTCAGTTAAGGTAAAAATAGTCTCATAGCAGATACTGCCGGCCATGAGTAAAGTGATAGGCTTCACTATACTAAGTCAAGCTTTATGAGGTGGTGTGACTAGTTCCCTTTGCTCGCTGCCTTTGCCTTCCTTAACTCAAGAGCAAAGTCAAGTACCCATTTACAGCTAGGTAGCATGGAGTGTTACGAGACCCTATTTTGAACATGAAATCTACTAATTGAACTGCGAGAGCCAAGCGCTGTAACCACTGAGCCTATTGAATGGTCGGCTTTTAGTAAACCTTCCCAAAATCCTTATTCATCATGAAGACAAAAAAAATTCTAGACTTTGCCATGCATTTGAACATAAGAATGTAAATAAAAGGATAAATTAGTTTTTCATAAAGAAAACTATTCGGTAAGCAAAAACATGTTTAGTATCATAAAGTTGTTAAATATGTATCAGAACACAGTCAAATGAGCTAATGAGGCACTTATTTCTGTGTCTTGTCAACCAACTGTGATGAGCAAAACAAACCCAATCTCTCCTAGCAGGTGTCTTTGTACACTGCAATGACCGCATAACTCAAGGCGTAGAGATTTCAGGCATCTTGTGGCTTCTTGCCTGGTGACGATGTAAACCCAAAACACGGATATTGGGCGCTTTTCTTTCCCATCACACAACAGTTTTATTCTTACTACATTTTTTGTAAGAGATACTCGCTTATCATATTCAGCACCCAGTTCGTTTCTTGATTTAGATTTGACTGAGAGCAGGACTCACCGTTCTCTCTCCAAACCATAACTTTTCTTCACTAACACTATTACTTATGAAATGTGTCAAAAGGATAATACTGTGGCCCCTTGTCGTTCCTGGGAGTCTCTGTTGAGACAAGAATAGGACTACTGTTGCCCGTTGTCGTTCCTGGAAGTCTCTGTTGAGACAAGAGTAGGACTGCTGTTGTCCGTTGTCGTTCCTGGGAGTCTCTGTTGAGACAAGAATAGGACTACTGTTGCCCGTTGTCGTTCCTGGGAGTCTCTGTTGAGACAAGAATAGGACTACTGTTGGCTGTTGTCGTTCCTGGGAGTCTCTGTTGAGACAAGTATAGGACTACTGTTGCCCGTTGTCGTTCCTGGGAGTCTCTGTTGAGACAAGAATAGGACTACTGTTGGCTGTTGTCGTTCCTGGGAGTCTCTGTTGAGACAAGTATAGGACTACTGTTGCCCGTTGTCGTTCCTGGGAGTCTCTGTTGAGACAAGAATAGGACTACTGTTGCCCGTTGTCGTTCCTGGGAGTCTCTGTTGAGACAAGAATAGGACTACTGTTGCCCGTTGTCGTTCCTGGGAGTCTCTGTTGAGACAAGAATAGGACTACTGTTGCCCGTTGTCGTTCATGGGAGTCTCTGTTGAGACAAGAATAGGACTACTGTTGCCCGTTGTCGTTCCTGGGAGTCTCTGTTGTGACATGAATAGGACTACTGTTGCCCGTTGTCGTTCCTGGGAGTCTCTGTTGAGACAAGAATAGGACTACTGTTGCCCGTTGTCGTTCCTGGGAGTCTCTGTTGAGACAAGAATAGGACTACTGTTGCTTCAGACATGTCGTACAAGGCGACTATAACGAGGTTGTGCATGCTGAGACTGATAACCTCAGCATGCACAACAAATTAGGACAGAAGCCACCGGTGTAAGAGCTTGTAAATGCCTGGTACAATTTTCCTGCCAGGGGACTAACTACAGTGGGGGTTCCAGGCTCCACATGGAGCGAAAAGGAAATTGAAGAATGATGATAATTTTGTTATTTACCAAATATTCCCAGTACCCCCTTAAGAAGATTCTCGGATCCCCTGGGGGTAAGAGTACCACATGTTTGGGAATCCCTGTTGTAGAATGTGCAAAGTGGATAATAGAATAGTTTAGATTCAAATCAAGCTAATAAAATAGCATAGTAATGGCAATAAACATTTAAATGTTGTGAATGTCAGGAACACATTCGAGACAGGTAACAGTATACAAAGTCGGCCAGTGTCTTTGAGTACACTCATACCCACCCGCAGTGGTTCTAAAATTTTAGTTTCACGAGCACATGCGTGAAAGTAGGCTTATATTTTAAGTGTAAAAAAGGGGTAAAGGATCCCGTTACACGCCCATTGAGGCATATTGGGAATATGGTGTTAGGCCCATATTTTCTTGACCATCGGCACACTAGGGGTGATGTGGTCAGCATCACGCCGGCCGCCTTAACCTTCCCAGAAGTTGCTCTGGTACCCAGTTGGGGCTGGGTCGACCCAGGAGCCGTTTGCGGCCTAAAAAAATCCCACCTCATCTGGGGATCGAACCACAGACCACTGAGCTAGGAAGCCAGTGCACTAACCACTATGCTACCACGGGTCCCTATTTTAAGTGTAGTTTCCGGGTATTTCTGAGAAAACAAAGAAATAATATGACTATTGCTACCTCAGGCATGTCGTAAGTAGCGACTAAGATGAGGTGTGCATTGGGATGGCAACCTCAACATGTAAAACAAATAGCTACATAAACGACCGCTACATGAGTTGCTTGTAAGAAAAGAAATAGAGGCATTCCTGTCGCACTCCCGTTTTAATCCCGAAAGGTTCTGCAAGTTCTCCTTTATGAAGAACTCTGCATGTCATGTCTTCATAAGTTTTCTTTATTAAATTAATGATCTTCAGGGGAACTCCATAGTGCCTCATCTATTTCCAAAGTGACTCTCTGTCAAAACTGTCAAATGCCTTTTCATAGGCCATAAATCCAATGTATAGCGGTGAATTCCATTGCAGACTTTGCGGAACTATTATTCTCAATGTGGCTATCTCGTTATCAGGGCAAGCAGAATTATTTTTTTTAAAACATTTTCCTTGTCATACAAAAAACATAAACATTGTTTTCATCCGACTGGAAATCATTTACCCCACCACCTATACGAAGCCTACATGTACCATCCACACTGGGGGAAACTACTTTCTTTTTTAACTTCTCCGTTCTACTGTTGCTGATCAGCCTAGTATGTCGCATTAGCTGTTGTGAGCCCGTGTTGTTGTAGAATATCTGTGATGTTATCTATCCATCTGCCTAGGTCTTCCCTGTGCCTTGAAACCAGATCTTCTACTGTTGTAGGCGAGTAATGCTAATTTATCGGGTTAAATTCTCATGAGATGGACAAACCACTTAATTTTTGTGTCTCTCCATATACTTGATGCAGGATGTACTTCCTACAATTTTTCTGTCATCATTTCTCATTCTGTCTCTCCTGACCACATTAATGGCTTTTCATAATAATCTCATCATCTCACAGGATGTGATTTACTTCTCTTGCGCTTTGGTCACTGACCATGTTTGACACTGACAGCAAAGAGTTGGTAAGAATATACTATTTATCAGCTGTCGTTTAGTTTCCATAGTGAGGTTATGATGTTTGAGTAGTGGTGACAGTTGGTAAATCATTGCACTAGTTTTTTTTTATTTTTTACATCTTGTTTCAATTTCTCTGTCAAGTCTTCCATTTTCTGTAAAAATGCTTCCTAGTTATTTGAACTGCGGGAAACACGGATGGGAGTGGATGTGAGGCTTCTTAAGATGCTGTAAAGAGGTGCGAGGCTTCTTAAGATGATGTAAATGGGTGCGAGGCTTCTTAAGATGCTGTAAAGGGTGCGAGTCTTCTTAAGATGCTGTAAATGGGTGCGAGGCTTCTTAAGATGCCGTAAAGAGGTGCGAGGCTTCTTAAGATGCTGTAAACAGGTGCGGGGCTTCTTAAGATGCTGTAAAGGGGTGCGAGGCTTCTTAAGATGCCGTAAAGAGGTGCGAGGCTTCTTAAGATGCTGTAAAGGGGTGGGAGGCTTCTTAAGATGCTGTAAAGAGGTGCGGGGCTTCGTAAGATGATGTAAAGGAGTGCGAGGCTTCTTAAGATGCTGTAAAGGGGTGCGAGGCTTCTTAAGATGCTGTAAAGTGGTGTGAGGCTTCTTAAGATGCTGTAAAGGGGTGCGAGGCTTCTTAAGAAGCTGTAAATGGGTGCGAGGCTTCTTAAGATGCGGTAAAGGGGTGCGAGGTTTCTTAAGATGCTGTAAAGGGGTGCGGGACCTCTAAAAGGTTAAGAAACACTGAACTAAAGAACCACATAATTTATGCAGTTCTTATTATGATCAGCTACAGATTCACGCTTTCAGAATTTCCTATCTTGATCAGCTGCAAAAACACTTACTGTAAGTAAACATTGTCTAAGTTGATTTAAAAAAAACACCGACTTTGATCAGTTAAAGAATAATACATTTAAAAACATTTGCCAATGTCAATCAACTACACGAACACGCATTTAAAAACGTTCATACTTTGATCAACTACAAAACAAGCACTTTAAACATGTCCTATTCTGGTCAACTATAGAAATACGCCCTTTAGGTTTTTCCTATGTAATTTGATCAACCACAGTAATGCGCACTTTTAGAATTTTCCAGTCGTGCACATATTAACACTAGGACAATAACTTACATAATGTTCAAATAATCATGTGTATATTTGTACAACATGTATGTTAAGTCCTTTTTGCCGTGGGATTTAAGTGTGCGAGATCTCACATGCCGGTCTAGTGTTGATAGACATACATGTGAGCGCATCTAAGAAAAGTTGTATATGATTAGTCATTTACGCGCCGTCAGACACAAAAGCTGAACAAAATAGCGCATCACGGTGCGATTGGTCGTTTGTTGCCAAACAGCGTTTACGTTATTAGGAGAGATCCTTTATGTCTGTGTTGCCAGATAGACGTCCTTTTGACGGAGCTGTTGGAAGCCTTACCCTAGTTGTGGGTAGGCTCAAGTAAGATATATATTATTATTCCTCCCTGTGTGGAGTGCTTGTTTTAGCCAACCCTGGCTGGAGTTGTATATCAAGTATTGACACTCCTATATTAATTGTCAATATCTAGCAGAACTTCGACACGACCTTGTTATGGCGTGCCGCTAGTGTGTCTAGTCTTGCTGGACAAGGTATATATGTCCTAACATTGTTTTGTGGATCGTCAGGGAAGACATCCTGCATGTTACTCATAATATTCGTAAAGAAGATTACTCATCTCAGAATCCCTAACGGCCGTTCGTTCGCCGTCCTTGAAATGTCGGCGGTTGTATAAGTCGGCCAAGTTCTTGACTGATTCCATATATGTATTAACGATGCTATATCTACAATGTAAGTATCTGTATGATTCGACACTGCTATTTGTACTATTGATGACTACTTACTATGATGTCTGCGTCCACGTTCTCGTATAATAAACTGTTGACATTCATAATCATGTCATGGGTCCAGTTTACCTTACTTGCCACCGTCACAGTTGACGTTCGTTCCAGTTACCATTGACCCATCTACATCCCACCATTATAATATTCGCGTTGAACATTGTAAGTCGGCAATAGAGACTTTAAGCCTGATACGCCGAGATTTTTTATTCATATATATTTTGGTTAACACGGCGTGTCTTTATACGAGATTGTCAATATGTCTACTGACTTAAAATGTTGGCAGGGAAGCCGCGCTGGTGTAATGGCTACGGCGTTGTACTGGCGACCAGGTGTTCATGGTTCAAACCAAGGCGTCAGCGTGTGAAGAAATGTTTACGGCCGGAAATTTGACTGAATAACCTGAACGGCTCCTGTGATAAACCCTCTGTGGATGGGAAGGAGCGAAGCTCAGGACCGGGTTGGAAGGAAAGTCCTCAGGTTCCCCAGCCTCGCAATGACATGTCATTGGGCCGAAGGGCTGAAAGCCCAAGTGCCGCTGGTTAAGAAAAAAAAATGTTGTCAGTCTTGGTCGGGCTTACAAGGATTGCCGACTAATATAGAACGCGAATAATAAAACATCGTGGGCCGAAAGATGGGCCAAGGTTAATACATAATTTGACCAACTGGTAATCAATGTTGATTGGAGTCATGGCTTGACATCAGACACGTTTATTTGGTGGACGCAATACAGACGATCAATCATTGTAGTAGTAGGCATCATATCAATAGTTTAGGTTATAACATCGAGACATCATAGTTCATTGCATTCTCATATAACTTTGATCATGGACTTGATCGACATTCTATAACGGCCGACCCTTCAAGGACGGCGATGAACTTTACGGCAAGTAGTTCTACCATGGCTTTCATTACGGAGCTTGTATAAAACGACAGGGGTTTTACTGAATAACCCTTTAAATATATTGAAGAATAATCCCGATAATATTCGGTAAGGATCTGGAACCCACTAGCGACGCGACATGGCGTATGTGTGTCGAAGTTCAGCCAGATCTTGGCAATGACGAAAATAGCATAATATATAACATGCAAACGAGCCCTGTACTGGCTAACGTAGATACTCCATACAAGGAGGTTTATAATATCTTCATGAATACTTCCCACAATTTGGGCAAGACTTACAATCAGCTCGTCCAAAGACGACCATCTCAGGTCATAGCCATTAGGTATCTCCCTTATAACGTAATTTTTCTTTGGCAACAAACCCGAACGCACCGCGTTGCGCTTTTGTGTTCAACATCGTGAATGACAGCGCGTAAATAATTAATCATATATATATATTTTCTTAGATGTGCTCAACATTTAAATTACACGCCCAAAAAGGACTTAACAAAGCCCGCCATTTCTGGCATCGCCCTTGCCAGTAGTGCCAGTCTGTTATATCAACTTATAGCACTCCGTAACGGAAAAGGAGGCTACAATGTATTTGTCTTGTACGTTTGTAATTGCGTACACAAGCATATAGTGGACACTATATCATGCCAGACCGCGAAACAAGAAGATGGAACAAATAAAGAAATATGTAAACTCAATGCAGCGAATTTCTCTACGTCAGTATGTATGAATTGTCGCTTAATCTTAACATTAAACTTTATTGTTCATTGTTCCTGTAGTGGTTTTGATGGTATTGGATGGTTGTTATGTTACCTAGTGTAATGTATGAGGTCAGCTGTGAAGGCTCCTGAGATAAATGTAGATGTGAATTACAGAAGGCCCTTCTTGCTACCACTTACGACCTCAAACATATCTCTTTTACTATTATGAATGTAGCTACGTTAAAAAGTCTAGGGTACTGAAATGTAATGTGTTGTAGTAGAATATACAAACACACACAGATAATTGATAAGTCTAATAATATTAATAAAATTTATAACACACTGAACTAACTCAGACTGTTTTAGTTTAAATATTAAAATTTTTTCTAAATTTATTTGTTCTGAACCAATGTTTTATTTTGGTCAGAACATATGAAATGTTATGGAGTTATAAATGGAATGCATAAATATATGGCATAATAAAATGGAATGTGTGTACATAAGTAATTTATAAGACTTGGTTAATATTAATTATATTTTTAATGTCTCTGGGAAACTATTACTGGATGTGCTGTTGGGGTGGTGTCATCACACCCACTCTGTGACTAGAACAAGCTTTGTCCATTGTCTTATAAACTGTAATAAATGTATCTTTCCCAAATTCAGTATAATTGTGATGGGGAAATATTTATAAATCTTAAGGAGTATGGTGAATCCTCAGCAGGCCACTAATCACTCATCTTGTCTGTGAAGATCTGATGCTGGATTCCGGTGGCCCACTCCTCTCGGTAGCTAGAATACAATGCTAGACTGCACCGACACACTGTTTGGCTGCACACACATCTGCTTGTGTAATCTTGATTACTTATGTGGCACTACCCTAGTGCCACAACAGAAACTCACAATTCTGAAACAAAATTTGTGCGCTGTGTCAGTAATCTATTTACTGCACCACTCTTACCCACAGCACAACACATCAACAATACACAGAATGGGTCAGATCTCTCTGACCACACAGCACATCTTACCCAGTTGTTTTCATATAGTACTAGTTCCCCAAGACTGCATTGCATCTGAGATATGTTCAATAGTTTCCTTTTATTCAATAAGATAGGTGATATGTTCCCACTGATCTCAACAATAGATCCGCCTTCCATAGTCTTAGTTAGGCGTCCATATATTTTGTTTGTCTCTAGACCCTGAACTTTGGCTGGGGACCTAGAGCGAGCACTTACTTGTCGTAATCATTTTATATGATATGGCAGTATCAATCACTCGAAATATTAAAATATACAAAATAAATGCTTTCATTCTTACCAGAATTCAGAATTGAGAACACAGTTAATTGCTAGCAAAACTCAGCTGAGCTGCTGGCTATATGATGGCGTCCCACTAAATGTATGTAATATCTTCTGGGGAAAACACCACAGGCAATAATCGACTGTGTCCCTGGACAGAATTGTATCAAATGGCAAAAATGCGCATCTCTGTCCCGCTAATATGATTACATTTGCCCAATCACAGACTTCCCCCCTAACTTTTTCAAATCTACAACCAAAAGTCAAATTTCAGTCAGATCTCAGTCAAGTATGTATTATTGTCTGTTGGTCCGTCTGTCTCTACTTGGTTTTTCACAAAAACACACTTGGTTCTACATGCAATACCCTACACAAATCTGCCTCCTAAGTTATTTTTAGCCACAATTCTCCACCTTCCCCCTCTCTTTCATTACAGCTTGATTTTTGCATTTGCGTGTCTCAAGGACGAAAATTTGAAACTTTAGTGAACAGTACAGTCGCTAGTCTGATATGAACAACACAGTCTTTTGTCAATATCTTCCTTGTTATCTATCCGTCTGTATAATTTAAAGTATATTAGTTCTCTGCTTAAGATGGGCTATCAAACTAGCTAGGTTTTATATTCATAACTCTATTATTAAGAAAAAACATATTTTTTCTCAAGGGTATTTTTTTAAAAATTTGTTCGCGAACCTTCTCTACGGCGTTTGCCGCTGAATTCAAATAAAACAACCAAGTATCGAAAAACGTCCAAGAAATGACTGTTTCGAATAAGAGCCAAGGTCTTTTTTTTGGTCCATTTCCTTACATTGTGTCAACTAGTGACGTGAATTTTTTTCTTTTACTACCAATTGCGTCTTTTAGCCTTTCTAGATTCAAACACGTGTTCAGTCATATTTTTCCTTTTTTGATCTCCGTTTCCCTCCCGTCTACAAAGGGTAAACCGTTTCGTCTGCACGTCTAACTAGTTAGTTTAAATGGCGGTAGGAAATGTGGGCATGGGCGAGCATGTCTCCTAGTAACTTACGCATTATTTTTATCCCTACATTTTATCTTTATATTTGGAGATATTTTAACGTTGTATCACGGTAAATTCATCACACATCTCCCCACCTGAGAACATGCACTACGGCAAGTTCCAAAACCAGTGATACACATAGATAAAATTACTCCTCACGCCTGCCACTACTCTAATTTTGATCACAGGGGTGCCTACTGAGGAAATCTGCACCGACATTCAATGACCCTGGGATATACTCAATACTAAACTGATAAGGTTGCAATAATAAAGACCATCTCAACAATCTAGCATTTTCATGCTTAGCCTGAGATAAGAACACCAGGGGCTGATGATCCGTCTGGACCACAAAAGTCCTACCATACAGATAGATTTGAAACTTTTTTATTGCCCAGATTAACGCTAAACATTCTTTTTCGCTTGTGGAATATCCTTGCTCCGCTTTATTCAATTTGCGGCTTGCATAAGCGACTGGGTTCAGTTCCCCATCGGGTGAAGATTACCTTTGCAACAGAGCCGCCCCGAGGCCTACATTACTTGCATCTGTTCTCACCACGAAGTCCTGTGTCAAATCAGGCAATTTGAGAATAGGCTTGCTAGTGAGTTTTTCCTTTAACTCTTGAAAAGCCAATTCACATTGCGCAGTCCAAACTATTTTATCTGGATGTCCCTTGCGAGTCAGATCAGTCAGAGGAGCACAAATAGAGTTAAAATTTTTGATATATTTTTGGTAAAATCCACATAACGACACGAATGATCGCACGTCCTTTTTTGTTTGTGGTCTAGGTGCTCTCTGCAGTTTTTCCAAGTTCTTGGGGTCAGGGGTCATGTTACCCTGATATACAGTGTGTCCCAAGAATTCCAACTCTTTGCATCCAATACAACATTTTGTTGGTCTAGCAGTTAAATTCGCCTCCCTAAGCCTATCAAATAACATTTTTAGAGAGTTAATGTGTTCTTCAAATGTCTCTGTGGCGACGAGAATATCATCCATGAAATTCGTGATACATGGGTTATTCAGGGGATCCAACAATTTGCGCATCATCCTTGAAAATACACTCGGAGCATTTTTCAATCCGAATGGTAGCATGTTGAATTCATAATGTCCTTCCGAGGTGCTAAAAGCTAAATAAGGTCTCACTTCAGGCTTCACTGGAATCTGGTAATAGCCTTTACTAAGATCCACCTTTGAAAAGTATTTTGCCTTGTTTAATCTGGCAAATAACTGTTTTGTGTCTGGTAATGGATCCACTTGTCCTTCTGTGACAGCATTCAGTTTTCTGTAATCTATGCACAGTCTGTGTTCCCCAGACGGTTTTCTCAACAGAACTACACTGGAGCTAAAAGAAGATTCACTGTGTGAAATAATCCCCTCCTTCAACAAATAATCTATTTCTTCTTTCAATGCCTTCTCCTTCGCGAACGGAATAGAATAGGCTCTCATACAGATGGGGTTTGAGTCTACCAGTTTCATGTCATACTGTAGCAAATTTGTATGTCCTGGTTTATCTGTTAATACATCTGTATGTTCCTCCAGAACCTGTTGAACTCTCTCCCTCTGATTTTTAGTCAGGTGCTTACTGACTTTTACCTGTGCGGCTGTTTCACAAGGATGTAATGGGTATTCATGTGAGGTGAGTGGTTCCTTTTGCATTTGAGTTGCGATAGCCAAGGTCAGTAAGGGGGTGCTTTCCTGGAGTGGTCTGTCCAGATACTTCTTTAAAAGGTTTACATGATAAACTTTCTCCTTCCCCTTTTTGTCAATTTTATAGTTTGTTCTAGACACCTTCTCTAGAACCGTATATGGACCTTGCCATCCAATTTGTAATTTATTCTGGCTGCCGGGTAGTAGAAGAAGCACCTTCTCTCCCACAGCTAGTTCTCTGTCCTTTGCCTTCCTATTAAAATATGCTGCATGTTTCTTCCTGGCTTGTCTCAAATTATCATTTGCCAGTTTCCATCCAGCTTTCAGACGAGTGGTCAGTTCGTTCACATATTGATACGATGAGGTAACAGTCTCTTCTGCCTTCTCATCTGTCCAGGTCCTTAATAAAGCTTCCAATGGACCTTTTATTGGCCTCCCAAATAGCAGAGTTGCGGGAGCCATCCCGGTTGAACTATGTGGTACCTCCCGATACGCAAACAACGCGGCGGGCAGGAATTGATCCCACAGATCCGGTTTTTTTGTGTGCCAGCTTCCTCAGGATAGAAATGAGAGTCCCATTGAACCTCTCTACCTGGCCGTTTCCTTGTGGATGGTACGGACTACAATGAAAGTGTCTGGCTTGAAATAGCTTAAAAACTTCTTCCGTTAGTTTCCCCTTGAACTGTGAGCCATTATCATTCAAGATTTGATGCGGGAATCCTAATCTTGTGAATATTGTAAGTAGTGCCTCTGCTACATGTTTTGAATCAATTGATGGCAGGGCTACCGCCTCTCCCCACATAGAACAAGTGTCCACCAGAGTAAGGATGTAACTGTTCCTCCTCTTGGTCCGAGTGAGAGGTCCCACAATATCCACTGCAACCCTCTCAAAAGGTGTTCCAACTATGGGCATTTCCCCTAGAGTTGCAGGAGCAGTCCAATGCTTTGGAGCTACCCATTGACATTCTGGACAGGATTTGACATATCTTTTTATATCCTCCGTTATCCCTGGCCAGAAGTAATGACAAGCTATACGCTGTCCTGTGTCGCTGATCCCCATGTGACCACTGAAGGGAATCGCATGCCCGAGTTCCATCACTTTATCCCTATATGAAGTGGGAAGAACCAGCTGGTTGTGACCATTTGTTCCAGTTCCGGCCTTCCTGTGTAATAGTTTGTTCTTCATAAAGTACTCTCCCTTGCTTGGAGGTGTGTGGCATTTGGGCAATTTTTTAAAACATGGCTTGAGTGTCCTATCCTCAGCCTGCGCCTTCCTCATCTCCTCTGGATGAGCATTTATAGGTTCACCTTCTTCCTCCTTTTTCTGTGACCTGGTCTGCACTGTCGCCATGATGACAGGTCTCTCGGGATTCCCCAAGAAGACGTACCTACACCCCAATATCAGAGGGTAGATTGGTTCATCTATCACTGCTGCTCTGATTTCTCCTTCCACATAGCGAGTTTTCACCGTTATCCTTGCGATGGGAAGTGTCATGAGTGGTATGTCCTTAGTCGCCCCTTGTATTTCCACTGTTTCTGTGGTATACTGTCTTGGGTCCACTAGGCTAGACTTCACAACTGAATCATAATCCAAACCTGTATCATAAAGGCACCTTATGGTGACCCCATTACAAATAACATCCTCACAAACTGGGGGGTGATAAGGTTCCTGCTGTCCATTAGGATTAACCTTTAATCTTTGAGTCCCCGACTTCATTGCAGCAATGTTTGAAGGTTTCCTTCTACAAAATTCGGTGTTATGGTTGTCTTTCTTACACCATTTGCACCATCTTTTTCCTTGGTTAAACGGTTTTCTTTCATTATATTTTTGGTCATTGAACTGTGAGTTTCTGTCACGATAGTCATTTCTTGGCCGTTCAAAGTTTGTCCTGCCTTTATTACCCTGTTCTCTGTTATCAAATTTATTAAATTGCTGTGAAGCTCTAAAATTTTCTATGTGCTTCTTTTTAGTGCCACTTACCTCTGCCTGGGCTGCCTGATACCTCTCAGCGACATTTAAAACCTCCCCCAACCTCTCTGCACCTTGTTCCATGAGAAATTTTCTCAAGTCTGGAGCCATGGACTCTCTTAATTGCTCTATCATGATCATCTCTTTAAGATCTTGGGTCTTCCCCAGAGCAGTCCATTTCTCCAAATAGGTTTCCAGTCTGGCAGAGAATTGGTGGTATGTCTCCCCAGACAACAGTTTGGCATTTCTAAATTTCTTACGATAAAATTCACCATTTTTTTTCGTATCTCAATAACAAAGCCTGCTTTAGCATGTCATAATTGTCTTGGTCTTCTCTATTCATTTTAGCAAAGACTTCATAAGAAGTACCTCTCAGTCCCTGTGATAACTTTAGACTCCACCTCTCTCTCTCTAACCCATATGTAGTAGCTAATAATTCAAATCTACTGAGGTACCCCTCGATGTCATCGTCTTTCTCAACAAAATGGTCTAAATGAAACCCCATAGCCGAGGTTGAGGCTCCCTGACTAGGCGTAGCATCTGAGGCAAAAGGGCTGGCACCATTTTCAGGAGCATGGCCTTGTAATTCCAGCTCCCTTAGTCGTAATTCGTGCTCCCTTTGCAATCTTCTATCTTCTGCTTCCCTTTCGGCAGTCAACCTTTTTTCTTCTGCTTTCCTTTCGGCAGTCAACCTTTTTTCTTCTAATTGGAGCCTCTTAATCTCCCTATCTGCCTCCAATGCTTTTGCCTCTTTGTCAGCCTCAATCTGCAACCTCTTAAGTTCTTTATCAGCCTCAATTTGTAACCTCTTCTCTTCAGCTAACCTCCTATCTTCCCTTTCAATATACTTGTCACATTCAGAAGTTACATACTGAATTAAAACCTGACCCTCCATATTCATTTCCTTCGCCGTTAGCACAGCAGCCGATCTAAATTTTGCCAGGTCAGCCATCATACAAAATAACAATGACCAAGGCAAATCTAATTATCTAGTGACTAAGGCAATTCTACTTATATATAATGGCCAAGGTAATTCCAATTAATTAATGACTAAGGTAATTCTAATTATTTAATTAATTAACTAATTACCACTGGCTGTGAAGATTCACCAACTTTTATTTTTCCCCTTTTTATTTTAAGGGACACTTTTTAAATTTATACAATTTGTCCCCACTAGTTTAATTCTCCCACCAGGAGATTCCAATATTTATGATAAACTAACTATCCCTGGACAAGACCCCAATATTTGTAGTGGTTTTGATGGTATTGTATGGTTGTTATGTTACCTAGTGTAATGTATGAGGTCAGCTGTGAAGGCTCCTGAGATAAATGTAGATGTGAATTACAGAAGGCCCTTCTTGCTACCACTTACGACCTCAAACATATCTCTTTTACTATTATGAATGTAGCTACGTTAAAAAGTCTAGGGTACTGAAATGTAATGTGTTGTAGTAGAATATACAAACACACACAGATAATTGATAAGTCTAATAATATTAATAAAATTTATAACACACTGAACTAACTCAGACTGTTTTAGTTTAAATATTAAAATTTTTTCTAAATTTATTTGTTCTGAACCAATGTTTTATTTTGGTCAGAACATATGAAATGTTATGGAGTTATAAATGGAATGCATAAATATATGGCATAATAAAATGGAATGTGTGTACATAAGTAATTTATAAGACTTGGTTAATATTAATTATATTTTTAATGTCTCTGGGAAACTATTACTGGATGTGCTGTTGGGGTGGTGTCATCACACCCACTCTGTGACTAGAACAAGCTTTGTCCATTGTCTTATAAACTGTAATAAATGTATCTTTCCCAAATTCAGTATAATTGTGATGGGGAAATATTTATAAATCTTAAGGAGTATGGTGAATCCTCAGCAGGCCACTAATCACTCATCTTGTCTGTGAAGATCTGATGCTGGATTCCGGTGGCCCACTCCTCTCGGTAGCTAGAATACAATGCGAGACTGCACCGACACGCTGTTTGGCTGCACACACAGCTGCTTGTGTAATCTTGATGACTTATGTGGCAACTACCAATGCTCACAATTCTGAAATACAAATTTAAGAATCTCGTGGTACTGTTTGGCAACACTAATCTTGTGCACACACTCTGCTGTGTAATAATATCTTGATTACTTATGTGGCACTACCCTAGTGCCACAACAGAAACTCACAATTCTGAAACAAAATTTGTGCGCTGTGTCAGTAATCTATTTACTGCACCACTCTTACCCACAGCACAACACATCAACAATACACAGAATGGGTCAGATCTCTCTGACCACACAGCACATCTTACCCAGTTGTTTTCATATAGTACTAGTTCCCCAAGACTGCATTGCATCTGAGATATGTTCAATGGTTTCCTTTTATTCAATAAGATAGGTGATATGTTCCCACTGATCTCAACGATAGATCCGCCTTCCATAGTCCTAGTTAGGCGTCCATATATTTTGTTTGTCTCTAGACCCTGAACTTGGGCTGGGGACCTAGAGCGAGCACTTACTTGTCGTAATCATTTTATATGATATGGCAGTATCAATCACTCGAAATATTAAAATATACAAAATAAATGCTTTCATTCTTACCAGAATTCAGAATTGAGAACACAGTTAATTGCTAGCAAAACTCAGCTGAGCTGCTGGCTATATGATGGCGTCCCACTAAATGTATGTAATATCTTCTGGGAAAAAAAAAAACACCACAGGCAATAATCGACTGTGTCCCTGGACAGAATTGTATCAAATGGCAAAAATGCGCATCTCTGTCCCGCTAATATGATTACATTTGCCCAATCACAGACTTCCCCCCTAACTTTTTCAAATCTACAACCAAAAGTCAAATTTCAGTCAGATCTCAGTCAAGTATGTATTATTGTCTGTTGGTCCGTCTGTCTCTACTTGGTTTTTCACAAAAACACACTTGGTTCTACATGCAATACCCTACACAAATCTGCCTCCTAAGTTATTTTTAGCCACAATTCTCCACCTTCCCCCTCTCTTTCATTACAGCTTGATTTTTGCATTTGCGTGTCTCAAGGACGAAAATTTGAAACTTTAGTGAACAGTACAGTCGCTAGTCTGATATGAACAACACAGTCTTTTGTCAATATCTTCCTTGTTATCTATCCGTCTGTATAATTTAAAGTATATTAGTTCTCTGCTTAAGATGGGCTATCAAACTAGCTAGGTTTTATATTCATAACTCTATTATTAAGAAAAAACATATTTTTTCTCAAGGGTATTTTTTTAAAATTTGTTCGCGAACCTTCTTTACGGCATTTGCCGCTGAATTCAAATAAAACAACCAAGTATCGAAAAACGTCCAAGAAATGACTGTTTCGAATAAGAGCCAAGGTCTTTTTTTTTTGTCCATTTCCTTACATTGTGTCAACTAGTGACGTGAATTTTTTTTTCTGTTACTACCAATTGCGTCTTTTAGCCTTTCTAGATTCAAACACGTGTTCAGTCATATTTTTCCTTTTTTGATCTCCGTTTCCCTCCCGTCTACAAAGGGTAAACCGTTTCGTCTGCACGTCTAACTAGTTAGTTTAAATGGCGGTAGGAAATGCGGGCATGGGCGAGCATGTCTCCTAGTAACTTACGCATTATTTTTATCCCTACATTTTATCTTTATATTTGGAGATATTTTAACGTTGTATCACGGTAAATTCATCACAGTTCCTTTACTTTGGTTGTCGTTGTGTTTCAATAATTTATCTGTATATATGTTCCTTTAGTTTGCTAGGTTATTTGCTTCTACGCTTTACCTTTCATATGCTGTCTTACTTGATAGACAAAGACAGACAGATGCACAGAAATACACGCTAGCAGGCAGAAGAGAGACAGGCCAGTAGACAGACAAGCAGACAAACAAACAGACAAACAAGCAGACAGGTAAGCTGGCAGCTAGACTAACAAGGAGGCAGACAGCCAGACCGACAGAGAGACAGACAGAGAGACAGACAGACAGACAGAGAAACAGATAGAGAGGCAGACAAACAGATAGAGAGACAGAAAAACAGATAGAGACAGACAAACAGAGAGACAGACAGATAGAGAGACAGACAGAGAGAAAGACATACAGAGAGACAGAGAAACAGATAGAGAGACAGACAGAGACAGACAGATAGAGAGACAGACATAGAAACAGACAGACAGAGAGACAGACAAACAGAGAAATAGACAGAGAGACAGACAGAGAGACGGACACATAGAGAGACAGACTGAGAGACAGAACGAACGAACGAACTTTATTTTCAAAGGGTTAAAAAAAAAAAGAATTTAAAAAAAATTAAAAAAAAATTAAATTAATGAAAATGAAAAAAAAACAACAAACAGAGAGACAGACAAACAGAGAAACAGACAGAGAGACAGACAACTAGACAAACAGAGAGACAGAGAGATAGACAGACCGACAGACAGAGAGACAGAGAGACAGACAGACAGACAGGTAGATAGATAGATAGATAGATAGATAGATAGATAGATAGATAGATAGATAGATAGATAGATAGATAGATAGATAGATAGATAAATAGACTGACATACGGATAGATAGATAGATAGATAGATAGATAGATAGATAGATAGATAGATAGATAGATAGATAGATAGATAGATAGATAGATAGATAGATAGATAGATAGATAGATAGATAGATAGATAGATAGATAGATAGATAGATAGATAGATAGATAGATAGATAGATAGATAGATAGATAGATAAATAGACTGACATACGGATAGATAGATAGATAGATAGATAGATAGATAGATAGATAGATAGATAGATAGATAGATAGATAGATAGATAGATAGATAGATAGATAGATAGACAGACAAAGAGATAGATAGATAGATAGATAGATAGATAGATAGATAGATAGATAGATAGATAGATAGATAGATAGATAGATAGATAGATAGATAGGCAGGCAGACAGACAGACAGACAGGCAGGCAGGCAGACAGACAGGAAGGCAGGCAGGCAGACAGACAGATAGACCAGACCAGACAGACCAGACAGACAGACAGACAGATAGATAGATAGATAGATAGATAGATAGATAGATAGATAGATAGATAGATAGATAGATAGATAAGCAGTCAGGCAATCGGGTAGGCAGGTAGGTAGGAAGTTAGATAAGCAGATAGGTAGATTAGAAATATACATTACACATTACATACATACAGCACAGTATAATTTTATAAACAGTAAGATCTATTTTTGCGTTCAACTTGCACGTGCTTTACAGTAGTGAACATACGTAAACATAATGTATTGAATGTTTATATGTAAACCCGGACCCTTGTAAACACGACGAACTTTTGGTGACTCACCTCTTTTATAGTTCTTTAAATCCAGGAATGGCACTTGTTATTGACTGACAGCCAAGCACACGCCGGGAAATGAGATTGTTTGAGTCGTAAGAAAAAAAAAAGACACAGTGGGCTGATCACCCGCTTGCTAGCCACTCGGATTACGGAAACAACAATTAATTTTTCGTTGTACCAATAAACGCCTCTAGGCGTAACGGAACAACAATTAGTTTCTTGTTGCCCTAAGACGCCACTAGGCGTATTGGCTACGGACTGCTTTGTCGGTCAGTGGCTAAGGACGGAAGAAGAAGAAGAAGAAGAAAAAAAGAGGAATGCTGTAAGACTGATAAAAGTTAAGACGATCGAAAAAAACATGATAATGTACGCCTTACTGGGATAAGGGGAAAAGAGATGTTTTACGTTACGACAGAATGTTTTTCGTCAAGGTCAAATGCAGTAAAGAAAAGAAGATGAGAACTAATCTAAATGATTATAAAATAGATTTTTTTAAAACCGATACGAATCTCTAACGAAGATACCTGTTGCCCGTTTGGTAAATCCCAGTCACAAATGTCGCGAGAACACATAACACAAATGTCGCGAGAACACATAACACAAAGGTCGCGAGAACACATAACACAAATGTCGCGAGAACACATAACACAAATGAAGTATAAATGCCGCAAACAGACAAAAATCATAATTTGAAAAATTAATTATTTACATTTCTTGTACACGTATTTAGTTTTGTCAGTTATGAATAATACATTTTTAAAAATTTGTTGTTTTGTTTCAGTCACCTCTGATTGAAGATGGCAAATATTGAAGACAAAGAGCAACTGCATGCTCTGGTTAGCTGAACTCAAGCGCACAATAGATGTCAGAAGAAATTTCGCTTCTCATTATAAGAAGGAGGCTCACCACAGAAATTTAAAATTGGTTTTCTGGAATGTTCAATTCAGCAGACGCACGGGGCACTGCTTTTTTTGAGACTCTGTTCAAATGTCCTCTCAAGTTCACCCACAGTATCTTGGCTTGCTCATCGTCTCTGGAATCAACGCTTGTCATCTCCGGGATCCACGCTTGTCGTCTCCGGGATCCACGCTTGTCGACTCCGGGATCCATGCTTATCATCTCTGGGATCCATGCTTGTCGTGAACTGAGGCGGTTTCCTTGAAATTTTTCATCCAGTTGTTAATTAAATTTCTGGTATATCTCTACTGTTAACAGATCTTCATTGTCTTCTACGAGTATCATGCTAGCTGGCGTGGGCGACCATGCATATCTACACACTCCTGTCTCCAGTGCTGTTTGTCGCCCCGGGGGTCTCCATGGAAAGATAGAATCTGACTACTGCCCCCCCCCCCTTTCTTGCATGTTGTAAGAGCCGACCCACATCAGGTTGTGCATGAGGCTGGCAACCTCGTCACTTAAAACAAGATGCTACAGAAACCACAAGTTCAAGGTCGCTTGAATGCTTTGACACATGCTTTCTGCAAGGAGATCAGCTGTGGAGGAGGTTGCATGCTCCGTAAGGAGCGAAAACAGAAAATGAGAAGAAACAGAAAAACAGTTCTGTTGTTGACGTCTTTCCATGCAAACAATAGTGGGCAGTTGTTAAGAGGCGAGGGGTTTTGTAGTCTGGCTTTGGTGGGTTGTCAATAAACGATGACACAATACTTCAAAACAAAACGGACAAACGCAACTTAACAATACTCTTGAATTTCCAGATCGCACGCAACATTTTTAATAACGCCCACTTAAACTTCTCGTCATATAGAATACTTGATCATCATCATATCACATAATCCACTTAATTATAATTCAGTCATCCATCGAACATCTCAGTGCTTTTCTGCACATAAATATTTTATTCACATAATCCTTGCCAAGTCCAGGGGCAGTCAATTATTCAATATCAATCAATTACAATGATTCTAACACGTCCGTATTACTTCTATATTCCTTTATTATCCATTTACATATAACCCGACAGTTTCCTGAAATATTATATAATTGAGAGACGACTCCTTCATAAGATTCAACACTGCCTGTAACACAGCTAGTGCATACGGACATATTCCACACACTCCTCAAACACAGCTAGTACCGACGGACATTTTACACACAATGCTCAAAAACAGCTAGTCCCGACTGACAACTAACACACAATGCTCTCATTGCTACTGTAAACAATTTCACGTCACACTCGCAACCACGCATAAACAGATCTGCATCCATGCCCTCTCGTGCATCACATAGTTTTCAAATACAAGACCATATGTGGTGTGCAAAAAGGCTCATAACAACCGTGTGTCCGATACGGCCTTACAAACGAATTCATAGACGCAGAAATAGGGGGTTTAGGAATCCTAAACCTAATCCTATACCCTAATCTTAATCTTAACCATAACGACGTTGGCGACTTACTGGGATGACATCGAAGAACATGAAATGTTTGAGGGTGCAGAATTGTTGTTCTTTATTTATCTCGTCAAAGACCACCGATGTAGTTAACATTTGATTTAACTCAAATAAATAGTAATTTATTTATACTTCCGTCAATTTATATACTTGTTCATATTGTTTGTAGAAATTGTTATGGTTTAAAATGTGTACAGGATAGAGTAAACTGTCCGATGTTCAGCTCTCCTTAGGCAAACAAATATTGGAGATAAAAGTGAAAATTACGAGAACGACACGGAAAGACCTTGAGCTGATAGCACGCGAGATGGATGATTTTTGTGTGTGCTTGTTGAAGGCACATGCTTTCTGGGGAATTGAAGGGTGTTGATTGATTGATTGATTGAATTTAGATGCACATTTCTCCACTTAAGTGTCAAACCGAATTAAAATTTTAAAAGGGCACCCCATCATTCTTCGCCAACAATAAACACGGAATATGAACAGACAGGCTCTGGAGTTCTACTAAAACTAGACGCAAGACTTTGGCACAATCGACGCTTCTAAGAGACGGCAAACATTACAAACATCTTGGAAGAAATAATTCATTACGGAACCAAAATCAATTTGGACCCATTATTAATAATCAAACAAGCCTGGACACGTTTTAGGTTAACCTTGCGTGATGTTGACTTCGCAAATACAACTAAATAAGCGTTGATAGAAATAGCAAACAGTATGGGTTTTCTAGTTTCATTAAATGGCTTTGTGTCTAAGTTTAATTAAATATCAGAGGACCAGGGGTAAAGATAAATAAAAACGGTGGGTTTTTGTGATTTGTGTATTTCTTTCCCAGCAAACACGAGATAAAAATTACCACACAGAGAGAGAAAAATCGTTCTATTGCTGTATTCTGTAGCTGGTGAGTTTTAAAGAAAAAGAAGGGGGGGGGGGGGGGGTTAATAAACTTACTAGGATAAAAAAAAACAAGAAAATAACTTACGTTACAGCCACAAGGCCTTTGTCAGGGACAAACGCCGAAACAACAGGAAGGAAAGAAAGCGAGAACTAAGTTTAAAAAAAGAAACATAGATAAAAAAGTACCAATAATGCTACCGGTGCTACCGGAATGCTGGCCGCAAAATGGCTGGTACAGTCTGTAGGCCAGTTCTCTCTCTCGGTCCTTCTCTCTCTCTCTCTCTCTCTCTCTCTCTCTCTCTCTCTCTCTCTCTCTCTCTCTCTCTCTCTCTCTCTCTCTCTCTCTCAGATAACATTAGTTAATGTTTTAATGATAATCAGCGATGCTGTAACAGATAAGATCTAGGATTTCAAAACACAAAAAAAAAATCTATTACGACTATTTCCTTTTCCATTCGTTGCTTGGCTCTACTCTTTAGACACAACCGTTCTCAACATTTTTATCTTGGAGGAACCTTGAAATAATTTTCAGGTCTCAGGAAACCTTTGCTTAAGAATTCTTATATCAACAGCTTACTGTACCGTAGCGTGATCAGTAAGTTGTAAATATAATAATCCAATAAAAATTGGCATTTCTCTTTTGAGTACAGAATGATTGTTTCTGTGGATCTGTTTATTTTGGCCAACTTATTAGTGTCGTAGATTTTCGATAGGGGAATTAAGACTTGGGTTGGTCCCTTCTGAATAGATTAGAATAAGTGATAGTCACAGTGAGAAGTAGTAATAGCGATAGATTTCCACGAGTGAGATGGTAGAAATGTGATAGAGGCTGTCTCTGAAATCAAGAAATCTTCTCTCTTTCACCTATCTTCTACGACAGATTTAGATTGAGTCAGACAGTCTACACACATATATATGAAATATATATATATATCCACTCACATACATACACACATAAGACGACAGTTAGACGTACAGACGTGGGAAAAACTATGACAATGATTATATGAAGCGTTTGGGAAAAACGAACTGACCGACACGCTGGAATAAATTTTATGAGTAGTTTATTTATCAAGACTAAACTTCTCTCACAACATATCAAATCACATCAAGCATATACAAAAAAAATCATAAACAAAAAAATCAAGAAATGCTACAAGAATGATAGACCCGTTGGTATGATCCTTCCCTCGATGTATAGGTCACAGTCCCGTTAGAAGAAAGTGATAGCCCCAAAGAGTCACAGATACATATGATTTAGTCTAAAATTCTTCCCCTTTAAGGTATGAACAGACTGGATACTCTGATTTAGTCTAAGGGAATATATATATATATTTATATATATTATATATATATATATATATATATATATATATATATATATATATATATATATATATATATATATATATATATATATAGTTAGCAATACCTTGCATAAAGAAATGTTATGACAGCAAAAAATGAATGGGTGTCAAAATACCACCATAAAGGGATCGCTCAGTCCTGCATTCACTCTATTCATTCAACTGTGATCACGTGCATTTGTTCATACTCACAGCTTTGGTAGCCACACCGGGAACAAAAAAAAAAACAATATTTTTATGACTTGCCCATACAGAATCTTCAATGGTAATCTTGGCCAAGAAAACCCCAGGTCCAAAAAGACGGGTTGAATTCACTACTTCCGGGACCGTTCTCTTGGGAATACTATTGTTTTGGATGTCTGTTTAAGTCACATAAAACTGTCCAGGCACGAGCGTTTATAGCGAGCACAGTGTCAACATCTTAGATTTCAAACGAATGAGGAATGTCAGGTCGGCACCTTCTCTCAGTATAGGAATTTAGTTGGTCACACCACCACTTGTTAACAGTGTCGGGAAAGTTACTGATTGTAATATGTTACTTGCCACAAAGGCGGAAAAATGACTAGAGTTTTCTCAGGAAGAATCAAATCAGGCTCGATGACCCGGATATAACTGATAATTTTAAATTGCAAGCGTAGTGCTTGCCTTATAGTTTAACACTTCCCGTGGAATAAGTTATATTTAAAAATCAAACATCCTGAATTAGGAATACCTACGCATTCCGTCAATACTCAAGATGTAGCAGTCCTTTAATAAGTTAGTTTAAAAATATTCTTGACTGCGTATTAGCAATTAAATTAAATCCATTATGGCTACATGATTTTAAGCTAGAAATTATAATTTATTCCGCTTTTCACTGTAACTCGTCGACTAGAGAATATAACAGACTTAATAATTTAACTCTGCACAAATCTAACTAGCAAAATGAAATAAGCGATTTAACACTTTAACACTCACAAAATACTAGATAAATAATATAAGATTTACCTCAACACAGAACTAGTAAGAACTTAAACCACTACAATCATACTAAATGACATCTCTGATAACAGAGATTCTAGAAATCGAACGAAGGCTTGTTCTAGTCTTGACTGCGAAGTTACTGAGTGAAAATGAAATCTAACTTCCTCCAGTATATATGAAACACCAGACAAAGATGTACACTATTTCCATAAACTACGCAATATCCTCCCCTTCTCTTAACACCTCCTGTCTTCGCACCTCACGCCAAAATGACCATTCTGAGCGAATGCGTGATGGTGCTTTCTCCACCCTGACACTGAGAATCTACCGAGGAAACTACGTGTCAGATGCAAAATACCAGACAAATGTCTGATACTGCGTCGGGGAGATGTCGGGATTCACGCCTCACCTCAGCGCTCATCGAGATGCTACGTTTTGACAAGTGAGAATGCAGACGATATGTCGGCCCTATGTCTGAGATAGCCAAATATTTCACAGTTATTTCGTCAATCTGCAGCGATTGACCGAACGCATTCTCACGCCAAATCGTCTGGTGCAAGGGACTGACACGTTACGTAAAACTTTACTTGTTTAATCAGCAATGAAATGTGTTTCTAAATGAGAAACGAAACTGGCGAAAGTGAGAATGGGAAAAAAATAATCTTCGCAAACGAATGGATGCGAAAAATACAGGAAAAAAGTAAAGAGTGATAATAAAATAGAGGGTACGGGTGAAAGAAAAAGAAGAGGATATAGGCAATTCAATGATCATAAAACCTCTGTGACAATTAGCCTACTCTGTTTTGTGTGGAAGGACATCGACTCTAATGCAAGTCAGTAGGTAGAAAAAACTTCAGTTTTTCCTGTTTTTAAAATTACTACTTGATTTTTTTTTAACCTTACTCAAGTAGGCCTAAAAGTCTTATCACAAATTTATACTCTACAAGATGCTAATGAAATATGGTACGTGCTAGACTGAACACGGTCAAATTGCGCACTGCCATACGGTCACTGTTCACAACGGTGAGCGCTAACAGCGCTTGGCGCGCAAAGTAAAAAATAAAAAAAATCACGACCTCTTGTGACCGCTTGGCGGGTACACTTTCGCGGAAACCCTAGCGACCTCTCAGTTCCGTGGAACCCCGGTTGAGAAACCCTAGTTACGACACAAGTGAATCTCCACAACCCCGTGTAATTCCCGGGGTGTCTCTGAGGAGACACAGAAAGCATACGTCTACTGTTCGCGCAGACATGTCGTAAGTGCTGTGACAAAACGGGGCGGCCCCTATCGATCTTTGTTTCACTCCGGCAGTATCGGTACATTTGTGGTACTGATTTTTATTTTTTTCTTAAATTGTCGCACTTTTCTCTCTTTCTTTCTTTGTTATTTTTCTGCTAAGTAGCAGATATTTGAGTATTGTCGAATCATTCGACACTCCCTGTAGGTGATAATAATCACATTTGCTTGGAGCTGCCCAGATTTGTTGGCTATAGGCGCGGCAGATTAACACGTACATTGGCCAGCGCTATTGGCATAATCACCGATAAGGCATGGATGACAAGATTACTTTAGATAAAAGTAAGATTGCTACATCTCGAACACATGGTCATATGCGGTTACCGGTGTGTTTGGAAGTTTGTACACAAAAGCATCGGACATCTTATTACCATATATGGGAAAGTTGACCTCTGCCTTACGCTCAAAATTATCCGACGTCGGAATATTTTACCCATAACCCGCCTGTTTGAATATGATTGGAGTTTTTTGATAGCGCATAACAAACGAAGGCGTGGGAAGGCAAGGAATATAATGTGATCATTTTCTCAAGTTATTTCACTTGAGAAATTGCTCGTCAAGACACCAGACTGCTACAGTGAAGAATTAGAATTCAGAATTCCTTCTTAATATACCGGACACCTTTTATTTGAGTAATTACCAGGACTTACAATATAGCCTAGGAAATCTCTAACATTTTAAAAAAGGAAACCGGGACTAAGGAAACATATTCAATTTATATAGTAAACACTTTTCAATCATTGGAGATGTATATGTAAACAGACTCTATCTGTATTATTAACCTTTTCATTTAAATATGAAGTAACTATGAGAGCTATTCTATTTAAATGTAAAGAAAGTTTTATCCCGAGGGATTAAATTTAATTCTCATCGAGGGTAAAGTCAGTAATTGGGATGGTGGTATGGGAAGATAGGAACCCATAACTATGTGGTGGAAAACGACATACTCAGAAGAGCGTTTCGTTCTATTCTTTAACCATAGTTATTGGCGGGACCAGCAGAAAGTACCATCTCTGGAACAAGAAGGGAACTGTTGCTGTCATTTTTGACGGAGTCATCTGTCAAGTTATTTGCTTATGTTTTTATCATAAGAATAATTGTGTCTTTACCTGCGATGTCAGGTTGATTAGGGGTTGTCTTTCCTTGTTTATTCATTCATTGTGTTTGACCTTTAGGGTCAAAGGTAGACAGTTCGGGCGTATGCCCATGGGCAGGTTTTTTTTAAGCGGGAGTTGAGTTAGACTTCCGGCAAGCCGGGAAGTTTCCTGGTTTCTGAAGGGACGAGAGTCCATTGTGTTTTTCGGGGAGAATCTTCGAAGTGACTGCACTGGCAGCTTTCCCCAGTGAATCTCTGTGCGTTGGAATGACAGCAGAGTTCCTTTTTGTGTTCTATGGATACGGTTACAGGTAATACCGACTTTTTCCATTACTATGCTTTCGGTGGCAGAACATGTTAGAAGATTGCCTAGTCTGTGAACTGCAGCTCACCGGTCCTCCATTTCAGAACTTATATGTTGTGCTCAAGGTAGCCATTCAAGACTATTAGTCTTCATACCATCCAGAAATCCAGTGACTTATATATTGTGGGAACCGCAGATTGGCGGAATTTATGTCTACAATAAGCATTACTGCAGGGTTGATGGTAACCTGCTTATCAGAAGTACACAGCCGACGTCAGAACGAGGCCTGTGTTTTTCGGCTATTATACTACAGCCTGATAATGTGCAATTGGCGGGGAATGCCAAGTTGCACCTATGTGTCAAAGTGATTAAGGTATCTGACGCGTTTAGTCAGTAATCCCAGGGCGACGCCACGAACTGTCCTTATTGAAGAACATTGTATTGACCATGCACGAATATTCAAATGTTTACCAGCTTGCTGAATGCCTAATGTATACCTATCGATTTCCGGTCAGCATGACCTTGTTTACAATGACTGTTCCTGTTGATACCATGTGTGTTCTCGTCAATAAATGTTTTAAAACGTGTCTGCAGTGTCTAAGCATCCTTGACTACTGCATGTGAGTGTATGGATTGCAGGGTCTACATACATAAGAGCCTAAACACATTCGCGCCTTCATTCGCACCCACCCTCAGTTCATCATCCGCTCGCACCACACACCTAACAACATGTATACTGTCTTGGGCCAGTGATCAGATCAACAAGAGAAAAAGTACAGTTACATTTTTGGTGGCCAGTATGGGGACATTTTTGGTGGACCAGTTACGTGGGCTCTTCTGATACATTTCTTGTGGACAGAGCGAGCAATTAACATTATTGATGACATTAATGTGGTCCAGAAATTTACATTTCATGGGGCTATTTGCGTGAGAAGGACAAGTACACATTACATTTCTGATCTGTGGGTCTAAGCTACACACTGGACAGCTGTAACACACATCGCTAATTCTACACTTGCAAGTTTTGGCTACAACAGGACAGAAATAGGTCATCAACGGTTGACCCAGATAAACAGTGCTAGCATTTATGTTATAATGCTACATAAACCACAACAGGACAAGTACTGAAGTTAACATCTAGGCATTTGCTACGTGGACCACAACTGCAAGTCAAGTCCCTTTTTGTAAACGGTACCGCTGGTCGTTTACACGTTTCAGTCAACAACAGACTTTTCTACGCCCGAGCATTCAAGCTATATTGTTCGAGGTCAAGTGTTTGTAAACAGTACGTGGAAATTGTAAACATTCTATGTGCAAGTCCTAAGTCGAGAAGGTCATAGTAACTTTTGTTCGTGAATACCACTTTATGCTACAGTGGATTTGACATTCAGTGCGCGCTTGACATTTTGTTTCTATGTTCGCAAGGAGCAAGTTAGTTACTGTAATATCATGTGTGACTAAGCTTTATTTTGCAACACACTGAATTGATTGCTATTTATGTTAATTCTACTATTTTTGTGTATTTTTCTTGTGTTCTTTTGCGGGTTTTCGGTTGGTGGGTCTTACAGTAAATATGCCACTTAATCGAGGGTTACTGTAAGCGTTCTGTAGGGATTGCAATTTTCTTAATTGAAATTTGCTAGCGACTTTTGTTGCTATTTTTTTTTTTAGCTGTGACGACATCAGTTAGTGTTGTTTTCGTTATTTTTCCGTTCTTTGATTTTCGACTAATTTTGTTTGTATCTGTTCTTCTCTCATTCCTTCCGTTTATTTCTTTACACCTTTTCGTTTATAACAGTGTTGCCATTTGTCTTGTTTATTTTTCACGGTTATCATTACACATTTGTGTAACATTTTCTTTACTTTTTGCTGTATTGTTTATTTGACTTCCGCGAACGTTTTCGGTCATTGTTCTGTATTTTTGTCTTTGTATTTATGATTGTACTACATTATTGTCATACACAGTCTACATACATACACTTGGTCATGTATTATTATTATTATTGATAAGATACACTCTTCATATAGAGATTGTTAATAAAATATTATTATATAAGATATTTTTACAAGTTCTTTGATAAAAGACTTGTTATCCTCAAAGATTGAGACAAGGTGAAATACATATTCAAGTTCTTTAAAAAAAAAAAGACTTGTGCCCATAGTGAGTGGGATATAAAGGAATTATTTTCCACAGGTACTCAAGTGATTTTTTGTTACATTATAAACAAGAGGACCATACAAGGTCTTTGTCTAAGACTAAGAGAGTGAAATAAAGTGAAGTGAGTATACAAGTCTAGCATTTCAGACTTGTCTCCCAGTGAAGTGGGATAAAGTAATTGTTGAATTTTGCAGGTTACTGATCTCATTAGACAGAATGTCTACATTGGATTTCTTCATCCAGCAAGGGTTGACCCTTGGTAAGTCTGGTAAAGAATTGGAAGAATATTCATCTGCTCAATTCGCCATTGCATTAAAGTCAGATGAAAAGAAACAAAAAGAGGAAATTAAATTGAAAGCAGAAGCTGAACAAAGGAGAGCAGAAGCTGAACTAAAGAAGCTAGATGCTGAGAATAGAAGATTAGAACTTGAAGAGAAAAGGTATCAAAGAGAAGCTGCTGCAGAGGAGAAAAAACTTCAAGCTGCTGCAGATGAGAGAAAACTTCAAGCTGCTGCTGAGGAGAGAAAAGCTCAAGCTGCTGCTGAGGAGAGAAAAGCTCAAGCTGCTGCTGAGGAGAGGAAAGCTCAAGCTGCTGCTTATGAAAGAAAATTCCAGATGGAAATGGAAGACAAAAAACTTCAAGCTGCTGCAGAGGAGAGAAAACTTCAAGCTGAGGCTGAAATTAGAAAAATGGAACATGAGGAAAGAAAACAGAAGATGGAACTTGATGAAAGACTCGCAACTTTGGAGTTAGAGAAATTGAAATTGGCGAGTACGGGTGCTCAGCAAACAACTTCGAGTACGACAAAGGAGTTTGTTAATAGGATTAAATTGCCTCATTTCAATCCTTTAAAGGATGACGTAGCAGATTATCTAGATAGATTCCAATTTTTATGCGATACGCATAACATAAAAAAGGAAAAATATGTTGAACAACTGATGGAATTTTTTTACAGGTGACACAGTGACTACTCTTATGACAATAGACGAACATGACAGGACTAATTATGATGTTGTCAGAGCAGCATTGCTAAAAAAAATACCAACTAAAAGAAGAAGACTATCGTCTTCGTTTTAGGACAATGTTGCCAGAAAATGGAGTAGATTTCTCTGATTTTGTTACAAAAATACGTCGTACATTTACACGATGGGTTGAGTTGTCTCAGACTGAGAAAACATATGAAGGTCTAATGGACTTATTATTGCGAGATAAGGTTTTGTCATCTGTTAATGATTCTTTTCTTGCATTCCTTCATGAGCGTAAGCCTAAAAACTTAAAAGATATGGAGGAATACTGTTGTCAGTATGCCACCGCGCATCCCCATGCTACAGTTAGCAATTCTAAAGTGAAATAAGGGTTGCCAGCTGCTTCGGCAACACCATATGGCCCTAATTTCAAAAAAAAATTTCAGGGTGCTCAACAAAACTGGAATAGGGGAAGTAATCAGAATTACACTCAGAAGCGGAGTAATCCAACACATGATGGTTCTTCGTCTATGAATTGGAGACAAGATGGTAGTTCTCGTAATTTTAGTGGTAATAATTTGAGACACTTTCGCAAAGGCTATCCAAATAATAACTATTCGAACTTTCGAGGTAACCATTCTCGACGTCAAGATTATGACGATGGTGAATTTAGAAACCGGGATTCAAACCGGAATGATGATTACAATAGGCAATATGATAACAATTACAGGGGAAATGATAGTCGAAATAATTACAGGGGAAATGATAATCGAGGCAGACCTAGGTTTAACAAAAAAAAAGACCTTTCCAACAGGCAAACTCTGCACAACAAGAGTTTGATGGAGCCTGTAATACAGTAAATGATAGTGGTAACTCTAGGGCTATCACTGGTTGTGCTTTCGATTTTGGGAGAGCAACTGAATGCCCCCAATGCTTAACATTGTTCGACTCATCGACTGTATCTACTCTAAGTTGTGGTCACCCTCTTCCTGCTCTACCTGCTACAGTTGCGCATGATGGGAGAGGATCTCTCATCTTACATAAAGGTCTAATAAATGATAGGCTAGTCTCAGTACTCTTCGATTCGGGATGTACTACCGTCGGGGTTAGGGAGTCTCTGATAGATCCTTGCTGTGCCACTGGAAAAACAATCAAATGTGTTACATTTGGTGGTACTATGGAAAGTTATCCTACTGCTATTATTAGGATTGACACTCCCTTCTTCACAGGAGATGTCCATGCATGTCTTCTTCCTAATCCTATTGCGGATCTTATAATCGGTCGTATTCATGGGGTTAAGGAATGCACCCCGCAACAAATTTCTAGTTGGGAGGAAAAAAACATTCAAACGGTCAATGCAGTGGTGACAAGAGCTCAAGCTCTTAATCCCCCAACTTCATCGGATAATAGTAATGAAGTTGATAGCCAAGACGAGCACTTGGTGATTTCCCATGACTCGTTTGTTAAACGTCAAGAAGAGGATCCTTCTTTGAAGAAATTCTTCCTTCTTGCAAAGAAAGGGGATCCCAATCAAAATACTAATCACAAATCGTATATTACTATGAAGAACGGTATATTGGTACGGATGGTACAACACTCGGACAAGTCTATGCACTCGCAAATTCTTGTGCCTAAGTGTATGAGAGCCTTAATTCTTCAGCATGCACACGATTCTCAGTGTGCTGGACATATGGGTTTTTCCAGAACTAAAACTAGAGTCCTTGCGTCTTTCTTTTGGCCATTCGTGAATAAAGACATACGAATTTATTGCCGATCTTGCAAAATTTGTCAAGAGGTCAAGTCTAGAGGTCCGAGACATGCTGCTCCTATTCAGGCTGCAGATATTCCGATTCGGCCGTTTCAGAAAATGGCTATAGACATCATTGGTCCGTTCAAGATTAAGTCAGCCAGAGGACACCAATTTATCCTCACTTGCGTGGACATGTGCACGCGTTGGCCAGAGGCTATTCCTCTGAAGAGCATATCAACTGTCGATATCGCTGATGCTCTTTGGCTCATATTTTCTCGTCTGGGATTCCCCGGAGAAATACTGTCGGACCACGGCACTCAGTTAATTTCGGACGTTATGTCTCAGGTAATGGCTACGCTAGACATTAAAAGGTCTCTCAGTAGTATTTATCATCCAATGTCCAATGGATTGGTAGAACGTCTTAACAGGACACTAAAGAACTTACTTGGCAAGATAACGGAGGATCATCCGGAGGATTGGGACAGGGTTTTACCTGCAGTCCTCTTTGCCTATAGAGAAGTTCCCAACGAGCATACAGGGTTTTCTCCTTTCGAACTTGTCTTTGGTGCGCAACCGCGCGGTCCGATGTCCTTGTTACACGATTTGATAACTTCTGATAATATTGACGATGATACACAATCGTCATATGAATATGTCATTGCTCTTAGAGAAAAGATTATCGAATCGTGCAGGTTAGCAACTTCATCTTCTGAATTTGCGAAAGAAAAAGCTAGGCGATTTGCTAACAAGAAAAGACGCCTACGTCAACTTTGTCCTGGAGACAAAGCATATGTCTTACTTCCCTCAAGAGAGAATAGACTTCTCATTTCATGGAAAGGTCCATACACTATAGTCTCCAAAATTTCCGATGTCGACTATATTGTCGATGTGGATGGAAGGCATAAAACCTTCCATATAAATATGCTAACAGAGTTTATTGAACGTCCAGACTATTTGCAGCCTATTTTCCAGGCGATGGACGACTCTCCAGTCCAACATGGTCACATCTCATCCCTGTCCGTTATACAGGATGAGGAAACTATTTTTTCTGACGTTAACTTACCTCTTCCTGCGATTCCACTGAATTCAACGGAATCGTGGAGGGACGTTACAATCTCTTCGAACTTGTCTTTTGAGGAGCAACGTCAAGTATCCTCTACGCTACAATCATATCAGGATGTCCTTACCGACATTCCTGGACACACAGATGTCATAGAACATGACATCATACTTACTGATCGTAATCCGATCAGAGTAAGACCATACCCAATACCTATTCATTTTCAAGCACAAGTCGAGAAAGAATTGGATGAAATGATTCAACTGCAAATAATTGAACCATCCACTTCAGCTTATTCTTCGTCGATAGTTATTGTTCGAAAGAAAGACAATAACATACGTCTTTGCGTTGACTATCGCAAATTAAATCAAGTTACGAAGTTCGATGCTGAACCTATGCCATTATTAGATGATCTACTTATTAGACTTTCTAAAGCTAAATTCTTTACTAAACTAGACTTGTCGAAAGGTTATTGGCAAGTCCCACTGACGGAACACGCCAAACCTCTCACTGCTTTTTCGACACCTAGGGGTCTGTTTCAATGGAATTTTATGCCTTTCGGGCTTATGAACGCCCCAGCGACTTTCGTGCGCATGATGCGACGAATTCTATCAGATCGTGCAGATGTCATCGCATATTTAGACGACATCTGTCTTTTCAGCGATACTTGGGAAGAACACTATTTGGGTCTAAAGGAATTGCTATCTACTCTACGTGAGCATAGTTTGACTGCAAAACCCTCTAAAGCTTTTGTTGGATTTAGTGAAATTTCCTTCCTAGGTCATCGAGTTGGTCATGGTCTGTTGAAGACAGAGGACCAAAACATTTCGAAGATATTAAATATCTCGGTTCCGAAGACAAAAAAGCAAGTGCGTAGTCTCTTGGGATTGATACAATTCTATGGAAGATTCATTGAGAATCTGTCCTCCATTATGGCACCACTTTCATCGTTATTGAAAAAAGGTTCTCCTAATATGGTGCGTTGGTCCCAAGAATGCCAATCTTCATTGGATCAGGTTAAGAATTTGTTCTCATCTCATCCTATCTTAAGACTACCAATGATTGATAAGACTTTTGTTCTTCGTAGTGATGCCTCTTCCACTGGGATTGGAGCGGCACTAATGCAGGAATATTCAGGAACTCTGCATCCTGTAATGTATATTTCTAGGAAGTTAAATGCGGCAGAAAGGAATTACTCGGTTTTAGACCGTGAATTGTTGGCTATGGTTTGGTCCATTCTTAAGCTACAAAGGTTCCTTCTGGGCGCGCATTTCTTTATGGAAACCGACCAAAAAGCTGTTACGGCTATGCAAAGTAAGGATTTGAAGAGCTCGAGATCTACTCGTTATGCTATTGCTCTTCAGCCTTTCCATTTCACGGTGCGAGCTATCCGTGGTTCGGATAATGTGATGGCGGACATATTGTCCAGATGCCCACATGATTCCAGTTAAATCTTGTGTCCTAGTTTTTCCTGATACACTTTCGGACTTAGGTCTGTCCTTAATATCCTGATATGTTGTAATACAAATGTATTTGGATGATGTTTAGATAATTTAACAAATTTCATTTTGTCCATCCATCGGTGATATGTTGCTAATATAGCATTGTAGTTCATGACATTTGTATATTGCTATGATTATATTATTTAGTAATGTTTGATATATGATTGGTATTGCCAGCAACTTAGGTTTCTTGAATGGTATCCCTTAGTTTGTTTGGCTTAAATGAAATATTTTCTCCTATGTTGAGAGATGATTTTGTACCTCTTCAGATATTAGTTTCGCTTTGTTTAATGCGTCTATTGTACCTCAGTCAAATTACTACACACACTCTAAACAGAGCTATACTAGAATAATAAAATTCCACTGAGTAAATCAGGGGTGGGGGCTTAAACGAGCTGAAAGTTATAAGTGCTTAAATCCTTCACAAAAGCGTAGGCAGAATTACAGAGTTAACATACTCAGCTAAAGCAGTATTGTTCTCGCTTATTCTGAATATCTTGTAAAGACTCCCTTTGTAATAGAAGTGTCATCACACTTCTATCTACATCTCTGCCAAGAGTAATCTTGTGCGAAGGTAGATACCTTTGAAGCCCATATTAGATACTCTTGAGTTTTGACCACTGTTGGACCACTACTGCAAAGCAGGGGAGGCAATACCGTCACAAGTGCCGACTAATATGAGGTTGTACATGAGGATGGCAACTTCATCATGTAAATCAAACTGTTACATGAACTACGGCTGCGTGAGCACATGAATACCACGGTGAAGGCTTCGTTCAAGAGGGTCAGGTGCATAGAGGTGAAAAATGAAATCATGAAGCTGGTAACATCTCTATAGCACAGCTTCTCCGACTTCTGTTATGCCAGCTGTGCCTAAATATAACCCACGATCGTAGTGTCTATGTTAACGGGTTGCGCCTAGCAACAAAACAAGGCAAAATTTATTTTTTCAATAAGGATTGGGGGAGGAGAAATATACTGGAATGTGTAGTCCTGTTCGCACGTGTAGGATCTACAATATTTCAGTCTTGACATACATTTTTCTTAAACGTTTCGTTTTAAAACATGTTTTAGCAGACATAAAGGAGTGTCCCCGTTTTAATTCCCCGGGTGTGTCTGAGAAAACAAAGACATAATTCAATTATTGCTCCCTCACTCATTCTATAAGAGGAAATTTATATAAGGCTCTGCATGTGAAACAAATTGCTTAAAAAACGACCAATTTAAGAACACGTGAAGTGTTTTGAAGTAGTCTACGTACCAAGGGATTAAATCTCGCTCCCGCTCATGCTCTAGAAGGACTGAAAAACAAAGAGAGAAGCAAAAAGTGGTAGTAGGCGCCTTGTTTGTTTTATTGTGAAATAACTGCTTTTGTCTTGTCTTTGATCCCCCGTCATTGAGCGTGAGCTCTTGGTCATAAGCTGCTTGAACGCTAAGTGGCAGCTGTTCATTGCATCGCTTTGTTTGGTTTTAAGGACTATCTTCATTGCACACGGATAACTCCATCAGCGCCCCGATTTCCTCTCAAAGATCACACAAGGAGGATCTCAGCACAGTGCACAAACCCCGTTGCACCGGCGAGAATCGCATTATGCGTATATAGGAATCACATATTCTATAAATATTTTTGTGGTGGTGAGACGTGGGAAAATGTAAATAGATCCTCAGAACTCCGACTACCTCGTGTCCTCATTAGTATGTAGGTTTTGCAACGCATATCTTGAAGCCACGCCCATTTTTTTGTTCCTTGTCTTACATGCACTAATGAGTGTTTACAAACAGACCTATTAGCTAGTCCGCGACCGGACAGATAACAGTCAGCGATTATGATTCGTTATCTGAATTATCACGCGAGCGACTTGCCTATCATCGAATAGTGACAGATCAGACAGAAACGCGCGTAGAAAGATAACTGCTTGTTCGTTTGAAGAATCAAGGGCGATAAGACTATTTGATGGTTACATTTCTCAGGGGGACTTAAGCCAATGCATAAAGGGGAGATCATAAGATTTACCGACCACATTCGTTTGTCCGTGATCCCAGGGGACGTAATTATCTGAATCTACAGCAGAGAGACGAGATCAAAGACGGTCTGTTCGCTTAGTAATGTCTATGTTGTTGGGCGGCATCCGTGAGCAGAAAATCATATCTCGGGAGTCGAACGCGTTGATTTTCCCTGATACAGCCGAAGGCACGATTTCTCGCACCAGTTAGTGATTTAAACCTTTTTCCGTATAAATACTCCGTCCTCCCAAAGTCAGTATCTAGTCGCTTCGGAATTTTTTGGACATATCTAGCTAGCCATTATAGAGCCTTTGTAAAAAGTGGATTATTAGATTTCGTGGAGATTGTTTAATTTTTCTGATTTGCGGTTATATATATATTAGCATTTAAGTGATTTAATGTGTTAAGTTCCTCATTATAATTCACTGGGATTTTCTATGTGTTAATTGACTAATAAATACACTAGGCGACTGACTATTGACGGAATCTAAATTTACTTCTAATTCATTACGTGTAATTGTGTAAGTGACTGGTGTAATATCATGTGGCGAAACAAATAGCTAGTAATGACAAGCGATATTTGTAAAGTAGTCATAATTAAATTAACACTGATAGTGTGCGCTGAGAGTTTACCGGACGGGAGGGGGAAAAGGCGCATACCTTAAAACTCAACCCGTAACAGGTGAGCGAAGCGTGATAAGATATGCAAAGACACGGGTGCCTTTTAATTTAATTAAATGACAGCGAGGATAAAAGATCTCACCTTACGCGTGATAGGATAGGATATTGATATTGTGATTAAATGTTTTGTTTTCTCCTAAATTTAGTACTGATCACAAACCAGCCTGCCAGCGGTCTAAATAGCACCAGTAAACAATTCTTATTATTATCGGGTCAGTGATGGTGACCTGTTCGGTCCTCTTGTTGCATACAGAGAGAGTCCAAACATATAAACATTAAGAATTAATTATAACTGGACAAACAAAATACCCAGATTTTGCATTTCAATTTTATCAGCCCGCAGTGGCCAAAGATATAACCATAACATAATTTCTGACTACTGATCATTGTGGTTCCAAGTTGATGTATCACGGAGAATACATGGTTTCAGGATCGGCACTCAACACCAGAGAGAAAAACCGTTAGTATACCTTCACCATCGTCCATTTTTTTCTGACAGTTTACCAACCATATGTTGCCTTTAACTATTGGAAGTACTGTCTACTGTGAACACTAGATCGCGGATTATATTTTGCTACATGAACTATCTGATGTGACATTATCATATTCAATAACATCACCAAAGTAGGCGTTCCCCATTAGGAAGATTAATTATACGTGGAGGAACTGGGGCTTATTTCGGAGAAGCACAACCCTGGATTATGTTATATGTTCACTGAGGTGTACGTTCAAGAAGTTGTCAACCAACTAGTAGGTAAGCGAGATTGTATGTGGCCACAGATTGACAGAGGGAGAGAAAGAGGAGTGAATATTTCTTTTGTATAATCATTGTACTCACTTCTTTTTTTGTTTTGTTCGCTAATACTGATTATTTTACTGGGATAGCTTAATTAGAAACTTTGTTCTCTACTTACTGTCAATTCCATACCCCAGTGCTAATATTTGACCTTTTGGGTTATTTACTTCTTGCGGGATCTTATCTCAACAGAGAGGAAGGTACTTATGGCGTTATTTTCATAATTCTGTAAACTTGATTTATATTGATTTCTATATGTTTGATGCTGTGATGAGTATAGATGATAATAAACTAAACCAAAACTTAATTACTTGTATTGGTCAGCCCAGTCCATACTGTTACGTTGGATTGGTGTGGGTTTAACTTGATCTTAGGCTGACAATACTGATGTTGTCAGGAAAGGTCGGGCTTACAGTCTCTGGCCGACTTATATTTTGTAACGCAAAGACAAGTGTGGGCCGTAAGGATAGGCCAATGGTAAAAGGCAATGTCAATGCAGCAACGACAGGGTCATAAAGTTGACCAACGTGTAAGTCAAGTAGACTGGACTCGTTGTTGAAGATAAATCTTTGACGAGACAATTTATTGGACGAAAAGACGTTAACATCATGGTTTCATTGCAGGAAAATACATCATGGTTTCATTGCAGAAGATACATCATAGTTTCATTGCAGACAAATACATTATAGTTTCATTGCAGAAAATACATCATGGTTTCATTGCAGAAGATACATCATGAACGATATGTTCTTGATTGACCATACCGATTACAATAATGATAAGGTCAAATGATTTGACCAAATTGCTTTCGTCGATGTTGAAGAACATATATATTATGTAGACATCTAATCTCGCTCCTGATGTCAGAGGGACGCACTAGCCATTGATCATGACATACAATGGAAGTCCTGCCTTGATAAATAGGGCTCTGGGTCTTGAGGCAAGAGACCTTGATTCGTGCCGTTAACTGGCAATAATTATTAATGTAAACGAATTCCTGGAACAATCCCTCAGGAATAAAACTCTTGAGTACTTCAATATAATTATGGGTCTTCTCTTTACATTAGAGAAAGAACACCAGTAAAATATGCATCCATCAGCGACGACCGAAATATTACAATGCCTCAAGGGTATGATTTGTATAGCAACAAATCGACGCAAAAAAGTGTGTCATCTGCATTCAATGATGATGCAGAAAAGTACGCATAACTATTTTAAAAAATACATCTTTATCAGATGCGCTCACATGTGCGTCTATCAAAACTAGACTGGCATGTTAAAGTCTCACACACTTAACTCCCACGCGTAAAAGGACTTAACACATACCCATATTCCTATTACCATAGTTTTTCACGTTTGTGCGTCTTGCTGTCACATAACTATGTGCGCGTGAGAGGATAAACGTATATGTTATATGTATGGAGTGTAGGATTGTCTGAAAACAAATTACAGTCGTAAAGATAGGCTGGACTAGAGTATCTTCTCAAGCCAGTGACAGATTCCACCCTTAAGCCATTCACTCGTGAAATCTATTTCTTGTACCTTATTTCTCACTTATTTACCACTTTGCCTGTTCCATTCAGACGGGACCAAATCTATCTCAAATACCTATCTAAAATCTACGACAGGTGAGTAGGTTTCTAATTTTTAAATTTTGCTAGTGCAGCGGCCTTATTGCCTACTCTTTACGATTTCTAACTGCTGTGGGATTTTTAACGTACGCAACTTGCACACGGGACCTCATATTTCTTTGCTCTTTTCCGAGAAGGCTAGGCATCCGATCTCATTATCCATGAGACCAAGGAGGAGTATGACATCATTAGGACCACTGGTTCTGAAAAAAAATTATTTTCATAAATTATATTCCCTTTACTGGGAATCGAACCCGGTACCTCTAGAATTCGAGGCATACCTCTTAGCCACTCGGACCCCCGTTATTAGTGTCAAAATGGAAACTCCTTTAAAAAAAAAATAAGCCTCAAAGAAATGTTATAAGGCAAATAGACCACTGGACGGTATCGATTTAAGTGAGATAGTCAAGTAATATAAAATAGTCAGTCCGAATTCACCGTCACGAAAAGAGGTGGAAAATGTTGAGAATTCATTGGAGCCAACGTTCCTTGCGGAGACTGCGTTTGATATGATCCAACTTTATATGAATCTTCAGCTTCAATGTCAAGTCATTCCTATTGCATGGAGAACAACAAAAATAACAACCAAAAAGTTACATACTTTCATAAATGGGGATTTGCGCAATATAGGATTGAAATGGTATGACAAGATCACACATGTGGAATTTATGACAAGAACCTGGATGCTGATCAGTTTATCACTTCCTATGGCATCAGAATAGTTATGCAGTGGATCCGTTGTCATTTAAATACATCAGGTAATGACAGAGCAGACATATTAGCAAAGAAAGGAACAAGACAAGAACAATTACTCGCAGCAACAACTCTCCAAACAGTCAAATCACTCATACGAACAACAAAGAAACCTGGCTGAACAGATGGGCCATGGGAAACACCGGGAGAGAGGTTCGCAGACATGGCTGGTCCTGATCTTAAAGACAAAATCCGCCATCTTACAATTAGGGATCAGAGCACCATTTTTCGGCTCAGATCACAACATATACCACTCAACAGTCACTTGAACAGAATCTAACCACAACACTCTTCAGAGTACAAGCTATGTAACTACCCCTACGAAACTGTTGACCACCGCCTCTTTGAGTGCCCAGCAGTCGATGATGTTAGGAAAATGCTCCTTCCTCCCAGGCCAGATAAGTGGAACACCTTGTACGGAAAAACAATACAACTTGCGAAAACATGCAGATATCACTACATGGCATTGGGCCGAAGGGAGAGAGCCCAAGCACCGCTGGATCAATAACAACAACAACAACATGAAAAGAACCAGACAAGTGCTAGCAGTTTGGGATACCCAGTTGGCAGAGAGGATAGTATCGATTTGCTCCCATAGCTAGGTGGTGGTGTCGTTCGGTAGGTCCTGGGTTCGATTCCGATAAGCCAATCACTTCGGTTGCTTTTCTGTTGTCTAGTCTTCTACTTCTTTATTTCTAACGAGTGCCTGAAACATACCTTTGCGTATTATTTATTAATTTAAGTGCCAGTAGAACATGAAATGAGAAGAAGTAATGGCTGTGGATAGGACAATCATTGAGGACATCTGTTGATAGCGTTACAAAGCAGTCCTTGTACTGGAATTTCCCGGGGTAAGTAAACGGAGATTGAAAAAATACACGGAAAAGAGAAGTGGAAGCGTAAATATAAGGAATAAAGAAGATATGGAAAGATCTCGAACTAATGGCACAGGAGAGGAGGACCTGGCAAACAAAGCCTATACTCAGTGGGGAACCGATAGGTAATGAAAGAATAATCAACTTTAAAGAATGATCAACTTTAAAGAATGATCAACTTTATATGATGTAATCCATAAATATAAAAATTCGATTTTAAAACTTTAATGAACAATTTTTTCACACATCCAACCTGGCAAGTTAAGAAGTACCAACATTTATCTCAGAACTATCCTAGATATCTTATTTATAAATAGATAATATTCGATTTATGATGTGCATATTTCTTGTACGGAATACTTATCGATAACCTTCTCCCCGCCCTAGATAACATGTTTGTTTGCTCAGTCATAAAGATATGTAGAGTATTGTCAATGAAGCACATTTTTGTTTGTTGATGTTATTGTTTGCCATGTATGTTGCCATAGTAATATATTCTTTAGAGTTACTTGCCTTTGTACACTTTCTTCCCGCTTCTTCTCTTGTGCTCAAAGATGGCTGATTAACTCTTAAAGGACATGCAAGTTTCTCCATGTTTGATACAAGGCATTTCCTGTCGCTCTGAGTTTTCATATACTATTAAATTTAAAGGTCAGTTATTTCCAAGTTGTTGTTTTTTTTTATTTTTAAGAATGGTAATGTTATACATAGTTGTTAAGGAAACTGAATGCGCGTCAATAAAATATAAAACTGGGACAAAGAGGGTTTAAAAAAATATTAAACTTATACTGGCCTCAAAAACTGGCCTCCCATCACAGGAGTCTTGAAAATCGGCCATTACTAACTTCTCGTCCGATAAGAGTTAAACTACTAAGTTGAACTCGTTTCTTCTTCTTCTTCTTCTTCCTCGTTCGTCCTGAAAAGGACGTTGGTTGCGTTGTGTCTGTTTACAGCAGAGCTGCGATATTTGCGCCTTTCGGCCAGCACATCCGACTTCAGCACAGCATTTTTTGGGACCGGGTTTGCCTTCCCTCTCCGATCCCTACTCTCTCAGCCAGACTGCATTGATGCAGCCTGTTTCCAGGACCACCACGTGGAGGTGGAATAGGGTCTTGGTCACCTCTGGTTCGCTGACCCTGACGCAAGCAGTCAAGTTATGGGTCTAACTCTTAACGGAAGAGAGATTAGTAATGACCGATTTTCAAGGCGCCTGTGATGGGAGGGCAGTTTTCGGGGCCAGTACATGTTGAATATTTCTCTACACGATATCAAACATCAACATTGCAGTGATGGCCATTTAGAATGAACCAATCAATAAAGCCGGTTTAGAAACCACTAGAGTGAAAAAGTATAGGCCTAAACATTAAAAACTAGGTTATTATTTTCTTCTTTTTAAAATTCAAATTTTTTTCTATGCAATAAATCCTTGTCACTGAACGCAAGAACAAAGGGTTCTGAAGTCTTTTATCGAACCAAGGTTATTGTACGGAAGAGAGTAATGGCCATTAAGCTAAAAGAAATACGAAACAAAAATCGTTAGGAGGAAACACACGTGGTTTCACAATAGAAAATTAAGAATTCAATTGAAAGCTAAGATGATTAACAAAGACTGCTTAAAAGGAGTTAATGAGCAAGGAAATACAATAGAAAACTCTGGAAAGAGCATTAAAAGAGAAGACAATCTGATGATCAGAACTGATTCCGCCATTAGAACAGAGCTTCTGTCATGTTACCTTCATCAGGCTTTGGAAGCGGGCTCACTCGGGGTCATGACCCCCAAGTGATAACCTCCTCTTGTTTTCTTTTCTGCCTACATTGGGAATTGATGCTCCCGTGTAGGGAATTGATGCCCCCGTGTAGGGAATTGATGCCCCCGTGTAGTTCCCAGGGGTCTCTGATGAATTATAGAAAAAAATAGGCATAAGGCTCCCTCAGCCATGTGGTAAGAGAAGACTACTACGTGGATGTGCATGAGGCTGGGAACCTCATCATGCAAAACATAGTGCTACAGAAACCGCAGCTGAAGGGGCACATAACTGCTTTGGTGCAGACTTTCTGTAAGGGGACTGTTACGTGCAGTCTTTGATATCTTACAATATTATACATTGGTATACTTGTTATGTTCGCAAATATTTTGTAAACAAAATAGATATTTTTTAGTGCTTAAGGGAAAGTCATTATTGAGTTACTTCCCTTGAAAGTTGTGCCGTCTCTTTCGATCGAACTCCGCGGATGAATCCAGTTTTACTGCGATTTATTCTTTGTTTGGGTAGTAATAGATTGTTCTTGCTTCAGAATATCTATGGCCTGAATTTATGTGTATTGTTTGTCTGAGTAGGACGAGTCTGTCTTATATCTGTATATCTTTACATATCTAAGTCGAACTATATGTTCTTTTGTCTCTAGAGAGGTCAAAGGCTGTTCGCCGGGAAAAAGTGATCTCTATATTTATGGGGAAAGTGATAGTCGTCTAGACCTATCGTGTATGCTTTACCCCAGTGTTTATTCTTATTGCCAAGGAATGGCAGAATCATATTTCTGATACGCAGGTAATAAAAGATACTCTTTTGAACTCTCGTACGAAGCCACCGTTTTTCGATAGGTATGACTTGTACATCTGAGAGGATGCATTTAACTAGATGGAAAACGACTCTGATTCCTAGCAGCACTATATCCTGTAGAATGCAGTCAATTGTATCATGATAGAATCTACAGAGCAATGAAACATTTAATGAATGACTAACTTTAAGACAGATTCATTATCTGTATCCAAACGTGAGTGACAGCTCACGAGAGAAGCCATCTTGTAAAAACATTTAGTGACTTTCAAGAAGAGAAAAGGGATGCCCGTATTATCGCTTGATTAGTCCAGAGATCACTGCTACACATGAGAACCCATTGCTAGCGGTTCAATTTGATTATATGGAAAAATCTGTGCTGGACATTATGTTAAGGAATCTTCACTAGACGAGATTAGGTCTAGAAGTCATCTTGGATATTGTTTATAATCTGACGTGCTTTGTCAGTAAACTCAGATGATATATATATGGGCAATACTGAGTGCTTGGCTATTGACAGTCCATTATACTATTATTCTACATGAGTGCCCATGTAACATTGCAAGACCATTTATCCACTGTACCATGATGTATTATGCCAACCTGTGATTTGTCACTATCTGTGCTGTCGAGTGTGTACGTCCAATTAAACTGTAGTAAAGGTACACAGTCGTTGGTGTCGATGACTTCCAGCCATACATGAGTGTGAGAAAAGAACATTTGTCAACACCACGAACTCTTCCTATCATTCGCATATTACACACTCAATCTATGTCTACACACCACTGCGTAGGTCAAGTTGACATTCCATACTCAAACCACGAGCAACACAACAACACAGTATTTAACTCTGGTGATGTTCGAGTGAGCTTCAGATTTTTCAGCATGTCTCTTGCTCAGGGCAAGGGTCTTGTATTAAAAGAGTTTATCAACTGATGATGACGTCTGTCTCCCAAAGAAAGATCTTATCAGGGACCACAGAAACCACAGCTGAAGGGGTACATAACTGCTTTGGTGCAGGCTTTCTGTAAGGGGACCACAGAAACCACAGCTGAAGGGGCACATAACTGCTTTGGTGCAGACTTTCTGTAAGGGGACCACAGAAACCACAGCTGAAGGGGTACATAACTGCTTTGGTGCAGACTTTCTGTAAGGGGACCACAGAAACCACAGCTGAAGGGGTACATAACTGCTTTGGTGCAGGCTTTCTTTAAGGGGACCACAGAAACCGCAGCTGAAGGGGCACATAACTGCTTTGGTGCAGACTTTCTGTAAGGGGACCACAGAAACCACAGCTGAAGGGGCACATAACTGCTTTGGTGCAGACTTTCTGTAAGGGGACCACAGAAACCGCAGCTGAAGGGGTACATAACGGCTTTGGTGCAGGCTTTCTTTAAGGGGACCACAGAAACCACAGCTGAAGGGGCACATAACTGCTTTGGTGCAGGCTTTCTTTAAGGGGACCGCAGACAGACACCACAGCTGAAGGGGCACATAACTGCTTTGATGCAGGCTTTTTTAGGGGACCAGATGAAGCGGTTTGCTCCCTGCTCTATAGGGAGAGAAAGATTACATAATTCGTAAATTGATGATGCCCTAGGTTCCTTCATTCTTTTTTTTTTCTTCGTACGCCCGCTATTACTCGAGGCGAAACCTCAGGTTAGTATGTCTAGCCTGAGACTGATTTTTACGTGAGTATCCCTTTTTTTCTTGCACAGAGAAGGTGTCCCTCGCCATTCAGGCAGATACTCGCCGATTTCGGAGGTACCCATTAGACCTGGGTCGGCTTAGAAGCCGCCAGTCCCTGGTCGACGACCCTCTTCAAATGTTCTCGCTAGGGCTCGAGTTAACCCAGTCCAAATCCCGGTCGACGAAAATCTTCAAATGTCCTCGCCCGGGTTTGATCCTGGGTCACCCTGTCACCAGCGCAGTGTGGTAACCACTACGATAGCGCGGCTCCCCCTTCATTCTTCTCTTGTATTCTTCGTCTCTCACCATTTTCTCACCTACAAGAGATCGAAGTCACCATAGCAGTCTATGTTCTCTTGCAGTGATAGGTTATGTAGAAATGTGTTTGTACACGAGAAGGTGCTGAGTCCCACACACACGAGGCCTCATATTAGTAACCTCTTACGAGTCGCTTGTAGAAGTTGCAATGGGATTCTTTCTCCCGCCTCCTCTGGCATACTTGAGAACCGTATGGAATCTTCTTGTTCTTGTTCTCTTTTATTCTTCTCTATACTGTTTCTTCTTCTCTCTTCTTCTTGTTCTTCCCGCTTCTGTTCTTGTTCTTCTTCTTGTTCTTCTTTTTGTTCTTCTTCTTGTTCTTCTTGTTGTTGTTCTTTTTGTTCTTCTTGTTCTTGTTCTTCTTGTTCTTATTGTTCTTCTCACTTCTTCTTGTTCTCCTCTATTCTTCTTGTTCTTCTCTCTTCTTCTTCTTTTGTTCTTCTCTCCTCTTGTTCCTCTTGTTCTTCTTTCTTCTTCTTGTTCTTCTCTCTTCTTCTTGTTCTTTTCTCTTCTTCTTGTTGTTCTTGTTGTTGTTTTTCTTCTTCTTGTTCTTCTCTCTTCTTTATGTTCCTCTCTCTTCTTCTTGGTCTTCTTGCAATTCTTTCTTTGCTTTCTTCTGCTTGGTCGTTTCGCTTCTTCTTGTTCTTCTCTCTTCTTCTTGTTCTTGTTCTTCTCGCTTCTTTATGTTCCTCCTTCTTGTTCTTCTCTTTTCGTCTTCTTCTTCTTGGTCTTCTCGCTTCTTCTTGGTCTTCTTGTTCTTCTCTTTTTGTCTTCTTCTTCTTGTTCTTCTCTCTTCTTCTTGTTCTTCTCTCTTCTTCTTGTTTTTCTCTCTTCTTCTTGTTCTTCTCTCTTCTTCTTGTTCTTGTTCTTCTCGCTTCTTTATGTTCCTCCTTCTTGTTCTTCTCTTTTCGTCTTCTTCTTCTTGGTTTTCTCGCTTCTTCTTGGTCTTCTTGTTCTTCTCTTTTTGTCTTCTTCTTCTTGTTCTTCTCTCTTCTTCTTGTTCTTCTCTCTTCTTCTTGTTTTTCTCTCTTCTTCTTGTTTTTCTCTCTTCTTCTTCTTGTTCTTCTTCTTGTTCTTCTCTCTTCTTCTTCTTGTTCTTCTCTCTTCTTTTTCTTCTTCTAGTTCTTCTTATTGTTCTTCTTCTTGTTCTTCTCTCTTGTTCTTCTTGTTCTTCATCTTGTTCTTCTGTTTGTTCTTCTTGTTCTTCTTGTTCTTGTTCTTCTCTGTTCTTGTTCTTCTCTCTTCTTCTTGTTCATCTTCTTGTTCTTCTCTCTTCTTGTTCTTCTCTCTTCTTCTTCTTCTTCTTCTTCTTCATCATCTTCTTGTTCTTCTCTCTTCTTCTTCTTGTTCATCTTCTTGTTCTTCTCTCTTCTTGTTCTTCTCTCTTCTTCTTCTTCTTCTTCATCATCTTCTTGTTCTTCTCTCTTCTTCTTCTTGTTCATCTTCTTGTTCTTCTCTCTTCATCTTCTTGTTCATCTTCTTGTTCTTCTCTCTTCTTCTTCTTGTTCATCTTCTTGTTCTTCTCTCTTCATCTTCTTGTTCATCTTCTTGTTCTTCTCTCTTCTTCTTCTTGTTCTTCTCTCTTCTTCTTCTTATTTATCTTCTTGTTCTTCTCTCTTCTTGTTCTTCTTCTTGTTCATCTTCTTGTTCTTCTCTCTTCTTGTTCTTCTCTCTTCTTCTTCTTGTTCATCTTCTTGTTCTTCTCTTTTCTTGTTCTTCTCTCTTCTTCTTGTTCATCTTCTTGTTCTTCTCTCTTCTTCTTGTTCTTCTTCTTGTTCTTCTCTCTTCTTCTTCTTCTTGTTCTTCTTCTTGTTCTTCTTCTTGTTCTTCTTCTTGTTCTTCTCTCTTCTTGTTCTTTTTCTTGTTCTTCTTCTTGTTCTTCTTTCTTCTTTTTCTTGTTGTTGTTCTTCTTCTTGTTCTTCTCTCTTCTTCTTCCTCTTCTTGTTCTTCTTCTTCTTATTCTTCTCTCTTCTTTTTCTTCTTCTTCTTCTTCTTCTTCTTCTTCTTCTTCTTCTTCTTCTTCTTCTTCTTCTTCTTTTTCTCTCTTCTTCTTCTTCTTCTTCTTCTTGTTCTTCTCTCTTCTTCTTCTTGTTCTTCTTCTTGTTCTTCTTTCTTCTTCTTGTTCTTCTTCTTGTTCTTCTCTCTTCTTCTTCCTCTTCTTGTTCTTCTCTCTTCTTCTTCTTCTTGTTCTCATATCTTCTTCTTCTTGTTCTTCTCTCTTCTTTTTCTTGTTCTTCTCTCTTCTTGTTCTTCTTGTTCTTCTTCTTGCTCTTCTCTCTTCTTCTTCTTGTTCTTCTCTCTTCTTGTTCTTGTTCTTGTTCTTGTTCTTGTTCTTGTTCTTCTTCTTCTTCTTCTTCTTCTTCTTCTTCTTCTCTCTTCTTCTTCTTCTTGTTCTTCGATCTTCTTCTTCTGGTTCTTCTTCTTCTTCTTGTTATTCTTCTTGTTTTTCTTGTTCTTCTTGTTCTTATTGTTCTTCTTTTTCTTCTCTCTTCTTTTTGTTCTTCTCTCGTCTACTTGTTCTTCTTCCTTCTTCTTATTGTTCTTTTTCTTCTTTATTTTACTTCTTGTTCTTGTTCTTCTCTATTCTTGTTCTTCTCTCTTCTTCTTGTCCTTCTAATTTTTCTTCTTTTTCTTGTTCTTCTTATTGTTCTTCTTGTTCTTCTCTTTTCTTCTTTTTTTTCTTGTTCTTGTTCTTTTCCCTTCTTCTTCTTTTTCTTGTTCTCTCTTCTTCTTCTACTACTTGCTTCTTCTTCTTGTTCATCTCTCTTCTTCTTCTACCTACTTGCTTCTTCTTCTCTTCTTTATTCTTCGATCTCTTCTTTCTTCTTCCTCTGTCATCTCTTAGGTGATAATGTATCTCCACAACGTCCTGTTCCCAGTTCTCTATCAATTCTGTTGACGTTTTCCATTCCACGATGTTAAAGTGTCATGTATCTTCTCTCTTTATCGTCCCTTATCTCATTTTCCGTCAATACCTTTTCTTATCTCAATAAATCCCAGCCTTTGTTGTCCCTACTGATACAGAATCTCTAAGACTAAATGGTATGTTATAATAATAATAATAATAGCCCCTTCAGTCATAACTGACCATGGGAATGCGCCTCTGAGGTGACAGCCCTCAGCTGCTTATTTTCCTGGAGCTCCTTTCGACGTTTTCTCCTCACCTCTGCTTCTTGTGTGAGCCTCTCTTCGCCCAATCTGAGGTGGCGCCGTAAATAGCATCGCCACTTAGTGCGATCGGCAGCTTCATCCTCCCATGTGTGCCCTCATATCTCTCTTGCACACATCTTTGAACCTCAGCTGTGGTCGCCCAACTGTTCTCTTGCCATCTGCTAATTGTCCGTAGAAGATATCTTTTGGGATGCGACCATCTTCCATGCGGCGAACATGGCCAAGCCAGCGAAGTCTGCGCTGTCTAAGAAGCGTATACATACTTTGAAGGCCAGCACGTGACAACACCTCGACATTTGTCACTTTATCTTTCCACGAGACGCCGAGGATGCGGCGTAGACACCGCAAATGGAAGGTATTGAGCCTTCTTTCTTGCTTAGCATAGGTCGTCCAGGTCTCGCTGCCATATAGGAGTGTGCTGGTGACGCAGGCATTATGTACCGCAGCTTTGGTCTTCATTGTGAGTTTAGAGTTTCCCCAAACACGCGATGTGAGGCGGGCAAAGGTAGCTGCAGCTTTGCCAATGCGGCTGTCGATTTCTGTATCCATTGAGAGTTTGTCATTGATGGTAGACCCTAGGTATGTGAAGTGGTGCACCACCACTGCCAATTCATAGTTATCGATAGTGATAACTGGTGCAGCACCCACATCCTGACTCAGCACATTCGTTTTCTTTAGACTTATTGTGAGGCCAAAGTCCTTGCATGCTTTAGTGAAGCGATTCATCAAGCTCTGAAGCTCCTGTTGTCATTGAAAATGTTTCTTTTATGCTGATAATGTAAATTTATGTCCTTCAACCTTCGAAAAAAAATGAAAGCAAAAAACAAGGACATAAAATTGGGTGTGCACCGTATTACCATATTACAGTAATGTATTCAGTGCCAGGTTTTTCTTGCTACGAAAGCTGAAGAAACTTTTTACAGAACATGTGAAATTGAAAACGAATAACTAGTTTGATATATCCGTTTCTTTTCACTGTAAATCACTGCATTCGCTTATTTCAACATTTTGATGTTACACTTGGTCAAGCCACCTCAGTGTTCAATTCCAAGCATCTACGGATCTAGCTAAGTGACCTTTTACTTGTTCAAAAGTTTTGTTCATTCTTTTTTTGTTTTCGTTTCGTTGATTATTTACTTTCTTGTTTCGGTATTTCTGTCAGGTTTTACGATTTTCTTGCATTACTATTGTTCTTTTTTCGCTCATCACTGTGGTTGTTTACTTTTTCCATCTGCTTGTATCACTCATTTTGGTGTATGTTTCTTATCATCGTATGTTTTTGTAGTACCTATATGTAATTCTTGTCCTTGTCACCTGTTTGTAACTGTGGCTGACGAAGGGTAAAACCCGAAACGTCCCTTGTTTCCTGTGAACCGTTAGTTTGTAGAACTGATTCAATACCCTTTTATTGGTTTATATACTTATATACATAACGTACATCTGACTTATTTTTTGAAAATGTTCTATTCAAAACTGGCAATACATGAATTAAACGTATCTATTCTACGGGGTCTCTGAAGATTCAAAGAAAGAAATGGACTACTGCTGCCTCAGACATGTAGGATGAGATTGTGCATAGATCTGGCAGCCTCATCATATCAAACTAATTGCTTCAGAAACCAGCGCTACATGAGGACTTGAATGCATTGATGCAGGCTTCCTGCAAGGGAAGGG
>JAMPIV010005047.1:0-69602 GCA_024509875.1 Oreohelix idahoensis | reverse complement strand
AATTGTTGCCGCGTGCCTAGACTTGTCGCGTTTTGTACCATGACCACTTATACCCATTTTATAGTGATATACGCTTTGTTGCTTTCGTCTTTTGATTTGGGATCCCTTTCTTTGCAGAAGGACGTATTTCTTCAAAGAAGGATTCCTCTTCTTGATGGTTTACACAACAACGAGTAATGAGAACATCAACCAAGTGCTTCGTCTTGGCCTCATCAACTTCATTACTATTATCCGATGAAGGTTGGGGGATTAAAGAGCTTGAGCTCTTGTCATCACCTGACATTGCACCGTTTGACATGTTTCCTTTCTTCCCAAACTAGAAACTTTGTTGCGGGGTGCATTCCTTAACCCACCTGAATACGCCCGATTATTAAGCATCCCGCACATAGGATTAGGAAGAAGACCATGGCATGGACATCTCCTGTTAAGAAACGGAGTGTCAATCCCTAATTCAATAGCCCGAATTAGGGAGAGCTTTCAATTGTACACCTAAATGTACACCACATTTGATTGTTTTTCCAGTGGCACAATAGCAAGGATACTATCAGAGGACTCCTTAACCCCGACGGTTAGTACATCCGAATCGAAAAAGTACTGAGACTAGACTATCATTTATTAGGACCTTTATTGTAAGATGGAGAGATCCCACTCCCACTCATGCAGCAACTGTAGCAGGTAGTGGCAGGAAGAGGGTGGACAACAACAACTTAGCGTAGATAAAGTTGATGAAACAGAACAATGTTAAGAATTGGGGCATTACAGTTTATGCTCTCACCAAAATCGAAAGCACAACCAGTGATAGCCCTAGAGTTACCACTATCATTTACTGTATTACAGGCTCCATCAAACTCTTGTTGCGCAGAGTTTGCCTGTTGGTAAGGTATTTTCTTGTTAAACCTAGGTCTACCTCGATTATCATTTCCCCTGTAATTATTTCGACTATCATTGCTATGTAAATATTGCGACTTTCATTTCCCTGTAATTATTTTGGACTATCATTTCCCCCCTGTAATTATTTCGAGTATATTTTCCAAATGTAAACTGTTATAATATATGACTATTGTAATCATCATTCCGGTTTGAATTCCCGGTTTCTTATAATTCCACAATAGTCACTTATTCATTGACGTTCGAGAATGATTTCCTCAACACATTTTGATAATAGATTCTTTATTGGGATTGGCATTTGACAGAAAGTGTTCTCAAATTATTACCACTAAAATTACGAGGAAAACTACCATCCTGTCTCCACTGCTTAGTCGAAGTAAAAAACCATCATGTGTTGGATTTTACTCCCGCTCTCTGAGTGTATATTTTGATTACTTCCACTCTATTCAATGTTGTTGAGCACCCGTGAAATTTTTTTTTGAAATTTCGGGCCATATGGTGTTGCCGCACGCAGCTGGACTACCCTTCTTCTCACTTTTACGAATTTTCTCAACTGTAGCATGGGGATGTGCTGTGGCATACTGACAACAGTATTCCTCCATTTCTTTTAAGTTTTAGGCTTACGCTCATGAAGGAATGCAAGAAAAGAATCATTAACAGATGACAAAACCTTTATATGCCAATAATCAGTCCATTATAGAACCTTCCATTATGTTTTCTCAGAATCTGAGACCAACACTACAACCATCGATGTAAATGTACGGTCGTATCTTTGTAACAAACATCATGAGAAAATCTACTACATTTTCTGGGCTACACCATTGTCCTAAAAACGAAGACGATAGTCTTCTTGTTTTAGTTGATATTTTTTTTAGTAATGTTGCCAATGACATACATCATTATTTGTCCTCTCATGTTTCGTCTATTCGTCATTAAGAGTCAGTCATCTGTGTCACCTGTAAAAAATGGCATCAGTTGTTCAACATATTTTTCCTTTTTTATGTCATGCGTATCGCACAAAAATTGGAATCTATCTAGATAATCTGCTACGTCATCCTTTAAAGGCTTGAAATGAGGCAATTTAATCCTACTAACAAACTCCCTTGTCGTACTCGAAGTTGTTTGCTGAGCACCCGTACTCGCCAATTTCAATTTCTCTAACTCCAAAGTTGCGAGTTTTTCATCAAGTTCCATCTTCTGTTTTCTTTCCTCATGTTCCATTTTTTTCTAATTCTCAGCCTCCAGCACGCAAGCTTGAAGTTTTTTTTTTCCTCTGCAGCAGCTTGAAGTTTTTTTTATCCTCTGCAGCAGCTTGAAGCTTGAATTTTTTTGTCTTCATTTCCATCTGCGAATTATTCTTTCATCAGCTGCATTGCGCTTTCTTCCTCAGCAGCATAGCCTGAGCTTTTCTCTCCTCAGCCTCTCTTTGATACCTTCTGTTCTATCAAGTTCTAATTCTTCTATTCTCAGCTTCTAGCTTCTTTAGTTCAGCTTCTGCTTTCTCAATTTTCATCTTCCTCTTTTTGTTTCTTTTCAGAAACTTCTTGCCTTTCAGAATGCCAATGCGCGAATTGAGCAGTTATGAATATTCTTCCACTCTTTACCAGGGACCCTTTACCCAAGGGTCAACCCTTGCTGGCATGAAGATAAAGTAGTCCAATGTCAGACATTCTGTCTAATGAGATCAGAAACCTGAAAACCAAATTAAATAAATCACCTTATCCCACTTCAATGGGAGACAATTCTGCAATCTTAGACTTGTATACTCACTTCATCTTTCTATTACTGGTCTTCGTCATTAGACAAAGACTTTGTCAGTTCTTTCTTGTTTATAATGTACAAAAAAAATCACCTGAGTACCTGTGGGGGAAAAAAATTCCCTTAATATCCACTCACTTATGGGCACAAGTCTTTTTTTTATAAAGGACTTGAATATGTATTTCACCTTGTCTCAATCTTTGTAGATAACAAGTCTTTTATCAAAGAACTTGTATAAATATCTTATATAATATTATTTAACAAACTCTATATGAAGAGTCTACCTTATCAATAATATCAAAACATGACCAAGTATGTGTATGTAGACTGTGCATGACAGTAATGTAGTACACCCAAAAAAAAATACAAAGACAAAAATACAAAACAATACAAATGGCAACACTGTTTTAACCAAAAATGTGTAGAGAAATACACAAGAAAGGAGAGACCTACAGAATACAACCAAAACAAATCGACAATCAAAACTGAAAAACAGACAAAATATTACAAAAACAACGTTAAGTACAATTACATCACAGCTAACATCAATAGCGACCAATTGTCACTAGCAAATTTCCAAATTAAGAAAATTTGCACATACAGACCGCTTACAGTAAGCCTCGATCAAGTGGCATATTTACCGTAAGACCCACCAACCGAAAAACCCGCAGAAAAATACACAAAAACCAGTAGAAGTGACATAAACATATAGCAATCAATTTCAATGTGTTGCAGAACAAGTTCAGTCACAGCTGAAACTAAAATAAATTTCTTGCTCCTTGCGAACACAGAAACGAAATGTCAAACGCGCACTGAAGGTCAAATCCACTGTAACATAAAGTGGTATTCACGAACCAAAGTTACTATGACCTTCTCAAATTAGGGCTTGCACATTGAATGTTTACAATTTCACGTACTGTTTACAGACACTTGACCTCCAACAATGTCGCTTGAATGCTCTGACCTAGAAAAGTCTGTTGTTGAATGAAACGTGTAACAACCCGCAGTACTGTTTACAATAGGAACCCGCCTTCTATGCAGTTATGGTCCACGTAGCAAATGCCTAGTAGTTCACTTCAGTACTTGTCTTGTTATGCTTTATGTAGCATTATAATATAAATGCTCGTACTGTTTATTTGTGTCAAACCGTTGATGACCTATATCTGTCCTGTTGTAGCCAAAACTTCGCAAAGTGTAGAATTAGCGCTGTGTGTGTTACGCTGTCCCGTGTGTAGCTTTTAAGACCCACAGATCAGAAGTGTTATGTCATCAGAAGTGTAATGTCTGTACTTGTCCTTCTTTGGTAACTTTGATCACTGGCCCAAGACCGTATACATGTTGTTAGATGTGTAGTGCGAGCGTATGATGAATTGAGTGTGGGTGCGAATGAAGGCGCGAATGTGTTTAGGCTCGTATAGATGTAGATCCTGCAACCCATACTCTCACATGCAGTAATCAAGGATGCTTTGACACTGCAGGCATGTTTCAAGACATTTATTGACGGGAACACACATAATATCAACAGGAACAGTCAGTGTAACAAGGTCATGCTGACCTGACATCGATAGGTATACATTTGGCATTCAAAAAGGTAAACATCAGAATAGACGTGCATGGTCAATAGCAAAGTTCTTCAATAATGACAGTTCGTAGCGTCGCCCTTGGCGTCTCTGACTAAACGCGTCAGATGCCTTAGTTACCTTGACACACAGGTGCAACTTGGCACTCCCTGCCAATTGCACATATCAGGCTGTAGTATAATAGCCGGAAGCACAGGCCTCGTTCTGACGTCGGCCGTGTACTTCTGTTAAATAGGTTATCATCAACCCTGCAGTAATACTTATTGTAGATAGAAGTTCCGCCAATCTGCGGCTCCCACAATATATCTTCGTCACTGGATTTCTGGCCAATATAAGACTAACAGTCTTGGATGGCTACCTCGAGCACAAATATATAAGTTCTGAAATGGCGGATCAGTGAGCTGCTGTTCACCCTAGGTAATCCTTTACATGTTCTGCCACCGAAAAGCGTAATAATGCATAAAGGTCGGTATTACCTGGTAAATGAATCCTCAGAACTACACAAGGAATTCTGTCGTCATCCCGACGCACAGAGATTCACTGGGGAACACTGCCATAGCAGTTACTTCGAAGATTCTCCCCGAAAAACAATGGACTCTTGGTCCCTTCAGAAAAACAGGACCTCCCGGCTTCCCGGAAGTATATCTCACTCCCGCTTAAAAAACCTTCCCATAGGCCTACGCCCGATCCTTTCCTGGAATCCTAACGCTATGATTTGCTACTTTCCTTATATATTGTTGAAATGGAGTTGAAATTCTGGTCTATATCATCAGTCAATGTCTTTTCCTGGCTTTTGGCAAATTGATATCGTTTCTTAATGTCGGCCGCAAAAGCTTTTCTGGTAAGGGGGTCCTTCAATTTGCTGATGTCAAACCTTTTCTGTGTAGTTACAGTTGGTCCAGCCCTTCTTAGTTTCACTTTCAGTTTTGCTACTACTAAATGGTGATCACTTCCCACATCTGCACCTCTTCTTACCTTCACATCTTGTAATGCATGTCTCCATCTACCGTTAACCATGATGTGGTCTATCTGGTTTCTGTCCCGACCATTTGGTGATTCCCATGTTAACTTGTGAATTTCCTTATGTGGGAAAAGTGTTCCTCCAATGACCAGGTTGTTAATGCTACAGAAACTTATTAGCTTATCCCCATTTGCGTTTGCTGTTCCGCTGCCGCATTTCCCCATTGTTCTTTCATTATATGTATTGTGTGTACCAACTTTCGCATTGAGGTCTCCCCTTACTATAACAAGATCATATCTAGGTGTGTCTTCCATTTCTTTCTGCAGTTGTTGATAGAATTCATCCTTGACCTCCTCATCGCTATCATTCGTTGGTGCGTAGCATTGTATTATTGTAGTGTTGGTGAATCTCCCTCTCAATCTCAATCGTATCAGTCTGTTGTTGATGGGTTTCCATTCCAGTAATGTCCTTTCTATCCCTTTCTGTAGAATAATGGCTACGCCTTCACTGTGCTGTCCATCCTCTCTTCCAGAGTAAAGTACTGTTTCTCCTGTTGCTGTTTTAACTTTTCCTGCCCCTGTCCATCTGCTCTCGCTTATCCCCAGGATGTGTAACCTATAGTTTCTCATTTCTGCCGTGACCTGTCTTAGTTTACCTGTCTCGTACATTGTCCTGACATTCCAAAATCCTATTCTTGTATCCTGTTTTGCGGTCAGGACATCAGTTTTCATGTCAGTGGCTTCCTTTCGGCTTTCACCACTGACAGTCATACGAGCCACAGACTCCGAATGTCCATCCCGCAGCAAAGTTTGTTCATTTGATGTTGTTTCCGTAACTTCATTATTTTTTGTTACATAGACAGGGGTGTCAGCCCTATGCTAAAACCCCCAACCTGGAGGACCAGGGTACCAGCTTTTGTCTGACCCCTACCCACACAGACCAGTCCAGCTGGTTGAACCTACCAGGAGTAAAACTCCCACTGGCATAGCTCTGGGGACTAGTGTCAGGAAACGCCCGCTGCCAGTCCCGCTACAAGGTTATAGGTATATTTCCATTAGACGTATGGCAGATATATACTATAAAAATAACATATCGTAATGACAGAAAATATGATAAAAAACGATAGAACCTGTTGGATTAGGTTGTTAAGAAGGGTTATATGCGTTTGAAGCGAGTGGCGCCGTTTTGTGCTGGCGTGGGTGACGGACGTCTGTTGCGATGTCGCTGGCGGGGTGGGGTAGGGGCAATTTAATGTGTGATTGTTGGGTGTGTTATTTAGACATATTTCTACATACAATATATAATAAACACATCTAAAGGAATCGCCGATAACTGACGGAATCATGATAAAACCCATCAATAACAATGGGGGTGTTAGTAGGTTCTACTGAAGGGTGTTTTATGAAGCACTGATGGAAGGTTTTTTGTGGGGCTGCGACCACGGTGACGCTACGCATGGGCTGTAATGTAGCGGGGCGGTCTGGCTTATGTTTTAATAATGCGGGGGATGATTTTTTGTGTGATGTTGTGTTTTTGTGTGTTGGTATATTATTTATCCACCAGACCCCCCCCAACTATATATATAGTTATATATAATATGGTTTTATTTGTATATGATCTTATTTTACCAAGCCATCTAAATATATATATATAGAATATCATATATGATTAAATAGAATATAAATCCCCAATGAATTGACGGAAACATATTTAAAAAAATCCGATCCCCCCTGGCCCTGCTGTAGGGTTACTAAGGCGAGTGACGTCTTTTTTGTCTGGCGCGGGTCTACCGACCGAATGTGGGTGTGTACATTTTGGGAGTGAAGTGTTAAGACGACCCTGAACTTTAGCTCAGGTCTGGCGCACATAGACTATCTGGGAGTTGGCAGCAGTGTTAAGACAATCTGCTCGATTTATACACAGGTCCGGAGACACTCTCGAGAGGTGCTAAATGTCAAGGGCGGTATGCCAGTGTTCGAGCACTATACCGGCACTTGTCCCGGCCGCTAGAGGTGGGGACGTGCAAGTGTTAGAGACCTGACTAACCCTTAGTCTCAGCCATCGAAGAAGAAGGTGAGTGGGAAGTGTTAGAGACCTGCCTATTACTAGGTTTAATTCTAGCGGGGCGAGTGAAAGGTTACGAGTTTGTAAGAGGTGGGAGTGAAACGACAGACGTGTCCCTATACCATCGGGCCATACGCCTAGCGGTGGTTACCTGCAGTGTTCAGAGATTTTCACGTATACCATTTTTTTGTGTCGGTAATGTTAAATATGTGTGGTGTTGTTTTGTTCCATGCGTTGTTTTTTCATTTTCATAACATTTGTTTGTCCCTACCTAAGGCATTCAGGTACAATCTATATACACAACTATGCCGCAAAAATTGATAATGACCGAACACTATTTTTAAAAATCGGATAATGGTTGGTTAGTAGGGTTTACTATCACATATGAACAGTCTGCGGCATGGACGCCAATGTGAGCAACCCTGAGCCCGATATCAGGTGAAGGAATGAATCCAGCAATTATGGTACAAGATTCAGATACCTGCTTCCCATCCCTCAGGTTTAGCCTAGTAACACCATAATTATGGAGGGGGCAGGCTTCAACAGGACATCAACATCAGAATGCTGGAATAAGGCAAAGAACAAGCCTTCTTTAGCCTAACGCAACAGCTGGAAGTCTGGCCCAATACAGCACAAGTTCTTCAAAGACGTAAGAAATTATTACCCAAGTTTGCGTGCTTTCTGTGCTTCTCTATGGGGCGCAATGCTGGAGAGTTACAGAGAAGGAAATGTCAAAATTGTCCTCTTTTCACACAACATGCCTAGTTTAAAATTCACCGCGTGGCCATTTTGCGCCGACACTTACCATCACCACCAAAGATCTGCTTACGCGTCGCAGAGCAAGCAAAGGACCATGCACACCATCTAGGGATTTGATCTGGCAGCACGCTGGAGCTGTGTTGGTCCATGGCCTCCGAAGAGACCCCCCCCGATGCCCCCTCACATGACCATTTGTATAACTCTGTTTTTGGACCCCTGAAGGAACAGCGAACGAGAGGCCGACCAAAAACAACTTCACCAGGCGGAGCGATGTGGAGGGCCCCTGAGACAATGCAAAGAATGCACCAGCGCTGGGGCACTGTGCTCCGTAACGGGTATGGCCACCGTTTACCCGTGCCAAACGTGGATCACTTTGTTATCTGTTGGCCCTTAATAAGACCGCCACTAGGCGTGATGGCCCACTGACTGCTTTGGACGGTGTTGGTGGTAAGGATCGAAGAAGAAGTCGCGTTTACCTAAGGGGGCTGTTTTGAAGCGGCTTACAGCGTCGTTTTGTTAGCAGGCGCGCGGGGTGACAACGCATGGGTGTAGGTGTGTGTTACATATTGTGGGGTGTAGCAGGCGAGTGTGCCACGCATTGAGAGGAGGGTCCAGTGAAGTGTTAGCGTTGACGTAACCTTACTAGGACCACCCATCGAGAGATGTGGGAGGGCACGTGTTCAGCTTGAGTATTGACTCAGGACCAAGCGTTCGAGCATTGAAAAGACCTGTGACGGTACAAGTGTAGAGACTATACAGAGGGCTTTACAGCAGCGAGGAGTGTGGGAGTGGGAGAAGTGGTAGAGCCGTGGCTAGACAGGTCCAGCAGCTCGAGATGGGAGTGAAGTGTTCGCGACCTGTGGACACTATAACAGGTCTCTTCATCCTAAAAGTTGTAGTTGAAGTAATTAGAGGCTAGCCTGCCTATTTACCTAGGTTTAACATTAGAGGTGGCGAGGTAAAGTGTTTCACGACTTGAGGACACTAGCTCCCAGCATGGGAGAGATGGGGCATGCCAGTGTTAAGAGCCTTTCTATAGGCCAGCGCTCTAGCGGTGGGGCGTGCAAGTGTTAGCCGACTTGACAGGTATGGTACCATTTTTGTGTGTAGGTATTTTAATTGGTAAATATGTGTCTACATTTGTTGATTGTGTTTGTGTACGTTTGTTTATCACATATATACATACACATTATATATAACAAATATTTAAATAACCAGTAAATAATGCCGGAAAATTCTAACAAAACATCGATAATGGCGGGCGAGTAGGTACTACTAAGGCTTTTTTAAGTGAAAGGGGTTATTGACCTTTTTTGACTGGATTGGGGGGTTGACTCAGAGCACTGGTGTAGAGGTGTAGCGGCTGGAGTAAAAACAATGTAATAGTGGGGGGTATAGGTGGTATTGGGTTTTGAAGTTCTCGTCTGGTAAGTTATTTTGTGTGTAGGTATTGTAAGTGTTGTGTGGGTGTAGTGTAACTGGTGGGTTTGGGTTTTGTGGTGGTTGTGTTAGTGTATGAGTCGGGCTTGTGTTGGCCCGAGTACAGATAAAAGACTAAGCTTATTGTGATGGTATTGAGACCATTAGTACAATTTTTTCCGCCCGCGGGTTTCCTTGTGTAATGCAAACCTCCCAAAAAAAAAGTGTGTTTGTTTTCTGGTGGGTTTGGTGTGCACGGTCTTGAGGTGGGTGAATTACAACCTAATTGGTGTTAGCTTTTTGGTTGATAGTCCTTTTCACAGTTGTAAAATTCCGTATTGGTTATAACTGTAGTGTTTTAAATACTCCCGTTTCGTTAAGCCACTATTTCAGACCCCCATATTTAGGGGCCACTATGCCAAATGAAATAAATCGATCTCCACCCAAAGCCAACCATTATCCCGGTTTTGCGCGATAGTCTACCCCCCCCCCCCAAAGCACGCTTCTGTCCACCCTCACCCCGCTATCCGGAAGCCATTCGACCTCTCATGGCTAACGGATTTGCATACGCGGTTCTACGGCTCAATGGTTCCCTCGCAGAACAGTCTGCCCGACCCTCGCATCAGGTATTCAGAAACTAGCGGGTAACACTAGTTAGCGTCCCCCTTCCGGCGCGCTCTTATACACCACGTGGCTCACACCCTACCCGTGTATCATCATCCAAACTGCTACACTCTCTTCTGGGCCCTGACAATTGATCAGTCTAATCATTAACAAAGCTGCGCAACCTTTTACCGCCTCACATCCCATGTACCGTTGGTATAGACGCACAACTCACATCGCAGAGCAAAGCTGCGGTATATAATGGAACTAGCATCACCAGTACACTTCTATCTGTTCGCGCGACCATGGCCAAACTCTGAGTTCTACGCCCCAGATCAAGACCGCTCAATACCATGTCATCTACCCGTGTCTGCAGTTCCTCCTTGTTCCGGGCCGATTACGTGGACTACCCGATAAGGTGGCCAAATGTTGAGTGTGTTAATCCACGTGCTGGCCTTCAAAGCCTGTTTCGCCGGCTGTGAGCAGTGAAGCCTACGCGGTCCCTTGGCAATATTCACCGCCGTGATTTAGATGGTCGCCTTTGAACGAGCCAAATATTTGGCAACATCTACTAGCAGAAACTATTTTAAGTAATAGATTTGACAACAGTTAGGTAGTACCTGACAACTGTATAATATCATTGACAACTGGAAGACCGTTTGGAAGACATATTTGACAGCTACCCCAAACACTTTGCATAAATATTGTCGCAACCTGTATGAAATACATTTGCAAGAAATATTGACAACCGGAGAAATTATATGCCAGGTGGAAGAAATATTTTTGCACCGATAAGGAATCCTTTGACAAGGCTATTACATAGTTTGGATAAGTGAAGAATCGTTTACTTTCCTCTGTCCAAGAATTCCCACCGATTGTCTATTTCCTCAAACTATACATACCCTGTCAGGGACTCTCTAACGATTCTCTACTTTCCCTTCTCTGATCGAACGGGGGGGGGGGGGGGGGGGGTGGAACGATCCTCTTTTATTTCCTCTACATACGTGTAAGCCATTAGCCCTGACAAGTGGAGCTTTATTTTGACAACTGAAAGAAAGTTTTTTTCCCTGCCAAGTGGAGAGAAAATCTTTTTACAACTAAGAACTATTTTGGACAACGGTCCAGAAAAATAATGGCCGAAACCTGGAACCGACCATTAGTTTGATACGTGGCAGAACACTTTTTTGCCAGAGAGGACAGAAATATTTACTGACACCCTTTCTAACGAAAATATTGCAACTGGACAAGTGGACCACCAACACAACCTATTATGACAAGTGGAACCCGACCATTTTTTTGCACTCCGGGGAAGAAATACGTTTTAACAACGGAAAGCAATATTTTGACAAACCTGGTAAGGAACGATTTTGACCCGTGGACTGAAATATTTTTCCGATTATGGTGGAAGAAAGTTTTTGCCACGTGGACAACGAAATACTTTCTCCCACCAGGTAAGAAAATTATTTGACCCACACCGTGGGTACGGAAATTATTTTGACAAGATGGAACCAACAGTTTGTTTGCCAAACCATGAAACCAGAACGTATACCAGCCACCGCCAGGGGGGGTCAACGTAACAATATTTTGACGAATTGTAACTATCTTTTTGACACAATTGCAAGACATATGCTTGATAGGTCAAGCACTTTTTGTTACACCCAGTGGAAGAAATATTTTTGACGCCCCGTAACAGAAATCCGTTTGACACGGTGGAAGACATTTTTTGTTTGCTAAGTGGAAATAAATATTTTGACCAATTGAGATGCCAACGATCCAGAAATTATTTTGACAAGTGGAAGAAATATTTAAAGACGTATTGTGACAGTTTATCTTATTTACCTAGAGGTTGGACCCTTTGCGAAGGCCTGAGAGAAAATATTGGGACCATCTTTGCTGCTTGAAAGAAAAAGCTTTTACTAAAGTTTGAAAATTGCAGTACCAAAACTTCTAACGATACCATTGTGATAACTGGAACAAACCACGGTACGTTGCGTTACATTTATTTAATTACTCACATTTCCGTGCTCGCCGCATGTTGTGAACCGCTTGGGAGACAATATAAACACCTTATCACCAGATGTCGCCCGTGTGAAAAAAGTGAAACATTTAGTACTCGGGGGTTAGAAACACACGAACGAAGAATGTTGATCTTTGATAAATTTTTACCATTGATCGCTTGTGTTTTGAACTTTTGAGTGCGTGAACAGAAATAAGCAGCAGGGTTCGTCTTACTCAAAGGTAAAATGTTAATCATTCCATCTAAATACGCAACAAGCACAGGGCGGGGAAAAATGTTGGTTTCATCAACACGTAACTCCGCCATATATACATACGAACATTCACACATGAAATACCCTTTTTTCGTCTGAACAAATACGGCAAAACTCTGCCTGTTAGATGTTTAGATTACGCTTTTCTAGATGCTATATTTAGCCCTGACGTCACCCTCTATGGTACCGGAATTTTAATGAAACGAGCTCATGGTTTACACGCGCGATGTTTTGCGCGGGCCATCGATCGCGTTTTATCTGTCTAGTGCAGGATACAAGCCCGTGTGTTTTTGAACTTTATTAAACATGGATGAAATAGCCTCGACATTGTTTTCAGTTACCCCCCACTGCAACACTAAGGATTGTCTAGTTGTCGGTCCATAATCTAGTCTGCATATGGGATATATCTCTACGGACCCTCTTTGTGTTCAATAAACGAGTCTATTTAGGCCCCCGTGTCAAGCCTGGCCCATGACAGTATTTTTTATGTTGGGAGAATACGCAACTGTGTTGGTAGGTCCCTTACCCCATATCACTAGATGGACATTGGGGTGAGTAGCCTTGTTACTCATGATATAATATAAATACACGTAAAAAAAAACTACCCACGGGGGGGGGGGGGGGGGGGGGTGGACCCCAGAGCCAGTCTCAATAGGTCAACATTACCATTCACCCAACACGGAAATTCCCTGTCATATTTTTTACATCCACACCCATCCCAATAGTTACCTCCGTTCTTTACAAAAACCGGCACCTCTCACCACTCTATATCCTCAATACCTACACACACAACACCACACAACAGCCAACATCAACACCACCACACCCCGAATCGGTGATGGCATCTTTTCTATAACAGGTTTTACTTTTTTTTTTTTTAATATTTTTTCCTCTTTATTCTAGAGCGGGCAGGAAAAGGGGATTTCACTTAGTAAGTGCTTATTGAAAAATTCCTTCTTCTCAAGTAAAAGTAGCAACATAGTTGCATGAAGGTTTTGGAACAAATCGGTTTGTTCTATTCATGCACGCGCACGCACGCACAATACAACACAAAACCAATACAATACAACACATAAACCTAAAACTTTCATGAAATACACAAAAATCTCCTGTTACTGCTTAAGAATACACTTACTTACTTACTTACTTAGTCGTTCCCCTCCACGTTGATCCTTGCTACGGGAAGTGTCATGGTGACGGTTCCCTTCATTGCCCCTTGTATGTCTACTGTTTCTGTGGTAAGTTTGATCACGGTGCACTAGGGTTGCACTCACGACTTGAGTCGAATTCCAATCCTGAATCATTAAGCACTGAATGTTAGTGCCATTACATATCACTTCCTCACAGACAGGGGGATGATGGATGTCATTCGGACTAACTGCCCACTTCCTTCCTTCCCTTGTTTCCTGTTGTAAGACACGCAGAGTGATAAGGAGGGTTGTTCCTTCTGCAGTTTGCAGTATTTGTGGTTACTCATTTTACAAGATTTACAAACCACTTTCTTTCCTTTCTTGAAGATTATTATCTGATCCTAGAGGGTTTTTTTGTCTTTATAATCAGTTCTGTGTTTGTACTTGTTGTAATTGTCCTTATGTTCGTAGTTGGTGTAGTTTTTTGAAGGTTTGAAGTTCTCACTCTGCTTCTTCTTATTTCCTGATACTTCTGACTGAGCTGCTTGATATCTCTCAGTCATGGTAAAAATATCTTCCAATCTCTCTGCTCCTTGTTCCATAAGAAATTTCCTCATTTCTTGAGGCATAGATTCTCTCAGTTGTTCCATCGTGATCATTTCTTTTAAACATTTTGACATTTTCCTAATCCCTAATCAGTTTTGTCAGATATGTTTCCAATCTGGCACATCGTATGAAACTCCCCTCAATCCCCGAGATAGCATAAGGCTCCATTTTTCCTTTTCCAATCCATAGGTAGAAGCCAATCTCTCATATCTATCCAGGTACGACTCAATGGCTTCCTCCTTTTCAATAAATGGATCCAGGTGGAAACTCATGGCTCCATTTGCCGTGCTCTGGTTGGAGCTACTCTCAGAGTGAGGTGAGCTATCACCATGATTTCTTGCTGCTCCTGGAGTTCAAGTTTCCTTAAACTTAACTCACGAGCTCTTTGCAACCTTCTTTCTTCAGCTTCTCTTTCTGCTTCTAATCTTTTGGCTTCTCTCTCTCTCTCCCTGCTTCTAATCTTTTAGCTTATCTCTCTGCTCCTAAGCTTTTGGCTTCTCTCTCTGCTTCTAAGCTTTTGGCTTCTCACTCAGCTTCTCTTTCTGCATATAATCTTCTGCCTTCTCTCTCTGCTTGTAGTTTTCTTTCCTCTCTGTCCATATGTTTGTTTGTCAACTTCCATTGTGACATACTGGATAAGATCACTACCTGACATGCCTAGTACTTTTCCCATCTGCATGATCGCAGTCCTAAACTTCACCATTTCAGCCATGATGCTTACTTACCAGAGGGTATATAATTTTACCTTCACTAACCAACTAACTTAATTAAAATTAATTATTTACTTTGAACAAAACAAATCCTTAAAACCTTGTGAGCGTCACCTATTTACTTGGTCTTCAGTAGTACTATTACTATGAAAAAATTTCTATGTTTTAGAATTTTTCAAACAAATTTCTTGTCCAAACTATTTGTGGCTCAAGATAGAAGAATACATAGATAGTAATAATAATAATAAATTCTTTAAGCGCCAAACACGGCGCATAAGGCAGAAACCAGTGCTCTCCAGGTTGTTCGTTGTGACGCCACTCCTCTTAGCTCTTGCACATTATTTAGGCCCAACGTTCTTCCTTCTCTTATTATTGTTCTTCTGAGTGTTTCTTTTGGTCTTCCTTTTTTCCGCTTACCCTCAGGAACCCAAGTGAGCGCCTGTAGTGGTATTCTGTTGTTTTGCATTCGTAGGACATGACCGATATATGACCATCGTCTTTTCCTTATATAGTCGGAGACATATTTCTGCCTAGAGTCTTCTCTTATTTGTCGATTAGTCTTGAATTCTTTCCAACTGATGTTCATGAGTTTTCTAAGACATTTGTTCTCGAATGTATTCAGCTTGTTCTCCAATGATTTTGTTATTTTCCAACTCTCACAGCCGTATGTTAACACTGAGATAACATTTGAATTAAACAGACGAAGCTTGGTATGTATATTCAATGATCGTAATTTCCAAATGTTAGATAATCTATTGAAGGCGCTAGCTGCCAAAGCAATTCTAGTATGGATTTCTCTTGTTGTGTCGCCATCCTGAGTCATTTTACTGCCTAAATAATTGAAACTTTCAACTTTCTGTAGTTTTTCCCCGTTCAAGATGATATCAAAGGTCTCGTTAGAAAAGTTCATAGCTTTAGTTTTAGAGGCATTTATTTGGAGACCAATTTTAACCGAGAGATGACACAAATTATTTATTGCTTCTTGGGATTGTCTTGGTGTTGAACTTAAGAATGCTACATCATCTGCGAAATCCAGGTCCCCCAGGAATTTTCCATTTGTCCATTTTATACCCAATTTTATACCATAGATAGTGGCTCAGGATAAAAAAATAATATCCCGGGAAAGAGCCCCCAGTGTAGCAAAAAGTTTTTCTGATGTGATGACGATGGTAGAGAAGAAGTAGAATTTCTCTCCAAAAAGTATTAAGTCCCAGTGCCAGAGACGTACACAGGTATCACAATTGAGTTACGGCTGTGAATACTCTGAGCTGGACAATAGACATAGGCTTCAGAAATATACTGCGCCACTTTCGCTATAGTAACCTTATGTGGCCGTGATGGTGTGGTTGATGTTCGTTTTGGTAGTTGTTTGTATAGCGTGACTCGTCTCACTACCCAAAACAGTAGGTAGCTAGGTGTTGATGATGTCAGCTTAGTATAGCTCTTGATGATAGTACATCACACGAAGATACAATTGATTAATGGAGAACCTCTACTGTAAAACACTGCACTCAACCCGGAGTAAATAACAAAGATGGTGTTTTATTTACAGTAGTCATCTAACAAAGACCAAAATCAAAATCTGTCGAAAATGTACTCATGCCCAACCTTCCATCTGGGCGGGTCTTCTTCACTATGTGCAAAAATATTCATTAAGTTCTCTGGTTTTATTTACTGCACATGATGAGTTATGTTAGGTCGGGTGGAACTAGTTTTGAGGTATTTACTGTATAAACTGTTGTAACCACCTGGGCTGTTTATTTATCTCAAATAGTCAACTGCTCACAGCTCTGACCTTAGCTACTGTCTATCTGCTTTTCATCTTATTCAACATACCTGTTGTCTTGGGAAAAAAACCTTGACGACTTGTTAACATAAATTTTGTTATGGCGACTTCATCTTTCTTGCCTTCATCTACTTCTATTTTTTAAGTGGCCTTTTTTTTAATTTTGAGCATCTTGCAGGTTCGGCAAAACCACTCGATATCAGCCTGTAACCACAATAACCAACCACATCCAGTGGCTTGTTCGCCAGAGTCATGAACCATCCAGAACCTAGCTCGCCACAGTACAAAATCTTTCTGTCTAGCAAACTTGTTTTTTCCCCCTCGCATGAGGTCGCATTTTTTTTTCTCGCATGAGGTCGCATTGGCACACGCCCGACCCCGGCCCTGGTCAAGACACTTGTCCCAACACAAAAAGACCCAATGACAACATGTGTCACTGTAGTGATCTTCTGTGTTCTCACACAAAGGACCTAATGACACATGAATGTCACTGTACTGGTCCCTGTGTTAAGACACATTGATCCTAGCCAAAGGCCGGATATTAGGGCGCATGTCCAAATATAAAAGACCCTAAGGCCGCTTACACACGAGCGTTTCTTGATGCGCGTTTCTCACGCGTGACGAATGAAAGAGTACGGATTTACAGACAGTCTCGCTCGGCTGAGCAGCCTGTAAATCCCTTACTCCTTCATTCGTCACGCGTGAGAAACGCGCGTCAAGAAACGCTCATGTGTAAGCGGCCTTAGGTCTGATGTATATCCGCTGAGCGCGTTCAAAATCAAACTGACTAATCCCCGATTAAACATTTTTCTCGTTCTCTCCTAAAATGTGTTCCCCTACCACAACTTTCTCGTGCGTATTTTTTTCTTGCTCGCTACCAAAACTTACAAGGGACGTAATTCCAAGTTATCTCCCTTTGCTGAGTACACTTAACCCCCATACAATCTTCTTTAATTACACATAAGGGAGGGAAACCCGAGGCCTGTAAACAGTAAATTAATATGAAACAAATATAAAGGTATGTTATCAGGCACTCGCAGGAAATAAAGAAGTAGAAACCAGACAACAGAAAAACAACAGACATGAGTGGCTTACCCAGGATTTGAACACTGGACCTTCCGTGCGACAACCCCGCCTAGCCATGCAAGCGAATCACACTATCCGCCCTGCCATCTACGCATCATAAAAAAAATGATGTTTCAATGGCAGGTCAACAGTGCGAACCACAATACACGACACCAGAAGTCCACCATGGGCAGTTCAGCCTATTAATGACGCAATCTTCTTTAATCCTTATTGCAAAATCATTAAATGCAAATTAGTTCCACTATAATTTGGAATTCACTTGATATGCTTAGCTCTAAAACAACCATTACTTCTCCCACAAGGGATCCACAGATTTACCTCCCTTTCACCAAAGCACTCCTCTACTCATATCACTTCCCTTTAACAAAGTCGAACAGTCTTTCAACAACCTCATTCATTTCTCTCAAACCATTTTCCTGCACTCACCTTCGAGCTACCAAAACCCAAACTACCGTTCATACCTATGTTATAATATAATTTTAATTAGAAAAAGTAACTCTAATTTTAACAGTTAAAAATTTACCAAGTCAAATAAGTACAATTTCATAATTTATTATGTACATCTATCTAGCTTTTGTAATGAGAAATGGGTGTTGGAAGCTGGTAAAATGTATGGATTATTTATATTTACAAATTAAAATAAATAATTGTAAAAAAGTCTTGGGATGTATCTTCCAATGAAATTATAAAGACTGCTACAGGAGTTTTGGTATCTCTTGCCATCTAGTCTCTAGCTTTTCTCATCATTGACTATCGCTATTGAACGCTCATAGTGTTTGTAGGATTGGATACACATAAAACTCATCTTGCATTACGCCACGTCTGTTCGAGGTTCCTGCGACACACTGGTAATCAAGAAGACTTTCCCTCAGCCCGCCCTATAACTACGGGGGACTAAGTTGTTGAAGATTGTTTGACCACTAGGCTCCAGTTAGCAGGATTAAAGGTCCTCAAGTCTTTACTTTTATACTTGATCACGAACTCAATCATGACCTCGATCAGGAACGATCATAAACTCGATCAGGAACGATCATAAACTCGATCAGGAACGATCATAAAACCTGGAACAAAAGGTAATATGTGGTCATGGTGTTCCAACAAGCTCATCAATCACTGATGTTCATGAGGCGACCATGTCTTCAGTGTTTGTATATAAATGAATAATACATGGTAGTATGTTACTGAGATAGCATGATAAAGATAGTGTCTACTGTTGCAGAAGATAACAAAATACATGAACAAAGCACATGATATGATACATGGGTATGATATAACCTTTGCCTTCCACTTAGGGAGCCAAGACACTTATGCTTGCTGGTATGTCGTAAGCTTCCAGGCAAGAAATAGCCATGATATTTTTGGCTAACTAATTAATTGTTATGCTTCCTGACAGTGTCTGTTAAGGTTATCTTTGGTTAGCGTCACTGGCTTTCTGTTTACCCATTGTTATTATGTCTGATACAATCAAATCGTAAACAAAATCTGAAATAAAGTGATATTAGTCACACAGAAATCTTTAATAAACTTACATACCTTCTAGGATTAATAAGCGCACAGTGAGGCTGTATTTGATGAAGTATATCTGCTCTGCATGCAGCGTGAAAAAACTGTTCTTGCAAATACTGTCTTCCAGTCTCTCACTCTGGCGTCTGGATTTTGTGTGTGTGATTTTAAACGGGCCGCTCTGTCCTTATTTTTGGGCGACTCTCCAGTACGAGAAAGCAGTTTAATCTCTTGGTTTGAGACGATCTATGCTTTTTCTGTACTTGTTTTCTCTTCTTTTCACTACACACTTATATCTTTCCTTCCGTCCTAGGTATCTTTTCATTTTCCCCATATGAAGCTTTCATTCTATCCAAATTTTATCGAAATCCGTTGAGGTATGTAGTTATAATAAATTTTGAAAGATCATGAGCTAACTTTAACAGATGTGATGACGATGAAAAATATTAATTTTTTTTAAAACTACTTACACTTGAATAATGTCCTCTAGGATATTACTCATATTTTATCTCCTAATGTAAATTATTATAGTTTTAATATCTTTTAACCAGGCATGCTCTTGTAGCTTTAGATTTTCTTTCCTGTCAATGCAAATTTTAAAGATCGGCCATGTTTCATATACTCTATCCTTTCAACACTTTCTCAATGCTGTTTGGCTAGTGAAACACGCAATATTTCAGTCCACGGTCACTTCAAAGCAAAACCCCCTGCGTTGTCCCTGCACTCTGCACTCGTATCGCTGTGTGTCGCGTTACACATTTGCTTACAAAAAACAAAGCAAGTGGTACCAAATCTTGTTACATACACACTACTCTAAAGTGAGCAGTTTACTGTAACTTGATTCTTGCAGGGGACACACACAAAAATCAGTTTACTTGCTATAAGCACTATCTGTTTTAACAGAAAGAAATGTTTTCTATTTTAAAAACAGACAATGAAATGAAAAGAAAAAAAGAAAAAAAAAAAAACAATTAACATCTAAACGTGACAGTTAAAGTTCCACGCTGATACTCAGCTATGTGAGATTGTCTTTTATCTCAGAACAAAGAACACTAACATGCTTGCGAAGACAACGCGTCAGGTCGAGTATTAAACTGCAAAACTGTTTTCCAAACAGTCCTCAAGTTAGTTTAGATTTGGCATTGCTTGGTCTTAATCTTGTACTGTAGATCCGTATATAGATATCTCAAGAGCCTGCATTAATATTTTCTGGACTATTTTGAGTTAGTTGCCGTAATTATGGTTGGCAAGTGTTGATGATCTCCGTATATCGATATCTCAAGAAGTGTTAGTGAATTCCGTTACCTGGGCGGGTGGAAACAGTGTGAGGAAATTCCCATTTTTCTTGCTGTAGTTTCTGCGTCACGATTAAGTGATTTATGGGAGGAATGGTTATTACTTGTAGTCCAGTCTTTCCAACTGTCCAGTTTTGTTTTTTGTTTTTTTTATCTCTTCCTTAATATAAACTTTTGCCTCGTTTTGGCGAGGCGCGTCCCGTTCAACCTAGTCGGTTATATTAGGGCGCATGTCCAAACATAAAAGACCCTTAAGTCTGGTTTAAGGGTACTAAATATTACCTGTCCATAAATAAGTATTAGACAGACATAAAGGTATGTTTTCAGGCACTCGTAAGAAATAAAAAAAGTAGAACACTAGACAACAGATAAAACAACAGACGTGAGTGGTTTACCCATGTTCGAGCCCCGGACCTTCGTGCGACAACACCGCCTAGCTATGCAAGCGGTAATAAACACTATCCTCCCGGCCAGCTAGGCATCACCAAAAAATGATGCTTTGATGACCGGTCACTAGTGCGAAACGCAAGACAGAACACCGGAAGTTTACAATGGGCAGCTTATCCTATTAATGAAGCAATCACTTCTGTCATTCCCCAATTATACAGTATAGGTCAGTCCACACAAGACCACTCACGTCTGTTGTTTTTCTGTTGTCTAGTGTTCTACTTCTTTATTTCTTACGAGTGCCTGAAAACATACCTTTATGTTTGTCTAATATTTATTTACTGTTTACAGGCCTCGGGTTTCAATTATTTATGTGTTATAAATGTTTATTACCTCTCCAGTGGTGTCTGTTGTGCAGTTAGTGGCTGGCGTGTCTGTCGTGTGGGGAGTGGGGGGGATACATTTGGTTCATAAAGATTAGCGTGGGAGGTGGGCTTAAGTGTAGCTTTTCTAGATACATGAATGTCAGCTGAGGATGGTGATTGATGGTTATGAGCGGCTGTGTCTGGGTTTAATGAGTTAAGTGTATAATTTGTGTCCCTGGTGGATGAATGTGTGTGTTCCTGGTGTGTCCTCTGAGGAAACTTTGAATTTTTGGCTAGTTAGGTGGTCCCTAGTTTAGCAGTATGCACCTGATCTCTGTATAGCAGTTTATATATATATATATAATATATATATATATATATATATATATATATATATATATATATATATATAATATATATTGATTTATATATATATATATGAAAGACGTGTTATGTTTTGAACAAAAAGTGTATAAAGCACCCTGTTGTTAATATCGACAGTGTGGTGCGCTGTACCATAGCTGGGTACAATTATAGACGAAATATATGTGGATGTGTTGGGAAATTTTTGTTTTATGGTGCCAATCATTCTGGAGATGTCAGATAGGTTAAGAATGTGTCCATTTGTGCTGTCGTTTATCCCTACGTGTATTGTTGTTTTCTTTATGTTGGTGTTTGTGTTGAGACGGCTTATTTCATTGGTAACTCTTACTATTCCGACTCCGGGTAATGGTATAACAGTGACTATTTCTCCTGGCGTTGTTGACATTCGATCGCTGTGAATGCCATTTAGCAATGAGTACCCGATAATGTTAGTTGTGTTGTGAGGAATGTGACGATCATGATGTGGTTGGGGTCGTGTGCAACGGCGTTGTTGATGCCATTGCTGTTGTCTTGCAGTAGGTGGTCAGCGGAATCTTGTGTCGAGTGACATGGGAGTTTCTGTATCCTGGCATCTCCTTCTGAGGTTGCTGGTTCGGAATCTGCTTGTGTAGATGAGTTTGATGGATTTCCAAGTCGATTGCTAATTTTTACCTCAATTGGGAATGTTTTATTTGGTCCTAATCTTCTTCCTACACTGCTGCTAATGTCCTTATGGTTTGTAACGTTATGGTGCTGTCCTGGGCATGCTTTATTTCGGGAAATGTGTGTTGGAGAAGGGGTGGGTAAGTTAGGTGGTGTATCTGTATGAGTTGCTTCTCGTGGGCTGTCAGTCACCTTCCCATTTTCCTTTATCTCATTACTTGAAATAGATAGGTGGTCTAGGTGATGAACCAACCTTGTGTTTTCTCTGCGGAGAGTTAAAACTTCACGTCTCAGTGTTTCATGTTCTGTTTTCAGTGAGCTTTCTATACCCTGCTTGAACTTCTCAATCACGTTTTTCAGAAACCTTTCAATGATAGTTTCCAGCTCCTGACAGAAGTGTTTCTCTGTTCGTTGGTTTAGTTGTTCCCTATCACACTCGTTTGTTAGTGGATATTTTGTGGAGCATGAGTAGACATCAGCGCTATGGACAGGCACTTTTGTTTGAAAAGTAGCTGTCTCTGGGAGGCAGGATGGTGTCACAGATGTAAATAGTGCAGCAGTCATCATCCACTTTTGCCCCTCCTCATTTAGTTTATAATTTTTGTTTGTTACATGAACGAAGGATTCACCAGTGCAAATAACATGTGAGCCATCTGGCAATTAAGCCCTAGCTGAAACAGAGAACGAAGCGCGGAGCATGGCGTAATAGATTCTTTGATCAGAGGAACACGAAGTTATGTCTGAGACGGACCTTGGATTGTTAAACTTTCAGGAGAATTAATTGCGTTGCTGATATTCGGCAAGGTGAAGATGATGAAAGTCAAGACAGAGAGGGTGTCGGCGGCAGAGGTGGTAAAATTACCTCTGATCAAGAATAAACGGCAAATTGGCTCGGGTCTGGCAGTAGATGATACTTTCGAATTTATGAGCAATAGAACGGAATTTATCAATATATACCATGTCTCTCCGATAGCCAGGACCAGTTGTTCAGAAATCTATCTGAAATACACTAGCTCGTAATTTTAAGATTTCTCGTACAGAGTGAAAATTACTAGATTTTCGTGGAGTGTTTCATTTTTCTGATTGCGGTAATTTATATACTAGCTTTTACGTGATTTAGTGTGTTTAAAGTTTCATTATATTTCACTGAGATCTTCTGTGCTAATTAAATAACTTATAGCTAAATCCTTTTCAGCCATGAAGTGAATTTAATTACTCGCTATTTTCCCAGTAAGAGATGTTTTTAAATTGACAGTACATACATTAAATAACTGTCTACTGACGATATATGTTATTTACTTCTATCCATTTTATGTAATTTATAAACGACTAACGTTCATAGCACGCGTTAAAAGAGAAGAACGATAGGATAAGCTAGACACGTGTGTTTTAAATCTCATTTATATTAGAATTAGTGAAGAAGTCCTATTTTAACACGTGTTAGATATGATATTGATTAAATTGCTTTAATGTTTATAATTTCTTTTCCTAAATATAGGTTGATCAAACCTGAGTACTAGCGGTTTTTTTCTTATGGCCATATGAACTTTTGATCATACGAACTTATAATATTATAAGCATCCAAGAATATTTAATGTTGATGAGCTTCTTGCTGTGGCATGTGCGGTCCACGTTTCCTCATTTTTTAATGAGAGAAACCTGAATAGAACCATTATAATAGAAACTGAGACAGAACTATTACCAGATTTACTTATATCAATCTCATCAGCCAGCTGTGGCGAAATATATTGTCAGCAACATTTGTGTAACTTAAACCTAGCAGTTCAGCCACCAGTGGCGAGACAACCCAGGAACCATATATATATATATATATATATATATATATATATATATATATATATATATATATATATATATATATTATATATATATATATATATATATATATATGTTCTATTTATCCTACACCCGCGATCACCACGCATTAAAACTTACTCCAACCAAGTGAAGGCATAGATAACACTGACTAACAAAAAAAAACTTTTTTTTTCTTTCTCTAACATTTCTATGTTTTTCTGGTCAATTTTAATGCGCTGTTTTTTAATCTGCAAACCGTTTTTTCTCTATCAGGTCGGGATCTCTAGAAATACGCAATTGAAGTTTTTTAACAACGCATACAGTATTACAACATCATTCGTACAAGAAGTATAACAGTTATGTAGGCTTGAATTTCTTTGCAGTCGACTTTCGTCGGTGAATGGCATGTGGTACATCGCGATGAAGCATCCAACAATAATCGGCAAGCATGGTCACACTCCACCATCCTTGATAACGTGACTCCATTACGGCGATATCTTGATGGAATCGTTCTCCATGTTCATCGCTGAATTCGCCAAGGTTGTCAGGGAAAAAGTCAAGATGCGAATCGAGCAAATGGATTTTGAGGGACATGATACAACCCATAATTCTGTATGCATCTATGCACTGCTTAACAATATGCAACATAGTCGACAGATTTGTGATTTTCCAGAAAGTTATCGACGATCGATTTGAATGCCATCCATGCGCGAAGTTCACTACCATGTAACAAGTTCTCGAATTGTTTGTCTGCAATAACTTTCCTAATCTGAGGTCCTACAAAGATACCTTCCTTTATCTTTGCATCGCTAACTTGCGGAAACTTTTCTCGAAGATAAGTGAAAGCTTTGCTCGTTTTATCTAACGCTTTTACAAAATTCTTCATGTGCCCCAACTTTATATGTAACAGTGGTAAAATGAAGCTGTCTTTGTTAACTAATGGCTCGCGTATTACATTTTTTATGCCCGAGCTGCATACGATCCCGGATAGGCCACACCTTTCTTGCATAATGTTCCTGTCTGTTGCGGCTGTCCCATTCACATCGGAAGCAACAAAATTTAGTATACCCAGTCTGCATGCCCGTGAGAATTGCAATGACCTTTAGGTCTCCACAAATCCGCCATTGGTAGTCATTGTACTTTTTTTTTCCAAACGTATAGCCATATTGTCATAAGTTTCTTTCATATGAACAGAGTAGGCGACTGGAATTGATGAAAAAAAAATTTATGTTATGCAATGACACGGCTTTTAGACTAGTCTTGGAAGAATCGATGAAAAAATCGCCATTAGTTGATTATGTGCTCATGACCGTTTACATCTTTGCAATAGCAAATGTCATCACCCATCTCAAAGTATTGAACAAGTTCTCTGTGTCTATGACGAAATTTAGATATTGGAGTATTGGGCGCTAAAAGATTTCATTCTTTGAGTCGCGAACCGAGTAATTCCGCTTGTCCTTTGGTAAGAGCGAGATCACGTATTAGATCTGAAAGTTCTGAATGGTTAATTAAGTAAACACCATCATTCACCGGTATGTAATCTGAGTCAGAATTAGTTTCTAAAGCAGGTAAACTATCACTTTCTGATGTTTCATTTACGTCCAACGGATATTGTTCTGGTGGTACTTGGATCGGACACGTGATTGGATCATGAGGCACTGGTTTCGAAACCGATTCAATATTTGGATAAACCACAGACTTTCTAGTTTTAAAAGTGAAACCATGGATATTTGTCAAGCAGAAGTAACAATCAGTAGTGTGTGATTTGTATGTTCACGCCAAATTACTGGCACTCCAAAAGGCATCGACTTATGCTTCGGCGATTTTCATAACCAACCTGCCAATGTATCGAACAAACTGCATTTGGCTGCGAAGATTTATTTGCATCATCAACTTTCGAATCGAAATAAAGTTCATATGCTTTCTTTAGTAATGGTGTAAAGTTTTTTCTGGTCAACACGATCGGTATAATATCCGCACACGTAACAGAACAGATCAGCCGAATTTCTACAACTTCTAGAAGCATATTTTGCTCATAATTATTTCAAAATACAGTAACTATTTGAAAAATCGCGTAACATATGTCATGCATCTTTTAGCAGTATAAAAAGTAGAATTATGTTGCTTTTTATTAATTTTTAATAAGCTATATAGTAAAAATGAAACGGTGCAAATAACGGTTTCCCAAAAATATATTTATTCACAAATATCTTAAGAACCCGACGTGATAGAGATAAACGGATTTCAGATTTGAAATCAGCGCAAGAAACTGACCTAAGAACACTTATTCTTATATAAGAAAGAAAAATGTTGTTTGTCAGTGTAACTTATTGTATCCAGGAGAAATTAAATCACCGACTCTAGCGACTACCGTGAAATTTGCAGTCTGCAACTATGGCTAGTCTGGGGCTGGATTCGGCAAAACTTACATTTGACACTAAATAGTCTTATTTCTTATTAGCATATTTCCTTGGAATGCCTGAGACAACTACTGGGGTAAGCAAAAGTGTGACAGTGGCCACTGTGTTTATGTGAATTGAATGAACAGAGAAAGAAACTTATGTCTTTGTTAACATCATATAATTATACGGTTTCTTCTTTCTTTTTATTTATCTCAATATTCTGATTAGTCACGGGATAGTTTACATTTGGAACATATTCTTTTCCCGTCCTGACTATTTCATAGCTTAATGCTACCGTTTGATCTCTTGGGTAAATTAACTTCTGTTGGGGCTGTCTTTTCTTTTCCTTTACCAGAGGAGGAGAACCTATTTGATTAATTTCTTCTTCTGCAATTATTTCTGTAAACCATGATCTAGTGATGTATATGCTTATTGTTGTGATCTTCTATGGATAACACATTTTATTAAACCTTTAGTTATTGTGCCGGTCAACCCCTATATCCAGCATATCCATAACCATTATATGTTATTCATAGTTTGTTTTCACGTTCGTGCGTAAATGTCACAGAATTGTGTGCATGAGTGCAGTGTAACTTGTATTTTCGTACAGGGAGAGAAAGTGCGTCTGATATAAATATCGTCGTCCAGATAGGCTGGAATAGATAAATTATTCTATCCAGAGACTGTCCTTTCTCTTACACGAACACCTCGTGAGAAAACTACTACTTACTCCTTAGTTTCACATTGTCATCACTATCACGTCTGCTCAGACGGGACTATAAACATCTATTACCTATCTGAAATTCAATCCACAACATTAATGTGAGCACGTCCGTGGGATTTGAATCTAGTTCAGAAGACGCTACGGCCTAATCGTCGCTCATCGCGAGACTGAACTCTAGTCTGAGTCTAGATAAATGTCTAAGTCTTATATGTAATCTGAATTTTCATCTAGATAGAGTGTGTTTGTGAGTTTGTCGTGTGAGTTAAGGTATAAAAATAATTACTCCCTGGACAACGATCTTAGTATCTGGGTGTTTGACCACACACATATAGGACTGGTTTTCTTTCCACAGCATCATAGAGTTACGAGCAAATGGTTCTGAGTATAATCTGTGTCAGATATATGAGATATATGGTAATTTTATTTAAAGCCGCTAGTACGCGTGATTGTTTAACAATCACTAGGTTTTTTTGAAGCAGCAGGGTTTGGGCTTAAGCAAAAGACCGCTTTCTGACTTCAATGTCAAGTTAATAACATCCCTTACTCTTAACTGACTTCTAGAGTGGGTGAGGAACAGATTTATCCTGACCTTAGTCGACACATGCACTATGTAGGCTGAAGCTATACCGCTAACATGCACGTTATTCCAAGCATGTCGCAGAAGCCATAGTGCAAATAAATTTTCACGCGGTTGGGATTTCCACAAACAGGTTTTGACGGATAACGGATGCCAATATCGTAGCCTGTTGACGGAGGAGATCGTTAAGATCTTGAGGAACCAGCACATCTACACAAGCCCTTATAATCCGGCCAGAAGTGGGTTAGTAGAACGTGTTAACGGAAGCCTCACCATGATGTTAAGTAAACTGGGACAAGAGAAACCTGAAGATTGGGACCTTTACATTCCAGAAGCGTTATTCGCCTACAGTCCAACATGTCTCCACAGGATTTCCCCCAGCTACTCTTTTATTCGGCAGACCTATTAAGGGGCCGTTAGAAGCCTTACTGTGGTCATTGACGGACCAGAAGACCGACGAGACAGTCGTCTCAGCCAGCAAGTATGTATCAGAACTTAAGGAAAGGTAACACATAGGATGGGATCTAGCTACAACGAACCGTAAGAAAGTACGCGCAAAGCATGCTAAAAACGATACAAGAAAGCTGCGAAAAAAAGAGAATTGCAACCAGGAGAGAAAGTTTTGTTGCTACTCCCAACCGGGAACAACAAACTACGTATCGGATGGCAAGGGCCGTTTACCGTCCTTAAAAAGATCTCAAGGGGTAACTACCAGATCTGTATTAACGGAAAGGAGAAGGTCTACTATGAAAAACTGTTAAAGAAGTACTTGGAAAGACCGGTGCCGGCCTCCGAACATCTTCTGGCGGTCGGCATAACTACTGAGGATGACGAAGATGACGATAGTCGCAGGGAATTACCACTGCAAACACACGGAATCTTTCAACGATGTCAAACTCGGCGACACTCTTTCAAACGCTCAAGGAATACATATCCAGGAGAAGTAGAAACTGGAGCAGTGAGGAAGAAAGGGAATATGAGCTCAATCACTCGAAAGATACGGATAACGGCAGCGCTATTTTCATAGAGGAGACACAAAGGGTTTTATGTCTTCAAGCCCGGACGAAATGTCACAATGGAAATAATGCAGCAGTCATCATCCACTTTTGCACCTCTTCATGTAGTTTATAATTTTTTTTGGCTACATGAACGAAGGATTCACCAGTGCAATTAACACGTGAGCCATCTGGCAATTAAGCCCTAGCTGAAACAGAGAGCGAAGCGCGGAGCATGGCGTAATAGATTCTTTGATCAGAGGAACACGATATTAAGTCTGAGACGGACCTTGGACTGTAAAACTTTCAGGAGAATTAATTGCGTTGCTGATATTCGGCAAGGTGAAGATGATGAAAGTCAAGCTAGAGAGGGTGTCGGCGGCAGAGGTGTTAAAATTACCTCTGATCAAGAATCGAACGGCAAATTGGTTCAGGTCTGGCAGTAGGTGTTACTTTCGCATTTAAGAGCAATAGAACGGAATTTATCAGTATATACCACGTCTCTCCGATAGCCAGGACCAGTTGTTCATAAATCTATCTGAAATACACTAGCTCGTAATCTTAAGATTTCTCGTACTGAGTGAAAATTACTAGATTTTCGTGGAGCGTTTCATTTTTCTGATTGCGTTAATTTATATACTAGCTTTTACGTGATTTAGTGTGTTTAAAGTTTCATTATATTTCACTGAGATTTTCTGTGCTAATTAAATAACTTATCGCTAAATCCTTTTTCTTCTTCTTCTTTCGTTGGCTTGAACTATATTGTCTATATCTGCAATGTTGTTTCTTGTATAAACTTCACTGTCTTTTGTAGTTCATACAGAGGTCCATATAGTTTTGCTTCCAGTGTTGTTTCTCTGGGCCATTGCTGCTACCCTGTTTCCGTTTCGTGACTACTATGTTTTGTATGCTTCTCTTGTTTCATATCTTTACATTTGTTCATTATGCCTTACTTTTTCCATCTGCGTGTATCGCTCATTTTGTATTCTTTCTTATCATCGTATGTTTTTGTAGTACCTATTACTATATGTAATTCTTGTCTTTGTCACCTGTTTGTCGCTGACGAAGGGTAAAACGCGAAACGTCCCTTGTCTCATGTGAACTGTTATTTGTAAAACTGATTCAATACCGTTTTATTAGTTTATAAACTTATGTTTCTCTGGGCCAGTGGGTTTGCCTCAATATGTCATATTCGGGGCAATCTTGAAGTACATGGTCTGCAGTCTGGGGTGCCTGTCCACACGTACACATGGCTGAATTGCCTCGCTAAATCCTTTTCAGCCATGAAGTGAATTTAATTACTCGCTATTTTCCCAGTAAGAGATGTTTTTAAATTGACAATGGATGGGTTTGAAAAAAAATCGAAAAAAGGTGATTCGTCTTACGAGGACAAAAGACAAAGAAAATAGTCTACGTTACGGCCACAAGGCCTTCGTCAGGAAAGGAAAGAAAGTAAAGGCTAGATAGGACACATAAAAACTAAATAAAATAAAAACTGGGTACTTCCCTGAAGGCAAGAACCGAAATTCTATCAAAATCGCTGTCTGTTGATGACCGCGTGGCTGAACAGAAAGCGACTTCCGCCGCCGGATGTACACAATGCATACTAAGAAACTAAAAAACGAAACCGGACAATAAACTACCCAACGTGATAAAAGTGGGGACTGGAAATAGAGGAGGACAGAATGAGTGGGAGATAAATAAATATAAAATAAAAAAAAAATAAATAAATAAATAAATAAATAAAATAAATGTATATGGCATACAAATAGAAGAATAGGATAAGAGTGGAAAGAGTAAAATAGAGCAAGAGAGGAGAGGGACCTCAGACAAAGGTGTGAAAAGTGTTGAGACCGGCTGGTTTTAGACACCCCATGCGGTGGATAAGACGGTTCTCAAGCTGTTCTCGGCTGGCAGTGTCAGAGGAGCAGGATCGGATCGCTGTGACCTGGATGTCTTCCTTACTTTCACATTGTCATCACTATCACGTCTGCTCAGACGGGGCTATAAACATCTATTACCTATCTGAAATTCCACCCACGACAGATGGGTTGGTCTCGTTCATATTGGGTGAGTTATCGGAGGGAACTGAAGAATTGGGGAATACATCACTCAAAGTGTGGTTTACACTGACTTGGAAAATAGCTGTATCTGGGAGACAGGATGGGTTGGTGATGCGTGATGCCATATGATGATGGATGGCATCCGCATGTCTGGTTTTGTGTAGTGTGTAGATGTGTTCAGTCAAAACAATGTTCATGCAACAATAACAGGGCAATCCACATAGGACGTCAGTAAACTCACGACGTATAAAGTCAATGAGTCTTGAAACAGCCGTTGACGTTTTTCTTCATTATTTATTGTGGACGCCACAGTGACAAAATGGTTACGCAAATGTGTAGGCACATCAAACAGTCATTATCACAGCAACATTCAATACAGCAATAAACGGTAGACAGCATTACAATGATGAGTCAGATGCATGTTATATTTCATAGTGCTGTAAATGTAGTCAGGTGGAAAACTCCATCCTTTTCTATAACAGCCAGGAGATAACCAGATGTATGAGATCAGTTCACTCTCCTTAGTTTGACTTCAGCAAGACAGACACGTCTGCCGAAGTATAATAATGTCCTCAAAAATATCCTCTAGATAATAAAGGTTTTCTAAACCTAGTTCATTTAACAAAGTAGCAAGTAATGGTCCTTGGTACATGCATCAACCGATGCAATACAATGCAGCGACATGTGAGCTGGGAAAGAACATCTCGTGACGACGACTTTCGGAGACAGGCTATGAATCGAAATCGCTCACGACCCAAAATCGATAGAGTTAATGAAAAAGTCAATTTACCTTGCTTTCATGAAATACACAGAAATATCACGCCTCCCGACATGTGGGAAAACACTAGAGGTATTATCTCGACTAAACGAAATATCCATAAGAGGACTACACATCCCTGACAGAACAAAAAAAAAAGCGGAGATCCCCTCTTCAACGAGGCATCTCTTTCGCCATTCCAAATCGCTCACACCCACTAGTGGTGGGCGGAAACCGATCGACCAAACAACAAGACAAGTCATGCGCAGTCCAGCGCAAAAATGACCACAGCTCAAAAGTTAACTGCATTCGATACCAACGCGAGAAGACAAATGCTTACCGAGAAAAGTGACTATAAATTTCAAGCAGTTGTTGCCCTTGCGTTATAAAACAGATATTGAAATAAAACGATGTTGCGAGAATTTATCACGCAACATATCACCACCTCCTCCCGATAAAAAAAAAATGTGGAACATATTTTTTTTTTTCAATATCAAAGAGCAAGCGATAAGCGGCTCAAAACGCACGAATTATGCGCTGATAATTAATTAAATTGCCAAACAATAGGCTAATTATAGAGTGTCTGGTGAGGATATACCTCAACAGAAAAATAAATATGTCTCAAAAAATATTCACATCGGGGAGGTGTCACCAACACACATCACGTTAGCATGTAAACACAATATACGTATGCAAGTTACTATAATCATCATTAAACAGCATACTCTAATATTGTCTTTAAAAATGGATGTACAAATCTGATAGGAAAATTTAAATAGTACATTCTTTGACATGTAATGACATAAGTACATAGTAAAGTTAAACTACATGACGATCCAGGACATATGCTCTGGTATTCCGAGGGTAAGTACACAATCTAGAACTCGTAAGGTAAGTCCTCAGCTCAACAATGACATTCTGAGAAAGTACAAGCAATATAATGCTAATTAATAACTAATATGCTTCATAAGGTACAATACATTATTAATAATTGTGGCTGTTTAGTAAACTAACGGCCCTTATATTAACTACTCAGTCCTCCTCTATCATTTTAAAAAAACGAACAGAAGAAGATGACAACAAAGCACGATAGTGTGTACATATAAAGTAAGTACAGATGTGCTAATCTATTGTAGAAATATAGGTGTGTTATGACTCTGTAATATATAGAAATATAGGACAGAAGTATTAGTTGGAGTCATGTGGGCATCTAGACAAAATGTCAGCCATCACATTATCCGCACCACGGATAGCTCGTACCGTGAAGTGAAAAGATTGAAGAGCTATAGCATATCGAGTGGATCTCGAACTCTTCAAATTCTTAGTCTGAATAGCTGTAAGAGCTTTCTGATCAGTCTCTAGAATGAAATGTGCGCCCAGGAGGAATCTTTGTAGCTTTAGAATTGACCAAACCATCGCTAACAACTCACGGTCTAAAACCGAGTAGTTCCTCTCTGCCGCATTTAGTTTTCTAGAAATGTACATAACAGGATGCAGAATATTTGCATATTCTTGCATCAGTGCTGCTCCAATCCCAGTGGATGAAGCATCACTCCGAAGAACAAAAGTCCTATCAAGAGTAGGTAATCTTAAGATGGGAGGAGAAGAAAATATATTCTTGATTTGGTCTAATGAAGATTGGCATTCTTCAGACCAACGGACCAGATTAGGCGAACCTTTCTTCAACAATGTTGAGAGAGGTGCCATGATCGAAGATAAATTTGGAATAAATCTCCCATAAAATTGAATTAAACCTAAGAGACTCCTAACTTGTTTCTTCGTTTTAGGAACAGAGATGTTCAGTATTTTGGAAGTATTGTGGTCTTCTGTCTTCAAGAGACCATGACCAACACGATGACCCAGGAAAGAGATTTCACCAAAACCAACAAAAGCTTTAGAAGGTTTTGCTGTCAAATTATTCTCACGTAGAGTGGACAGTAAGTCATATAACCCTAAATAGCGATCTTCCCAGGTATCACTGAAGAGACAGATGTCATCTAAGTATGCGATGACATCCGAACGATGTGACAGAATTCGACGCATCATACGAACGAAAGTGGCAGGGGCGTTCATGAGACCAAAAGGCATAACATTCCATTGAAATAGACCCCTAGGTGTAGAAAAAGCAGTAAGAGGTTTGGCATGCTCTGCTAAAGGCACTTGCCAATAACCTTTAGACAAGTCAAGTTTAGTGAAGAATCTAGAATTAGAAAGTCTAATCAGTAGATCTTCTAACAAAGGCATCGGTTCAGCGTCGAACTTTGTGACCTGATTCAATTTGCGATAATCAACGCAAATTCGTATGTTCTTATCCTTCTTCCGGACAATAACCATGGAAGAAGAATATGGTGAAGTCGATGGTTCAATTATATTTAATTGAATCATTTCATCCAATTCCTTTTCCACTTGCGACTGAAAGTGTATAGGAATAGGATACGGCCTAACCCTAATTGGATTATTGTCGGTAAGAATTATGTCATGTTCTATGACATCTGTGTGTCCAGGAATGTCAGTGAGAACATCCTGAAATGTTTGTAACATCGACGAGACTTGTCGATGTTCGTCACCAGAAAGATTAGGAGAAACAGAAACGTTTTTCCAAGATTCCGTGGAATGTAATGGAACCACTGGAAGGGGAAGGTTGACATCAGAGAAGGTAGCTTCCTCATCCTGAATGACAGACAGGGATGAATAATGACCGTGAGGTGCAGGAGCATCATCCGTTGCCTGGAAAATAGGCAGCAAATAGTCCGGACGTTCGTGAAATTCCGAAAGCATGTTTATGTGGAAAGTTTTATGCTTTCCATCAATATCGACCACATAGTCAACATCGGAAATCCGAGAGACTATTGCATACGGACCTTTCCATGCAATAAGAAGTCTATTTTCCCTACTGGGGAGTAGGACGAATGCTTTGTCACCTGGACAAAGTTGTCGTAGACATCTATTCTTGTTAGCAAACTGCCTTGCCTTCTCTTTAGCAATTTCTGATGAAGCAGTTGCTAGCTTACATGCCTCAATGATCTTTTGTCTAAGAGCAATGACATACTCATATGAGGATTGAGTTTCATCGCTAATATCATCGGCAGTGATGAGATCGTGTAATAAAGACATAGGGCCGCGTGGACGCGCGCCAAAGACAAGTTCGAAGGGAGAAAATCCTGTGTGTTCATTAGGGACTTCTCTATAGGCAAAGAGAGCCGCGGGTAAAACCCTGTCCCAATCTTGAGGATGATCTTCAGTTATCTTACCAAGCAAAGTCTTGAGCGTTCTATTCAGACGCTCAACTAACCCATTAGACATAGGATGGTAGATACTACTGAGAGATCGTTCAATATGTAAGGTAGACATCACCTGTGACATAGTGTCAGATATGAGTTGAGTGCCATGGTCTGACAATATTTCTCTGGGGAACCCCAAGCGAGAAAATATCAACCAAAGAGCATCTGCGATATCTGTAGTAGATATGCTCTTAAGAGGAATAGCCTCTGGCCAACGTGTGCACATATCGACACATGTAAGGATAAACTGATGTCCTCTGGCCGACTTGACCTTAAAAGGGCCAATAATATCTATGGCCATTTTCTGAAACGGCCGAATAGGAATGTCAGCAGCCTGGATAGGCGCAGCATGTCGTGGTCCTCTAGATTTGACCTCCTGACATACCTTGCATGATCGGCAGTAAATACGAATGTCCTTATTGACAAAAGGCCAAAAGAAAGCCGCAAGGACTCTCGACTTCGTACGGGCAAAACCCATATGTCCAGCACATTGCGAGTCATGAGCATGTTGTAATATTTGGACTCTCATGCTCTTGGGAACAAGAATTTGCGAATGTGCCGACGTAGTCGAATCTTGTACCATACGTACAAGTACGCCGTTTCTCATTGCAATCCAAGATTTTCTATTTGTATCCTGATTCGGATCACCTTTCTTCGCAAGAACGAAGAATTTTTTTAAAGAAGGATCTTCTTCTTGCAATTTTATGAAAGAGTCACGAGTGATTACTAAGTGACTATCTTGGCTATCAACTCCATTATCACTATTCAGTGAAGTTTCGGGTGTTTGTAGAGCTTGTGCTCTTGTAACTACTGCATTTGTAGCTTGCATGTTATTATCTTCCCAAGCAGCAATCTGCTGTGGGGTACACTCCCTAACTCCGTGAATACGACCAATAATAAGGTCCGCAATAGGATTAGGTAAGAGACAAGCATGCACATCTCCAGTAAAGAAAGGAGTGGCAATGCGAATTACAGCAGTAGGATATTTTTCTAGAGTGCCGCCAAATGTGACACATTTAATAACCCTTCCTGTAGCACAAGATGGATCTACAAGCGATTGTCTAACACCAATAGTGGTGCATCCGGAATCGAAAAGTAGTGAGACCGGAGTATCATTAACAAGACCCTTATGTAGAATTAAAGAACCCCTCCCGTCATGCGCAACAGCAGCAGGAAGAGCGGGAAGTGGGTGACCACAACTCAAAGTAGTTATGGTACCTGGTTCGAATAAAGTACTGCATTGGGGGCATTTGTTTGCTCTCTCAAAGTCAAAAGCAGAACTAGTGACAGCGTCAAAGTTTTTACTATCAACAACATGATTACAGGCTCCCTCAGTTTCCTGTTGTACAGCATTAGCCTGCTGATATCTCTTTTTTTTGTGTTGAGATCTACCCCGACTATTATTACCTCTGAAGTTATCAGAGTTATTATTATCTCTGCAGTTATTATTGTCTCTATTGTAATTGTTATACTGGTTCGAATTCCAGTTTCCACGATTACTATCATGTTCACATTGATGCGAACATCTATTTGTTTGGTTTTGAGGTCTTCGGCAGGAATAACCTCTATTACGATATCCTCTTTTGAAATGCCTATAATTATTAGGGTGATAGTAACGAGTACTATCAGGTTGTCTCCAATTCTTCGAAGAAGAATCACCATGAAATTGATTTCCATGATTTTGACAGAAATTACCGCTGCCCTTTCTATCAAAATTTTGTTGGGATCTACGAGCAAAGTTTTGACCATACGGAGCTGCCGAAGCAACTGGTAAACCTTCTTTCACCTTAGAGTTACCCATGGTTATGTGTGGGTGCGCAGTTACGTATTGGCAACAGAAATCTTCCATTTCTTTTATTGTTTTAGGTTTACGTTCATGAAGGAAAGCAAGGAAAGACTCATTGACAGACGACATGACTTTGTCTCTAAGTATTAAGTCCATAAGTCCTTCATAAGTTTTTTCCGTCTTAGATAGTTCAACCCATCGTGAGAAAGTAATGCGTATTCTTGCAATAAACTCGGAGAATTCAACTCCATTTTCAGGTAACATGTTTTTAAATTGTAGACGATAGCCGTCTTCGTTAAGCTGATATTTCTTTAACAAAGCGGCCCTGACAACCTCATAATTGTTCTTGTCAGGTTCATCCACCATATTTAATACACTAAGAGCTTTACCTGTCAGTATCCCTGATAACTGATAAACATATTTTGCTTTGTCTATGTTATGAGCTGTACATGCTTGTTCAAATCTGTCCAGATAGAACATTATGTCATCACTGGAAGGACTAAATGTTGGTAACTTAATCTTAAAAGTATCATTATTAGCCTTCCCAGAAGATGAACCCTTGTTTGAATCATTACCATTACTCATGCTCGTCAATTTCAATTTCTCCAACTCTAAAGCTAAGAGTTTTTCTTCATGTTCCATTTTTGCTTTCCTCTCATCAGACTCTCTTTGTAACTTCCTTTCTTCAGCTTGAGCCTGCATTTGAAGTCTTTCATTTTCAGCTTCTTTTTCAAGTCTTTTATTTTCAGCTTCTTTTTCAAGTCTTTTATTCTCAGCCTCTAGCTGTAGCTTTCTTTCCTCAGCTTCTGATTCCCTTTTTTGTTTTTCCATTTCCATTTGGAATCTCTTTTCATCCACCTGCATCTGCAGTTTCTTTTGTTCAGCTTCCATCTGCAGTTTCTTTTGTTCAGCTTCCATTGCTTTATCATATCGAGCAGTTGCAAATTCTTCTAACTTATCACCAGTCTTCCCAAGCAATTTACCCTGCTCAATAAAGTGCTCAAATGTAGACATGTTGTCTAACATATGAGTCCAAAACCTGAAATAATTAACTAATTTATTTCAAACCTAAGTGTAACAAGTATTAATTAAGCACTTGTATATTCACATCACATTATATTATCCCAGTCTCTGTGGGAAACAAGTCTCCAATCAAAGGACTTGTATATGAAATATCAGCACTCAATTCTTGATCATAAGTGCACTTCTCATTCAATAGTGCACGACACTATTCATCATTCATTTATCATCAGTATAGTAGTAACAGTGCATTAGCATAGCCCATTAACTAATTACTATAACTGTAAACAATGACTATGTAAACACATGCAGAATGTAAACATTGAAAATGTAAACAATACAAACAATGTAAACAATAACAATGTAAACAATAACAAAGATCAGCAACAATACAAAAACTTTCGCAGAAATCAACTAAAAATAAAGCAGAAATTAATGAAATATCACAAAAAATGTGACGATATCTGCGATAGAATTAAACAAAATACATGACACCACAGTGTATAAACAAAAATGTTGTATGAAACTAAATTATAGACAAGAGTAGGCTAACAAATACAAACAAATCACAACAAAACTAAAGAATGTGAAATAATAACGAAAACAATATTAAAACATGTCATCACAGCTAACATAAATAGCAACAGAAGTCGCTTAGCAAATTCCAGTATCGGAAATTTGCAAACCCTACAGAAAACGCTCACAATAGACGACCTCTATGACGTGGCATAATCTAACGGAGACACCACCCAACACAAAAGAGAACCCGCTGAAATATAAACATATAAATATACGAATAACATATAAACATATAACATATAGAATGAGATGATACACAGAAGACTCAGCAGAAGTATAAGGGCACAGTTTACATACAAACAGGCCACTTAACTTAAAGGCTTCCAATCGTAGAACAGCAGAAAAACGGATGTCAATCAACGTCCTAAAGAGCGAAGCTCCAACGATGATGGCACATCTGAACTGCTTCCACTGCTAACACGATGGTACAAGAGCTTCTGACATACTGTGTGTTGAGTTGTTTCGGCACTTGACCTTCTAATCCAAAAGTAAGTTGATGGAAATCGGTACTTGGCCTTCTTCAGAAAACAACCCGCTTCAACCGGCACTTGACCTTCTCAAAAAAAACGACAGCACTGGAACCTTGACAGCAGCAACTTGCTTGACTTGCGTAAAAGATAACAGCAGTCCGAGTTATCCGGCAACATGTAACAACGCCGGGTACTGTCAAATTCTTGTTTCCGTCAAAAAGTTGAAATTTTGACTTTTACCGGGCAACGCCGAGTACTTTGAAAATTTTGAAGATGTTGACTGTATTGAAGAATGTTAATTTCTTGAAGGATGCTGATGAATTCTTGTTGAAAATGAAGTGGGTAAGGGACCCCGTGTTTGCTAGTACCAGAATCAAACCAGCTTATGGCCACCAAATGATGCGTGATGCCATATGATGATGGATGGCATCCGCATGTCTGGTTTTGTGTAGTGTGTAGATGTGTTCAGTCAAAACAATGTTCATGCAACAATAACAGGGCAATCCACATAGGACGTCAGTAAACTCACGACGTATAAAGTCAATGAGTCTTGAAACAGCCGTTGACGTTTTTCTTCATTATTTATTGTGGACGCCACAGTGACAAATGGTTACGCAAATGTGTAGGCACATCAAACAGTCATTATCACAGCAACATTCAATACAGCAATAAACGGTAGACAGCATTACAATGATGAGTCAGATGCATGTTATATTTCATAGTGCTGTAAATGTAGTCAGGTGGAAAACTCCATCCTTTTCTATAACAGCCAGGAGATAACCAGATGTATGAGATCAGTTCACTCTCCTTAGTTTGACTTCAGCAAGACAGACACGTCTGCCGAAGTATAAATAATGTCCTCAAAAATATCCTCTAGATAATAAAGGTTTTCTAAACCTAGTTCATTTAACAAAGTAGCAAGTAATGGTCCTTGGTACATGCATCAACCGATGCAATACAATGCAGCGACATGTGAGCTGGGAAAGAACATCTCGTGACGACGACTTTCGGAGACAGGCTATGAATCGAAATCGCTCACGACCCAAAAATCGATAGAGTTAATGAAAAAGTCAATTTACCTTGCTTTCATGAAATACACAGAAATATCACGCCTCCCGACATGTGGGAAAACACTAGAGGTATTATCTCGACTAAACGAAATATCCATAAGAGGACTACACATCCCTGACAGAACAAAAAAAAAGCGGAGATCCCCTCTTCAACGAGGCATCTCTTTCGCCATTCCAAATCGCTCACACCCACTAGTGGTGGGCGGAAACCGATCGACCAAACAACAAGACAAGTCATGCGCAGTCCAGCGCAAAAATGACCACAGCTCAAAAGTTAACTGCATTCGATACCAACGCGAGAAGACAAATGCTTACCGAGAAAAGTGACTATAAATTACAAGCAGTTGTTGCCCTTGCGTTATAAAACAGATATTGAAATAAAACGATGTTGCGAGAATTTATCACGCAACAGTTGGTCTCGTTCATATTGGGTAGGTTATCTGAGGGATCTAAAAAAGGCATCATTTAAAGTGTGGTTTGCACTGACTTCAGCGGGTTGGTTGATGTGAACTTCTAGAGAATTTATTGTTGGCTTTTCAGCTGTCGGTCCATTAAAGGGGGGTCCTGTTGGATCAAATATGGGTGGTGTTGGATCAAAAGTGGTTGGTGTTAGATCACAGGTTGGTGGTGTTAGCTCAGGGGTAGAAGTAAGGGTGCCGTTGAAATGGGGGGAAATTTTGTTGGATTGTACTCTGATTGTGAGGTTTACTGGAGTTGTGCTCTGCATATGAAGAGGACTGACTTCAGTGGGAGGGGAAGGAAGGACTGATTTTAGTGGAAGACGGGACGGGCAAATTCCGTTGGCAAGCTGAAGTTTTGACAGACAGACAGACAGATAGATAGATAGATAGATAGATAGATAGATAGATAGATAGATAGATAGATAGATAGATAGATAGATAGATAGATAGATAGATAGATAGATAGATAGATAGATAGATAGATAGATAAATGTGTAACACAAAACAGGTATTAAATGTAGCTTTAATAATTGTTGCACAAACCAAGGGTTTAATTAAACATTTCTAAGTACAACACTAAAATAGCTCTGAGTTATCCTGCACGTGGTATGCGTGCGGCGCGATCTCTGATCATATGACATGCTAGGCCTTAGTGGGTTTTATGGGTAGTACCCACTTTTAATTTATTTTCTAGTGTGACCTACTTAACCCTCACTTTCTTTCGTTTCCCCAACGAAGGCTTTGTGGTCGCAATGTTGGCTATTTTCTTTGTCTTTTGTCCTAGTGTCGGCGTCTGTGGCCTAATGGATATGAACGCAGTTTCATAATCCAGATATACCAGGTTCGAAACCTGCTGCAGGCGGTTTGGTGGCAGATCGCTTTGTGTGGATTTTTAACAATGGTATAAGCGCCGTACCGTTCAGAAAGCAATGGCAAACTACTGAACGTAAAAATTGCCTAGAAAAATCACAGACAGCCAATAAAAGCTGGGGTTGATTGCCACGTCCTTGTAAAGGATAAGCAACTAACTTTTTTTGTCCTAGTATCATCTTGTTTCGACTTTTCTTCTAGTATCACCTTGTTTCGACTTTTGTCCTAGTATCACCTTGTTTCGTCTTTTGTCCTAATATCACCTTGTTTCGACTTTTGTCATATCCATCCTCCATACTCCACGTCTACCTTTTTTTTTCTTTTAACGAACAAACGAAATTTTTATTTCATCAAGGTAAAGAAATAGGCATAATTGCCTTTTTACATTTCTGCCCTGCAATACAATTTTCAGCGTTTTACAAATTAAAATAAAGATATTAATAACTTCAGACAGGATTAATTAATATTATCACCACAATCAGAAACTGAGCATACACAAGTACATTTACTCATAGTCATTCACGCACACAGAGAGAGAGGTCAAGCAATAAAGCTGCTTAATTAATATAACAAAATTCAATTTAAAATGAAAATATTACAATGACAGTTAAATGCTCGTGGAAACGTTGAAATAACTGAAACAGAATTGTCGTTAAATGTGTGTACAAGATTTCATGACGTGAATGCAGATGTCTTTTGAATGAGATGTAATTATCAGTTTTGACAGACTTGGGTAGGGAATTCCATGCTAAAGCACCTGCATAGCTGAAACAACTTCGGAAGAGGTCAGTTCGTGGTTTTTGCGAGGTCCAAAAGTAGGTCATCTCGTATAAAATATAAGCAGTATTTATAGCGAATGAGGATAGAGAGCAGTGGAGGACCCTGTCTGCTGATGCTTCCACCATGGCACCACTACGACCCATGACGGGTTACGGGCTGAGATGATGATGATGATAGCGAATGAACATTTGCAAGTATGAAGGTGTTCTGCCGTGTAAAATTTGATGCACAAACAAGAGATCTTGGAAGAAGAAGAATTTTTTAAGAGGAAGAACATTCAGCTGTGAAAATAGTAAATTAATATGAAACAAATATAAAGGTATGTTATCAGGCACTCGTAGGAAATAAAGAAGTAGAACACTAGACAACAGACATGAGTGGCTTACCCAGGATTTGAACCACGGACCTTCCGTGCGACAACCCCGCCTAGCCATGCAAGCGAATCACACTATCCTCCCTGCCATCTACGCATCACCAAAAAAATGATGTTTCAATGACAGATCATTAGTCCTTATGTGTAATAGCTGTGAAAATAGCTGAGCTCTGGGAATGTTATCATTCAGGCAAACAAGTCGTAGCGCCCTTTTATGTAGGGATTCTAGGCGTTTCAAAAACGACTTTTTTTTTTTAAAGTTTCGTTTTTTTTTTTTTTTTTTTTTTCATCTTTATTTCCATTCCATTTGAGTTTACAAAACATGTTCATTTTACATATTTTCATAAAGAAATTTCAGTGAAAAGACAATAACACAATGAACAGTTATATATACGAGGGGCGTTCAGAAAGTAATGCACCACATCGTTTTTCTCAGCTAATAATGAAAATAGAAGCATGAAATGTTGGACCCTTTAAATATGGCATGTGCCAATTGTGTGCACCAAATTGCACCGCAATCGGCCAAATAATACGGCTGCCCTAAACCAGTGAAATGGAGCGTGTTAGCAGCTTGCGTTATAAGCAGCGAATTGTGATAGAATTTCTCGTTGCAGAGAAGGAAACTGTTGTGAACATTCACAAGCGTCTATGTGATGTGTATGGAAGTTTTGCAGTCGACAGGAGTACAGTCAGTCGCTGGGTTCAGACAATCAAAGAATCAGGAAGTGGAGATACGGTGCTGCTTGATCGGTCGCGCTGTGGACGTCCTGCCACAGCCACCAACGCAGAAATGTTGAAATGCGCTGAGGGCATTATTCTTACTGATAGGCGAATCACTACTCAACAATTGGCCTTACAGCTGTCAGTCAGCATTGGTAGTGCAAATGCAGTTATAAAAACTCTCGAATTTTTTAAGGTTTACGCAAGATGGGTTCCTCGAAGTTTCACAAATGACCACCGATTGCAAAGGAAAGCAATTTATTCTGAATTGTTGGAGCGTTTCAATGCTGATGGAGAGAACTTTTTGGCTAAGATCGTTACAGGTGATGAAACCTGGGCACATCATTTTGAACCTGAGACAAAAAGACAATCAATGCAGTGGCATCATCCGCAATCACCAAGAAGAAAGAAATTCAAGACAATTCCTTCAGCTGGAAAGGTTGTGATCATTGTCTATTGGGACATTGAAGGTGTGATTCTTGTGGACGTTATGCCAAGAGGCGAGACAATAAATTCGCAAGCTTACATTAAGACATTGAAAAAACTCAATCAACGTTTTCGCAGAGTTCGGCCGCACAAGAATCCAGCAGACCTGCTTCTCCTTCACGACAATGCGCGCCTTCACACAAGTCTGGCAACACGGGAAGCAATCACCAAATTGGGTTGGACTGTACTACCCCATCCACCCTATAGTCCCGATTTGGCACCCTCTGATTTTCATCTATTTGGTCCACTTAAAGATGCACTCCGCGGGACAAGGTTTGAAGATGATGGAGTGATTCATGCAGCGAAGAAATGGCTACATGATCAAGACAAAATCTGGTACGGGCTAGGAATACATGCACTTGTTTCGCGCTGGCATAAAGCCGTACACGTTGATGGGGATTATGTTGAATAATACCGATGTTTACATGACATATCCATGTACATTGTGTATAAATTTCATGCTTTTTTGAATAAAAAGCTCCTGAGAAAAACGTTGTGGTGCATTACTTTCTGAACGCCCGTCGTATATAAAAAAAAAAAAAAATTCACTTCCTCGCACCCATTCATTTACAAAAAAAAAAACTTTCTTGCACATTGAAAAGGTTATACATTGTACATTTTGTTTGTAATGATAGTAGTGATTAAAGGGAGACGGGGAAAAGGGATAAAGGAACCATACTACCTTGTTCTTGAAATTATAATGCACCTCGTTTTTATAGTGATAACGGGGAGGGCGGGGGGGGGGGGGGGGGGGGGGGCGAGCGGTGGGGAGGGGGCAGAGAAATAAAGAGGGAAAAACTGAATAGACAAAACTTCCACTAAAATGTTTCAGTGAAGATACAATTAAAACCCTTATTTCCCGTTTTGCTTTCTAAAGTAACGCTGACTTTCACTTTCCGATTCCATTTTATTTCCTCAATCGTGGTCGCCTTGCTTTGTACTGGATGAAAAACAATCCTCCTTTGAGTGACAGATACATTCTTATTTACAGTATATAAAAATTTATGTAAGGCAGTTACGCCGTCAAAAAAAGTTTCGTGTTCCACAAAGGCGTGGAACACAATAAACATTGAGACTTAAAATTTCCTTTCTTGTACTCTAAATATACATTGCACATTTTTTGTTGTTGTAATCATAGTATTCGTTTGCTATGTAGATATATTTGTGACGGAGTGTCTGTCCCTGTCCTTTTGTGTGATCTCTCACACCTCCAGCTCTACAGCAGTATCATTTCCTTTCCTTCATTTTTCTCTCCGATCGTTTTTATTTGACATTCCATTTTTTCCCTTCATACATCTTACTCTTTATGCTGAACATACATGGGTAAAGTCTCTAACACGCCTCTCCCCTGTGGCAGTATTTGCTACGGGAGTAATTCTTATCTGATGGTGTCTCTTATGGAGTCACATAAACGCTTCACAAAGACATGTTAAGTTACGCCAGGTAATTTGACGGTCAGCGACAATGTTATCGTATAATCTGACCATCTTTTCAAGCGACGGTGCTTGTTTATCCAAGCTTTTTTTTTTTTTCCAAAAGACATATGCATGGAAACATTGACAATAATAGTTTGAACAAAAGCATAACAATGAAAATACACTGTGCAGCTGTAAAAATATAAATAAAAAATTACTTTCACAACTTGCAGAAACTCATTTACACTCTTTCTAGTACTCTCAGGTTACACATTTTACATTTTGGTAATGATAGTGTTGATTAAAAGGAGATGGAAGAGGAAAACAAAGAAAAAGACCTTGGGTGTCAAAGACCTAGATTTAGAGTCCGTCGCAAAAGATTCCGTCTTGATGGAAAATAAAATCGTGCTGGGCCGTGAAATTTAATCTGAAAGGATGTCCCCTGGGACAAAAGAAAGAGTCTTGGTCGCCACAAGGGAAATAATGGGATCGAAAAAGAGACACTTCTTAGTGGATAGTTTTGGTTATTAAAGTAGTCCCTGTGTGACCGCTTACAACCATCTTTATTCACATTTCATAGATGGAGAAAAGACATTTTGAACATTCCATTAAATATAAATATGCTATTATACACACTCGGGCACGCTTACATAAACACTATTACAAGCACATTTCACTGCACCTTTTATTATTTTTCCATTTTTTTTCCCTCCTGAATTTAAAGGTATGAGCCTCCAATACCAACGTCAAAGACTTCCCACGAACATACTTAGGGATCAGTTGGCAAGGTCAGACAGTGACACTTTAACGACATCTAGAACTGTGATTGTGGCGTGAGGTTTTATTTGGCTGTAGGATCAGTATAGTACTGACAATTACAGAAATATAATTTCTGCAGAAAATGGTGAAGTCCCAGTGTCTGAGAGAACTACTGGTATCACAAATTAGTTACGGCTGTGAATGATCTGATCTCGAAAAATTAGTAGAGAGGAGACCGACATAAATTGCCACCTCCGCTGTGTAACTAACTGTGATATTAAGACAAGGAAACATATTTTACTTAACAATGATAAAATTGACAAGTCTTCAAATACAATTTCCTTATTATTTATTTAGTATAAACACTATCTGCTCTTGTGCTGAAGGGTGGATGTTGAAAAATGGAATGTAATGGATTTGTAAGTTTACAAATGATTTACAAATATATATATATATATATACACTTGTATATTACAAGTCTTCCAATTATAGGAACAAAAAATTTATATCAGCTGTGCTGTTACTCAATTATAATACATGTATCAGCTGTGCTGTTAATTACGTATAATTTATCAGCTATAATCTTTTTATTGTCTCTTTCTACGCTAAATCTCTTTTTCGTCACTGACAGTTAATTTGCTCACAATTGCCGACGGAAATGGTACTAATGTGTACTCATCTCTCAAAAGATCTGTCCTTCTTAGCTTGGTTGACACAAAACACCCGCTGTTGATCGTTTCGTTAGCCCACCCAAGACTGAGGGGGACTAAAGATGTATCTCAGGTACAATCTCTGTGCTCCTGTGAAGTTCCAGGCAGCTGGATTGACTGGACATACGACCTCAGGTTTGATGACACGAATAAAACCTGTAACAAGTAAAAATATGGGCTAATTTCTGTCCTCAAGCCCACCTATTTCTAGTGTGGGTGAAATGAGCGTGTCTCATGTGTCTGCATGTAGGATGAATGACAACATGGCGCAGTATGAACGAACGAACGAACGAACGAACGAACTTTATTTTCAAAGGGTTAAGAATTGGGCACGCAGGCCCGTCTGACATTCTGCCCTTCCTCTCTCTCTCATCATGTATACTAATATCCTTTCATCCTCACATTTACTTTAAGCATTATTAAGGCATTTATCATTATAAAAGTAATATTACATTGACAATAATCATCATAATTAAAGTGTTTTTAAAATAAAATAAAATAAAAACAAAACTAAACAAAACAAAAAAAAACAAAAAAAAAAAAAAAAAAAAATTAAAAAAAAAAATGAATTTGAAAAAAAAAAAAAAAATAATAAATAAAAAATAAATAAATTTAAAAAAAATAAATAAATTAAAAAAAAAATTAAAAAAAAAATAAATAAATTAAAAAAAAAAAAAAAAAAAAAAGACATAAGAATCGAATTCTTCGTACTGTAAATTAATGATTTGAGACATATTCAGAGGTATGTTATGAGAACTTGTAAAATGTTCATATGGTGTTCAACTGAATGACTCAGGGACTTTTTTTTTTTTTTTAGGTTCATCAAGATGAGGTGGGTAAACAGTTACTTTCCATTTTCCTTTCCATTTCCTTTGCGTCCCAAACTCAAGACCAGAATCAGACTAGGTAGATAGTTAGATAGACATATACGAAAGTAATTAATTTGCCAAGGGTTGAAAATCGGACACAGTCCCCTCTTGCATTCTTCCATCCTCTTGCTCATCTTTTATTACTGTTACTCAACATTCTCCAGCGTACTGAAAGTATTAATTTAAGGACAGTGCAACATTACAAGGAAGTATAACAGCATACATTAACAGTACCTGATCATAAAATTAAGAATATAAGTTATTAAGAATATAATATTAAGAATAAGTATATTGTAATGAAAACTAGATCATCAGAGCCTCCATACAGTATATGATTTAGCAATAGCGAGACAAGATAGGTGTCTACTTGCAAAACATTCTTTCTGATAAACTAATACATGGATACATTCAATAATATGTACACCTAGGTGTGATACAACCATTTCCTTCACCCTATATTATACCAGGCCTTCTCTGACAAGTGCTATACTAGCTAGTAATATATATCCTAACAATATTGTTATGTTCTTATGATAGGAGTATATGAGACGAGGACTGTTTGGTTATATTTCAGGTGGGAGTAATCTGAATAGACTGAAGTATGTGAGACAATAGATTGAGTTATATGAGACAATAGATTGAGCCCTAACAAGGACTGTGTTGGTTATATTTCAGTTGGTTTTATCTGATATAATAGATTAAAGTTATAGGAGACAATAGGTTGAGTCCTAACAAATACTGTTTTAGTTATATTTCAGTTGGTCTGAGATAATAGATTGAAGTTATAGGAGACAATAGGTAGAAGTATGAGTCCTATTAGTCTTCGTCTTCATCAATCCATATCAGGAAATACAATCATTATACATAATGCCCCAAGATACAATCAGTAACCTGATACATTCATAGTGAACCAAAATATATTAAATATATATAGGTATAGGTAGTATAAATGACACACAACAAATACCAACATTATTTTATCTGCTGAAGGCATATTTTCCTACCAGTTTATAGTAAAAATATATTTACCATCTAAGATTTTTAAACCGGCCAGGTTTTGACTCGACTTAGTGAAGCAGGCTGCAGGTCAATGCACTCAGGTAAGCTATAAATCAAGGTGACAGCTTCTCCTCTTCAGTCGGTCGGTATCTCTGGCGCCGTGTCGGTGATGTGTGATTATGCATAAAATCCGCCCGATTATATAGGCAGGTCAAATAACTTCTACTTCTTAAAGAAAGCGTTTGGTTGGTTCCTGGCAGGGCAAGCTGATTGGTTGTCTGCAGTTTGGTCTCATGCCTCGTACAGGCTAATTTTGTTCCTTTTTTCCGCCATCTTGCGTGAACAAGATGGCCGCGACCCACATCAGAAAAAACAGGGCTTAAGTTTTTTCCTGGCGTAACTTCTTGTAATTTTTTCTGGCTCAGCGACTGGTGAACGGTGCTCGTTGATTGGCTGGGTGATTAACAAAGAAGTGTGTTTACACTTTACGACAGTGATTAGCATGACCTCACGCGAATAAATGTGTAGTTTAAAGGGTCGAGCTGTAGTACTTGAGACTATAGGGGACTGGGGAAGGGAGGGGGTACAGAAGGCCGAAAACGGACTTACAAAATGTTAGGATGGACAGACAATGAGATAGTAGCGAGACGGAGGGAGGGCCGTTGGGGAAAGAAAGAGTCATTTTACGAATCAAGGCTGTCTCGTTAAAGAAGAGGTACCATCTCAGGGACTTTTGATAAAACTTTCTGACGAAAAATGTGCAGAAATAAACCAGCGTTGGGGACCCCAAGATGCAGCAATAGAGAACGCAGTCAGCGACCCATAGCTTGACTGCTTGCATCAGAATCAGCGTACCAGAGCTGATCAAGACCGTACTCCACTTCCACGTGGTGGTCCTGGAAACAGTCTGCAGCAGTGCAGTCTGGCTGAGCGAGTACGGATCGAAATGGGAAGGCAAACCCGGTCCCTAAAAAATGCCGCGCAGAAGTCGGATGGGTCGACCAAAAGGTGCAGATATCACAGCTTAGGCGCAAACAGACACAACGCAACCACCGTCCTTTTCAGGGCAAACGAGGAAGAAGGAAAAAGAAACCAGCGTTGAAAATACGATGATTAAACATGGAAAGATTCCGAAAACACCAAATCTGATTCAGAAATTCTGATAAAATAACCAAGATCAATGTGTGTGTGTTATATGCTGCTTTTGGAACTATGTTTAAGAAGATTGCTTTGTATAAATCTGATTTTTGTGATGTTTGTAAATCGATGATTTTCTGCAGTAGTTTCTTTGTAGGTGTGATTGTACTGCATTCAAAAAACAAATGATCTTCTGTTTCTTGTATGCTTTTCCTACATAGCTGACATTTTGTTATTTGGTTGGATCTGTGTGCTTCTCGTTTTGTTGTGGGTGTCATGCTGTATATTAGTCTAAAAGTGACCTCTCTTGCTTTAGCAGTGATTTTTGGGTTGTGCAAGTTAGTGAAGGTTTCGGTGTAATTTGTTATAGCATATTTCTGTCCTCTTTTGATCCTTAGATGTAAAGGTGGTGCTTGGAGTTTAACTAAATGTTTATATATTGTATTTGTTTTCTGGTGAATTAATTTTTCACGTCCTTGGATGGCTTGTATGCATGTCTTATAAAATAATGTATGAATATATAATACATTGTTTTCAATATGTCTTGATTTTTTATTTCATATTTATTTATCTCCAACTCATTCTGTCCTCTTCTATTTCCAGTCCCCACTTTTATTACGTTTGGGTAGTTTATTGTTCAGTTTCCTTTTTTAGTTTCGTAGTATGTATTGTATACATCCTGTGGTGATAGTCATTTCCTTTTTCGGGCACGCCAGTCCGTTCACGGGAAGCAATGGTGGTAGGACCTCGATTCCTTCAGGGAAGTACCTAGGTTTAATTTTTATATTTATTTAGGTTCTTATGTGTCCTATCTAGCCTTCACATTCTTTCCTTTCTCTGACGAAGGCCTTGTGGTCGAAACGTTTGCTATTTTCTTTGTCTTTTGTCCTCGTAAGACGAATTACCTTTTTTCGATTTTTTTTCACATCCATCTATTATTATTTTTACAATGTACACATTATAACAGAAAAATTGCTGTACAGCACAGTAATAAATAATAACAAATAACATTTACAACAGAGAAATTGCTGTTTACAACAGAAAATTTGCTGTACCGCACAGTAATAAATAATAACAAAAAACATTTACAACAGAAAAATTGCTGTGCCGCACAGTAATAAATAATAACAAATAACATTTACAACAGAAAAATTGCTGTACCGCACAGTAATAAACAATAACAAATAATAGTTGCAACAGAAAAATTGCTGTTTACAACAGAACAATTGCTGTACCGCACAGTAATAAATAATAACAAATAACATTTACAACAGAAAAATTATGTAGTAGAAATAAGGTGATGGCCGTTGTTAGTAAGAGTGGTCGTTAGTCGCATACGTCGTAAATGGAAGACCATCTATACAGCTATTCCATCTGTGTTGAATGACTCACCATCCGTACTTCCTAACTTCGTGGGAAGACATCAGTAACTACTCTGTGTGTGTGCTCTGTTTGACTAATAAATGTTTGTTTCTTTTTATATAGGCCTCTGGTTTAGGTAAAACTCACATTCCATAACCCGTCACGCTAACTCAGTTGAAAGAAACCTCGATCCAAACACTATGTCACGCCAAAAGCATTGAAGTCACCAGAAAAGGTCCGTAACTTCTCGTCTTTCAATAACATCTGCCAGTACCAACTCACGAGACGCGACAACTGCATTAGACCCAGCCAGCTTTTTGTTGTGTTGACCCGTACGGGTGGTAAATGGTACAATAAACGATGTATTGACAAATGTTGCGCCAAATTTACGGCCGGAAATAACAAACTGCCCTTCCGTCTCCCAGTTTCCTCTTTTAAACGAAGCGTTTAGTAAAAATGTTTCGCAACTGGTGTGCTGCAGCACACTGGTGTGCCGAGCGTGTCTGTTAGGTGTGCCGCGACAACAGGCAGAACACAGCACATAATGGTTTACAAAAATATATGTTATGGTAAAATATTACGAAATAATCTCACACGTACAATTTTACAAACAATGAGTTATCATTATCCACCAATTCATTATATGAAAATTGGAAACGTTATCTTGTGACTATCGAATTTTTTAATATTTACCATACCCATCTATTTAAATATTGTAGTGTGCCGCTGAATTTTGAAGGGCAGTGTAAGTGTGCCGCGAAGTGAAAAAGGTTTCGGAGCCCCAGGTTTAAGGCACTGCCTCCCAACCTGAATACAACGGAAGAACCCATAAAACAGTTTTCACTACCCACAAAACCTAGGCCTTTGAAAGTACTGTTACACGGGTATACATTTAGACAGGTATTAACAAACAAGCCCCGTGTAGTTCGTAGAGGTCCGTGAACAGACACAGATAGAGTAGGACCACATTACGCTCATGCATGTTGCACAAAGCCACTAATATTCCGTTTTTCATGGGCTGGTAACCTTATCATGTAAACAAATTGATACGGAAACTCCCGCTGCAATAGCTTTGACTGCTTGATGAAAGATTCCTGCGTTACCAACAACAGTCGTGGCTCTATGCTTTGTCAGCAACGCTAAGTAAAATGATGACGTTAACAAACACACACAGACATTGTCTCATTAAAAACACTTATCATAAACACACGCAGACATTGTCTCAGTAAAAACACTTATCTTAAACAAACACAGACATTGTCTCAGTAAAAACACTTATCATAACACACACACAGACATTTTCTCAGTAAAACACTTATCATAAACACTCACATACATTGTCTTAGTAAAAAAAACACTTATCATAAACACACACAGACATTGTCTCAGTAAAAGCACTTATTATAATCACAAACAGACGTTGTCTCAGTAAAAGCACTAACTATCAACGCACACAGACATTGTCTCAGTAAAAGCACTTATTATAATCACAAACAGACGTTGTCTCAGTAAAAGCACTAACTATCAACACACACAGATATTGTATCAGTAAAAGGATCCCGTTACACGCCCATTGAGGCATATTGGGAATATGGTGTTAGGCCCATATTTTCTTTACCGTCGGCACACTAGGGGTGATGGGGTCAGCATCACGCCGGCCGCTTTAGCCTTCCCAGAGTTGCTCTGGTACCTGTTTGGGGCTGTGTTGACCCAGCAGCTGTTTGCGGCCTAAAAAAGTCATACCTCATCTGGGTATCGAACTATAGACCACTGAGCTGTCTCAGTGAAAGCACTTATTATAATCACACACAGACGTTGTCTCAGTGAAAGCACTTATATGTGATGGATTTGATGTTATGGATTGTTGTAGGTATTATTATATTTATATTAAATGAGATTAGCTATGAAGGTCCCTGAATTTACCCAATAGTATTGTGAACTTTTCAGGGTACCTTTCCGCTACCACCTCTTTTATCTCATTCAAAATGTAGTTATATTTATTATATTAAATGACTTCGTGTAGTGTCTAGGGTTATGAATGTTGAGTGTAATGTACAATAATCAACAAACATACAAACAAATAGTTTATTATTCACAACAGCACACAGTACTACCACAATAACATACAAACGACACTCTAAAAGGATATTTTATTTAAGACTGTGGTTTAAATTTGTGTAAATATGATTTTTACAATTTTATTATCCTGATTCTAATTTATTTGGAATCAGGATTGACAATTTAAAAGTGAAATCAAAATAATCATTTACATCAGTCAAATAGCACAATAGTTCCTCTGTCCATACTCTACAATGAAAACTGGATTTTACGTACAAAATATCGATTTTTTACTTTTGAGCTTATTTTATTAAATAATCATCGAGGAATCGATTGAGCAAGGTTTTATAACATAAAAAATGCATTTGATGTATCAAAAAGCATATTGTCGGCACTACCCCCATGCTATGATTTTCAAATTTGGGCCGAAAATGCACGATTTCTCTCTAAAACTATCTAACAGATGTCACGTAGGGTTTATATTCATTTAATTTCCTACATCTTCTTCCTATTCGTTCACCCAAATTCTCTCTTTTATTATCTCTGTATTTCATTTTTTTCCTGTATATTTTTCATCCATTCGTTTTGCGAATATTATTTTCATATAATTCGCAAACTTTACCTGTTTCTTTCTCAAAACTGAGAATCGCGCTAGGACGATATTACGTAGATGTCAGGGCTGCAGGGCGTCAGAAGGCGTGATAAGTCGGTTCGCTGAACATAGGACGTAGCAAATCGTCTACATTCTCACCGAGCGCGCGAGCTTCTTCTCGGCATTAGTCCCGGTGAGGTGTGATACTTTACATCTGCACCGGTCAGTATCCAGACATTTGTCTGGAAAATCCCAAACTGACACGGCGCTCACTTGGGCCATGGTCAGCTGTAGTGTGAAAACTGCCCTGCAATGGAGTCAGACTGTCTGGGATTTGAAACTGACACGCGTACATCGTGGTCAGTAGGTGACAGTTACGACACGCGTTAAGCGGACGTAAATGTTGGGAGTAGGGGAGATAATTTCGCTTGGCGAAATAAGTTTGGGCCCTTTGTCTGATTTTAAGATATTGGCCAAGTTTGAAACTTTAATTTCATTCTCGCTCATAGACTCCACAGTAGATAGGTCGCTCGAAAACAGAATAGCTGTTAGCGAAGATCTCAGTTTGTTTCGGCAATTTGTCGAACTTCTAGACTTCCAGAAATATTTTCAGCATTTTTATTCTTAAGTTGTGCGACTACCTATAATTCTGTGGTTGAGGTAATTAATATGATAGATATATAGATTTTGTGAGTGTTAAAGTGTTAAATCGCTTAATTCATTTTAATCTATTTCTTTAGCGCAGAAGAGAAATAAAGTGGTAGGCTATTATATTTTCTAGGGAAGCATTCAGTGGAAAGCAGAATAAAATTAAAATTTCTAGCTTATAACGGCAATTGTAGCTATTTATAAATTTAATTTAACTGCTAATACTCAGTCGAGTGTATTTTTCTAAACTAACGTGTAAACTCTAGAATCCAGCCTCATGAATGGTGACGGAATACGCACGTGTTCTTAATTTATGAGGATTGCTGATTTTTAAATATAACTTACGTCACGGGAAGTTTAAATGATAAGCAAAGCTCTCTGCTTGCAAGTTTAAATGTAAGTTTTAACCAGTACAGATTCTGTTTATTATATTATATGTGTTATTTTTCCTCCACACAGTGAAAGTTTTGGGGTGACCCTAACTTTACCAGCACCTAGTAGTAGTTTCCATACTTGTGAAGAAATAGACAGTCCTTATTTTGAACCACGTGGGTTTTCTCAAGTAACACTGATCTGACGGTGCAAGTTAGACAGAAATACTAATATCCCTATAACGGGTTTTCAAAGACTGTAATGATAAATACTGGACCTTGGAGCCAGCACTTAATTTCTTCTAGAAACTCTATATAATTTGCTGCCTGGTGGCGTGAATATTAACAATCATTTCCCGACTAGATTATATCTTGTGGACAAATCTGTGGTGTGACTAAAGTGAATCCTATACTGAGGGAAGGCACCGACCTGACATTCATCATTTTTTTAGAAACCTACGCTATTGACACTGTGCTCTGCTAACTCCCGCGCCTGGAATAATTGTTAGGTGACTTAATCAGACATTTGAACAAATTTGCATACCCAAGTAGTCGTTCCCGGAGACTCCAAGTTAAATACGTCTTTTGGAACTGGGGACTTCTTGGCAGAAGACTGCATTTTTTTGAGTCTGTGTGAAAATCTAAAATCAATGTGTTCCAAGAGGCAGCAAGCAAAGTCGTGAGTACAAGTATGAGAAGCCATGGCGGAATGAATGAGTGTACGCTGGTTGAGTGATATTTTCACTATTTTATCTTTGACACCCTGTTGCTGTCCTAATTTTTTTTTCAATCTGCATAATTTGTTGCTAAGGCTAGAGTTCTTGTGTTTTTGTCTTAGGTTAAATCAGATTTTTTTCAAACTCTGTGCATATAATTACGAGATAAAACAAAGAAAAACTCTTAGACTCAAACCCTATGTATCTGTGACTCGGGCGCCATCATCTGTTCTCTTAACGGGGCCGGGCTAAACCTAGAGTTAACACTATAACGGGGCTATCATCCTTGCAACATTTCCTTGATTTTTTATGACTATGTGTATATGTATTTTCCTTGATGTACTTTCTTTGATGTTGTGAGCCGATTTTTCCTGATAATAAAAATCGCTCTTGAACTTAATAATCGTATTTGGTCAGCTCGTTCTAGATAATATATATATCATTGTTATAGTTTTCCCACGTCTGTGTGTTTACCTGTCGCCACGTGTATGTGCGTGCCTGTGAGTGATAGAAATATACGTAATATGTATATTGGTGTAGTCTGTCTGACGCTGTAACAACTGTTGTAGAAGATAGGTGAGAGAGAGAAGAATTCTTTTCGCTTTCAGAGACAGCCACTATATCAAATCTATCATCTCACGTGTGTGGAAATTCTATTACCTTTCACTAACTCTCACTGAGTCTATCACCTATTCAAACCTATTCAGAAGGGACCAAACCTAGTCTTAATTCTCCTATCGGAAATCTACGACAAATGAGGGCTCGTTTCCGGTCTTTGAACTTAGAATAGGAAGACGAGTACGACAAACGTGGACTCGTCTATCTGGATTTTGAACTTAAGATTCTGTATTCTGATATAGAGTAAGAGTGTGATGTCTTGTGAGTTGTTATATCTTTAAAAATATTACCCCCTAGACTAGCGATCTGTTTACGGGCGTGCTGACCACACAAACTAATAAGTTTTTTTTTTCCACAGCATCTTTGAATAATATACATTTTGGTTACAGGTTGATTTTGTCGGGATATATGTTAACTGCTGATTGTAATACTAAATGCTGGTAAAGTGGTGAGTGTATAACATTCACTGGGTACTGAGGCAGAACGGCGTTTGAACTAAGTTAAGGAGTGTGTTTCGGACTTTTTGTCCAGATTAATTCCCTCCCTTACCCGATCTGACTTCAGGGGCGAACTTATAGTGGATTTTTAAAAATTAAGGGATTATTTTTCTCTTTAATTATTGCAATAGTCGTTTGCTTTTCCGCTGTAGCAACTTATTTTTCAGTTGTAATCTTAACTACCATTTAGTTGGCGTAGTCGTGTTTTGCATTAAGTGCTTTATTGCCGATAATAGCAGCGATAGTTAGATTTTACTTTGGAGGAGGTATCCCAGGGTTAAGGATATCATCTTTTGATTTTTGGTAAATTTTTTTCTCGTAAGTGGTAGGAACCAGTGTATCCTTTTTCCTATTTTCGTTCTCCACTAGTCTCAGTCACTGACATAATATGGCCGAGAGGGCAAAGCTTAGACAACTTCTCAGGGACGAAGCGAGAGAGGAGGGACTGGAAGGAGAAGAAGCGAAAGCTTTTGTCAGGGACGAACTTGAGAGATATGATGCGGAGAGGAAAGAAGAAGAACTAAAGAGGAAAGAAGAAGCAGCGGAGAGGAAAGAAGCGGAAGACCGGCTATTACAGCAGAAGAAGATGGACGAGGAAATGGAAATTCGCAGGATGCAGCATGAGGAAAGGGAAAGAAGAGAAAGCAGAGAAGGACAGCATGAGCTGGCGCTTAAGACTCTAGAGTTCCAAAGCCGTGGTGCTGCCTCTACCTCCAGCAATGGAGAGTCTTCTCCTCATTCTTCCTTAACTGACCCTGCTAACACTCAATCTCTTCAACTAAATGCTATGTCTTTCACTCTAGAATCTTTTCCTTGTCCAAATGAGAAGATTGACACATGGTTAGAAAATTTGAGAAAATTGCAACTCTGTACGGGTTAGAGAGGTCGCGTTGGAATATGAAACTTTCCCAGGCCCTAAAAGGTTCTGCTTATGATGTTTATTCTAAGCTGGAAAGTAGCCAACAAGACGACTACGATGTGTTGAAGAAAGCGTTACTGGAGCGCTTTGAAATGAACGCTCGCAAGTTTTTGCAACTGTTTCGCAACAGCCGGAAAGAGAATTCTGAAACTTTTCACCAGTTCTCATCTCGTCTTAAGGGATATCTAACAAAGTGCCTTGAGCTTTCGCAGCTCCCCTCTACCTATGAAGGTCTTGAGGAACTTGTTCTAACTGAACAAATAAAGAACACTTTGTCTGCTGATACCCGGAGATTTCTCGCTGAGCAGGGGGCAGAAAAACTTGAAGACATTTTGGAAAAGTCTGAGCGTTATCACAATGCGCTGGCTGAACTACCGGCCACAAAGCGGAAACCGACAGAGGAGCATTTTCGAAAACATAACCTAGAGCAATCTTCTCAGGCTTCTAACCAAAACAACCACAGAGAAACTGGACCTCAAAACCCCCCTCCTGAAAAATCCAAGTTCTACAAGAACAAGTACCCCAACCACCCCAAACAGTCTGATCAACCCGACCGCCCTACATGGCAGCGTAGCCAGAAAGGACAAGGTGGCAAAGGGAGAACCCCTGAGCACGGGACATATGATCAGACCGAGCACACCGAGCCGAAACGCATCGGATGCTTATTGACAGTCTCGCAAGGCGGAATTATTGACAGTGATTCCCAACCTGTTGGGGATAGACCCTCAACGCGAGGTACTGTTACTTTGACCGGTTCTCAAAACTTCTTGCTTATTTGACACGGGGCTTTCTTACGATTGCATTGTTGCCAGAAACCTGGTTAAACCCGGTCAAGAGACAGGAGAGACCGTCCAAACTTTGTGGAGTTCGTAAGAGTGATGCACCTACAGCGCTTCCCATCGCATTGGTGGAGATACACTCTGACTTTGTCAGAGGTGTGATCAAAGCGGCTGTTATGGATGATCCCATCTACCCAGTCATACTTGGCGGGAGATACGTGTGTATTGGGAAACCGGAAGAGCCGATTGTGGCAGCAGTAACTACAAGAGGGCAAACCAAGAAGGAACGGGAGCCTGCGCCAAATTTGTTACCTATGGAACTTAAAGAAGCGCAATACAAGGACCCTACTTTGGCACCCTGCTTTAGGAAACTGCCCATGGCTAAGGAACCCAAACAGCACGGGGACATTTTTTCTGAGGATGGCGTACTTTATCGGAGAACGGGCAAGCCTGACCAAGGTTACAACCAGCTCCTAGTACCGAAACAGTACAGAAGCCAAATCCTAGAAATGGGGCACTCTCTTCCCTTTAGCGGACATATGGGACAGAACGCCACAAACCAACGTATAACCACTCATTATTGGTGGCCAGGAGTGAATACTGATATTATCAGATATGTCAAATCCTGTGCCCAGTGCCAACGTGTGCCACCCAAGCAACGGGCACCCCCAGTCCACATGGGTGAAATGCCAATAATGGGAACACCATTCGAACGGGTTGTGATCGACATTTTAGGGCCTTTCGAAAGGACTAAAAGAAGGAACAGGTTCACCCTGACCTTAGTCGATACATGCACTTTATGGGCAGAAGCTATCCCGCTAACATGCGCAGATGCCAAGCATGTCGCAGAAGCCCTCGTGCAGATTTTCACTCGGTTGGGATTCCCTCAGCAAGTGTTGACGGATAATGGATCTCCATACCGAAACCTGTTGATGGATGAGATCGTTAAGATCTTGAGGACCCAACACATCCACACTAAGCCATATACTCCGGCGGGAAATGGGCTCGTGGAACGTGCTAATGGAAACCTCACCATGATGCTAAGTAAGCTGGCACAAGTGAAACCTGAAGATTGGGATCTCTGTATTCCTGCAGCATTATTTGGCTACAGAGAATCTCCTCATACTTCCACAGGATTTCCGCCAGCTACACTCTTATTTGGCAGACCCATTAAGGGCCCGCTTGAAGCCTTACTTCAGTCTCTGACAGACGAGCAGGCTGATGAGACAGTTGTCTCAGCTAGTAATATGTGTCGGTTTTTGGAACGGTTGAAACTAGGGTGGGGACCTAGCAAACGTTAAACTTTAAGCGAGCACGCACCAAGCACGCTAACCGATACAGGAAAGTCGCGGAAGAGAGAGAACTGGAAGCAGGAGAGAAAATTTTGGTGTTGCTCCCTACCGAGAACAACCAACTGAAGATCGGATGGCAAGGGCCGTTTACCGTCCTGAAAAAGATTTCTAAGGCTAACTACCAGATCTCTATTGAAGGAAAGGAGAAGGTTTTCCATTCAAATCTCTTAAAGAGATACTTGGAAAAACCAGTGCCAACCTCCGACCATCTCCTGACGATCGCCAAAACTGACGAAGATGACGATAGTGGCAGGGATATTCCACCGCTATCACAGGAAATCTTTCAAAAATGTCAGAAGCGGCGACGCTCTTTCAAGCACCCACCAGACCATTCCGGGGGAAGCACAAAATTTGAGGAGTTTGAGTAGGAAATGTCGACATTTTAGATGGAGGGGGAAGAAAGGACTAAGAAGGAACAGGTAGTTTATCCCGAGCTACTTATCGATACATGCCATAACGGGACGGAGTTTAATTTCCCGCTAACTTGCGGGGATGCAAGTCCTCTTCCCTCTCATCTTCCCCCTGTGATTTCACTCTGTGGGATTCCTACTCAAGTGCACTCCTCAAAGTTTCCATACGGAAACCTGTCTCCCATGGATGAGATCTTAAAAGAGCGTCCCGCATTTAAGCATTTTTGAAAAAATAGGGCTTTCCTGTGATAGCGCTAGTGTGAATATCCCTGCCGCTAATCATCTTCAACAAGTCAAGTTTTGGCTCTGATTCTTCAGGAGATGGCTCGAGAATCTCCTCATACTTCCACAGGATTTTTGTTTCCAAGTACACTTTAAATCGAGATTTAAGGCCCGCTGAAAACCTTACTTTCAGTTCAGATAGAGAAGGCTAGTTAGCCTTAGAAAGTTTTTCAGGACGGTAAATAATGGCGGTTGCCATAAAGGATCTTCAGTTGGTTGTTCTCGGTGGGACCAAAGCAACGACTAACTTTAAGCTCCTGCACGCCAGTTCTCGCTAACCGATACAGGAAAGTCGAGGAAGAGAGAGAACTGGAAGCAGGAGAGACCCAAGTTAAGGCCCGCTTGAAGCCTTACTTCAGAACAACCAACTGACAGAACGAGGAAGGGCCCGTGATGAGACAGTTGTCTCAAGCAGTAAAGATGTGTCGGTTTTAAAGGAAAGTTTTCCAAAATCTAAAGAGTCTTGGAAAAAACCAGTGCAACGACCTACCATCTTTGCGAGCACGCACAAAACTGACGAAGACGATGACAGGATAGTCCAGGGATATTCCACAGGTCAATCTTTCAATTCACATGGAGTACGCTCTTTCACGGAAAGACATTGAGCTATCCCAGGGGAAGGAAACTTTGAGGAGTGGACTTGAGTAGGAATTGGGTCAGAATGGAGGGGGAAGGAGTTCCCAGGGAAATCAGGGGTGCACACCCGAAGCTACGGTTATAGGAAATTAAACTCCATAACGTAGACATGGAGTGCTTCCATATCTTAAAGGGGGGAGGCTCTGTCACGTAGGGTTTATATTCATTTAATTTCCTACATCTTCTTCCTATTCGTTCACCCAAATTCTCTCTTTTATTATCTCTGTATTTCATTTTTCCTGTATATTTTTCATCCATTCGTTTTGCGAATATTATTTTCATATAATTCGCAAACTTTACCTGTTTCTTTCTCAAAACTGAGAATCGCGCTAGGACGATATTACGTAGATGTCAGGGCTGCAGGGCGTCAGAAGGCGTGATAAGTCGGTTCGCTGAACATAGGACGTAGCAAATCGTCTACATTCTCACCGAGCGCGCGAGCTTCTTCTTCTCGGCATTAGTCCCGGTGAGGTGTGATACTTTACATCTGCACCGGTCAGTATCCAGACATTTGTCTGGAAAATCCCAAACTGACACGGCGCTCACTTGGGCCATGGTCAGCTGTAGTGTGAAAACTGCCCTGCAATGGAGTCAGGCTGTCTGGGATTTGAAACTGACACGCGTACATCGTGGTCAGTAGGTGACAGTTACGACACGCGTTAAGCGGACGTAAATGTTGGGAGTAGGGGAGATAATTTCGCTTGGCGAAATAAGTTTGGGCCCTTTGTCTGATTTTAAGATATTGGCCAAGTTTGAAACTTTAATTTCATTCTCGCTCATAGACTCCACAGTAGATAGGTCGCTCGAAAACAGAATAGCTGTTAGCGAAGATCTCAGTTTGTTTCGGCAATTTGTCGAACTTCTAGACTTCCAGAAATATTTTCAGCATTTTTATTCTTAAGTTGTGCGACTACCTGTAATTCTGTGGTTGAGGTAATTAATATGATAGATATATAGATTTTGTGAGTGTTAAAGTGTTAAATCGCTTAATTCATTTTTAATCTATTTCTTTAGCGCAGAAGAGAAATAAAGTGGTAGGCTATTATATTTTCTAGGGAAGCATTCAGTGGAAAGCAGAATAAAATTAAAATTTCTAGCTTATAACGGCAATTGTAGCTATTTATAAATTTAATTTAACTGCTAATACTCAGTCGAGTGTATTTTTCTAAACTAACGTATAAACTCTAGAATCCAGCCTCATGAATGGTGACGGAATACGCACGTGTTCTTAATTTATGAGGATTGCTGATTTTTAAATATAACTTACGTCACGGGAAGTTTAAATGATAAGCAAAGCTCTCTGCTTGCAAGTTTAAATGTAAGTTTTAACCCCAGTACAGATTCATGTTTATTATATTATATGTGTTATTTTTTTCCTCCACACAGTGAAAGTTTTTGGGTGGACCCTAACTTTACCAGCACCTAGTAGTAGTTTCCATACTTGTGAAGAAATATGACAGTCCTTATTTTGAACCACGTGGGTTTTCTCAAGTAACACTGATCTGACGGTGCAAGTTAGACAGAAATACTAATATCCCTATAACGGGTTTTCAAAGACTGTAATGATAAATACTGGACCTTGGAGCCAGCACTTAATTTCTTCTAGAAACTCTATATAATTTGCTGCCTGGTGGCGTGAATATTTAACAATCATTTCCCGACTAGATTATATTCTTGTGGACAAATCTGTGGTGTGACTAAAGTGAATCCTATACTGAGGGAAGGCACCGACCTGACATTCATCATTTTTTTTAGAAACCTACGCTATTGACACTGTGCTCTGCTAACTCCCGCGCCTGGAATAATTGTTAGGTGACTTAATCAGACATTTGAACAAATTTGCATACTCAAGTAGTCGGTCCCCGAGATGCAAAGTTAATTACTGCTCTGGGAACTGGGGACTTCTTGGCAGAAGACTGCATTTTTTGAGTCTGTGTGAAATTCTAAAATCAATGTGTTCCAAGAGGCAGCAAGCAAAGTCGTGAGTACCTGAATGAGAAGCCATGGCGGAATGAATGAGTGCACGCTGGTCTGAGTGATATTTTCACTATTATATCTTTGACACCCTGTTGCTGTCCTAATTTTTTTTTCCCCATCTGCATAATTTGTTGCTAAGGCTAGAGTTCTTGTGTTTTTTTGCCTTAGGTTAAATCAGATCTTTTTCAAACTCTGGGCATATAATTACGAGATAAACCAAAGAAAAACTCTTAGACTCAAACCCTATGTATCTGTGACTCGGGCGCCATCATCTGTTCTCTTAACGGGGCCGGGCTAAACCTAGAGTTAACACTATAACGGGGCTATCATCCTTGCAACATTTCCTTGATTTTTTATGACTATGTGTATATGTATTTTCCTTGATGTACTTTCTTTGATGTTGTGAGCCGATTTTTTCCTGATAAAATCGCTCTTGAACTTAATAATAGTGTTTGGTCAGCTCTTTCTAGATTATATATATCATTGTTATAGTTTTCCCACGTCTGTGTGTTTACCTGTCGTCACGTGTATGTGCGTGCCTGTGAGTGATAGAAATATACGTAATATGTATATTGGTGTAGTCTGTCTGACGCTGTAACAACTGTTGTAGAAGATAGGTGAGAGAGAGAAGAATTCTTTTCGCTTTCAGAGACAGCCACTATATCAAATCTATCATCTCACGTGTGTGGAAATTCTATTACCTTTCACTAACTCTCACTGAGTCTATCACCTATTCAAACCTATTCAGAAGGGACCAAACCTAGTCTTAATTCTCCTATCGGAAATCTACGACAACAGAGTGAGTCTCAAATTTGGCATGCATGTAGTACACATCTATATCTTTAAAGTAACACATCTGCATTTTTTATATTTTGGTAAGTGGGTTCCAATTTGATAAAGTTTGGTCAATGGGAAACAAGATTTTTGCTCTTGAAAATTGTTGAAAAAACCCAATATAGCGGTTGTTTTTTTTTGGTTACCATGGTAGAAGGACAGAAGAAAAAATTAGGCAAGAAAAGCGAGGGGAGCTGCAGGAAGCTGAAGGAGGTGCAGCATATAGTGCTGGACAATTTTAAACACATTCAGATCCCCAAATAATGGAGTATATTGGACAAGACAAGTCACTCGGTGACTAAAATGCATCTCAAAACAACATTTTATTAACAAAAAATTTTATTTTTTTTACAAACTATCTAATGTCAGTGTTTGGCAAGGACACATTGATAAAGGCTTTGGTCAATGGGAAAAAAAATAATCATAACTTTTTAGCTCTCGAAAAATTGGTGAAAATCCAAAAATGGCGGATTTTTTTTTTTTTGGTTACCATGCAGAAGGAAAGAAGAAAAATTAGGCAAGATAAAGGCAATAGGAGGAGCTGCAGGAAGCTGAAGGAGGTGCAGCATATAGTGCTGGACAATTTTAAACACATTCAGCTCCCCAGAATGGAGTATTTTGGACAAAACAAGTCACTCGGTGACTAAAATGCATTTTTCTCAAAACTAACATTTTATTAACAAAAAATGTTATTTTTTACAAACTATCTAATAGAACAATCTGAAATTTGGCATGCATGTAGGACACATACATATCTTTAAATTGACAAGGGCTTTATTTTGATATTTTGGTAATTTGCTTTGATATATTTTTTTAAATATTTTTTTTTCATTGTTTTTCATACAAATATAGTGTATTTTTTAAAAAAATCATTAAAAATAGAATTTTAAACTTATCAAAAAAAGCTCTGACAAATTGTTTTAATTGTCAGTCACAACATGTGTACGCAATTTGATAAAGTTTAGCCAATGGGAAACATGAGTTTTTAGCTCTCGAAAATTGGTGAAAATCCAAAATGGCGGATGTTTTTTTTTTGGTTACCATGGTAACCACATGTTTTTTAACAAAATAAACTGTAGAATTTGGTTCATGGACATACACTGTGTCTACTGAGCACATAAAAAGTTTGAAAATATTATTAGAACAAAAGTTAGTTTTCACTGTAGTCCAGCCCCTTAAAGTAGGAGAAAAATATTTTATGTATGAACAGAGGATCTATTGTGCTATTTGACTGATGTAAATGATTATTTTGATTTCACTTTTAAATTGTCAATCCTGATTCCAAATAAATTAGAATCAGGATAATAAATTTGTTAACGTCATCATTTTACTTAGCGTTGCTGACAAAGCATAGAGCCACGACTGTTGTTGGTAACGCAGGAATCTTTCATCAAGCAGTCAAAGCTATTGCAGCGGGAGTTTCCGTATCAATTTGTTTACATGATAAGGTTACCAGCCCATGAAAAACGGAATATTAGTGGCTTTGTGCAACATGCATGAGCGTAATGTGGTCCTACTCTATCTGTGTCTGTTCACGGACCTCTACGAACTACACGGGGCTTGTTTGTTAATACCTGTCTAAATGTATACCCGTGTAACAGTACTTTCAAAGGCCTAGGTTTTGTGGGTAGTGAAAACTGTTTTATGGGTTCTTCCGTTGTATTCAGGTTGGAAGGCAGTGCCTTAAACCTGGGGCTCCGAAACCTTTTTCACTTCGCGGCACACTTACACTGCCCTTCAAAATTCAGCGGCACACTACAATATTTAAATAGATGGGTATGGTAAATATTAAAAAATTCGATAGTCACAAGATAACGTTTCCAATTTTCATATAATGAATTGGTGGATAATGATAACTCATTGTTTGTAAAATTGTACGTGTGAGATTATTTCGTAATATTTTACCATAACATATATTTTTGTAAACCATTATGTGCTGTGATCTGCCTGTTGTCGCGGCACACCTAACAGACACGCTCGGCACACCAGTGTGCTGCAGCACACCAGTTGCGAAACATTTTACTAAACGCTTCGTTTAAAAGAGGAAACTGGGAGACGGAAGGGCAGTTTGTTATTTCCGGCCGTAAATTTGGCGCAACATTTGTCAATACATCGTTTATTGTACCATTTACCACCCGTACGGGTCAACACAACAAAAAGCTGGCTGGGTCTAATGCAGTTGTCGCGTCTCGTGAGTTGGTACTGGCAGATGTTATTGAAAGACGAGAAGTCACGGACCTTTTCTGGTGACTTCAATGCTTTTGGCGTGACATAGTGTTTCGATCCAGGTTTCTTTCAACTGAGTTAGCGTGACGGGTTATGGAATGTGAGTTTTACCTAAACCAGAGGGCTACATAAAAAGAAACGAACATTTATTAGTCAAACAGAGCACACACACAGAGTAGTTACTGATGTCTTCCCACGAAGTTAGGAAGTACGGATGGTGAGTCATTCAACACAGATGGAATAGCTGTATAGATGGTCTTCCATTTACGACGTATGCGACTAACGACCACTCTTACTAACAACGGCCATCACCTTATTTCTACTACATAATTTTTCTGTTGTAAATGTTATTTGTTATTATTTATTACTGTGCGGTACAGCAATTGTTCTGTTGTAAACAGCAATTTTTCTGTTGTAACTATTATTTGTTATTGTTTATTACTGTGCGGTACAGCAATTTTTCTGTTGTAAATGTTATTTGTTATTATTTATTACTGTGCGGTACAGCAATTTTTCTGTTGTAAACAGCAATTTTTCTGTTGTAACTATTATTTGTTATTGTTTATTACTGTGCGGTACAGCAATTTTTCTGTTGTAAACAGCAATTTCTCTGTTGTAAATGTTTTTTGTTATTATTTATTACTGTGCGGTACAGCATTAGATGGATGTGAAAAAAAATCGATAAAAAAGGTAATTCGTCTTACGAGGACAATAAGACAAAGAAAATTGCAAAACGTTTTTCGAACCACAAGGCCCTTCGTCAGAGAAAGGAAAGAATGTGAAGGCTAGATTAGGACACATAAGAACCTAAATAAATATAAAAATTAAACCTAGGGTTACTTCCTGAAGGAATCGAGGGTCCTACCACCATTGCTTCCCGTGAACGGACTGGCGTTCCCGGAAAAGGAAATGACTATCACCACCGGATGTATACAATACATACTACGAAACTAAAAAAGGAAACTGAACAATAAACTACCCAAACGTAATAAAAGTGGGGACTGGAAATAGAAGAGGACAGAATGAGTTGGAGATAAATAAATATGAAATAAAAAATCAAGACATATTGAAAACAATGTATTATATATTCATACATATTATTAGAAGGCGGCAGAAAAATAGAAAAATAGGATAAGAGTGGAAAGAGTCAAAATGGAACAAGAGGAAAGGGGAAAGGGTGGGGGGGGGGGGGGGGGGGGGGATGGTGACCTCAGACAAAGGTGTGCAGAGTGTTAATACCGGCTCGTTTTAGACGCCTCATGCGGTGGATAAGACGGTTCTCAAGCTGTTCTCGGCTAGCAGTGTCAGAGGAGCAGGATCTGATCGTTGTGACCTGGATGTCGACGGGACCCTGATGGTCAGGACCATTAAAGTGTTATGGCAACTGGTGTGTTATTTCTGCTGAGAGATGTAATTCAAGTGCTGGCTGAATCTGTCACAAGTCGTTTGCCTGCTTGGCCAATATAGGTTATGCAGCAACGTTTACATATGATCGTATAAATGACAATGCGCGCCTAATATCCCCATCATTCGTAATTAACTATGGGAATGCGCCCCTGAGGTAATTGCTGTATCATTGATTTTTTTACTTTATTACGAATTTCGACGTTGTCTTTTCTCGTCTGCTTGTTTTCAGAGCCTTCTTTTGACACAATCTGAGGTGGGCGCGTAGAGAGCATCGCCATTTGTTGCGATCGGACAGCTTCACTCTCCGAGATTGCTGGATTTATGTCCAGTGCCCTCACGTCTATCTTGCACACAACTTTGAGCCTCAGTACATTGTATTATTTCAATATAAACAAAAAATAAAATTAGTTTAAATATATACGAAAATTGGCGTATACATATTAGCATTCAGGAATATTAAATGTTAACATATCCTTAAGGTTCAAATAGTATATTTAGTGAATTATGACCATATCTACTTACGACCGGGTCGTCGGAATGAACCCCAGTCGCAAGTCCAAGACGTCTATATTAGTGGTTTCCAAAGTGGAGACTCGGTTCTGCCACCCCCCCACTTTCAGCCCCCTCCCCCCGGAGCGGGTAGGAGAAAACTAAAGGGGCGATAAACGAAAAGGTGGTTCAGTAGTAATAGAATTGTTTAGGATTTGTCAGATTAAATTTAAACAATATTACTTATTGTAACGCTTACATATAAAAACAATTTGATTATATAACGTGATGTCAGTGCTTAATAAAAGGAGAAATCGTAGCATGAACTAACCCTACAGGACCATGAATGCGGCAGGCTAGATATTATAGATGAAATACTGCCAGGTCTATACATTTCTACACACCGCAAGATGCTGTGTCACACTAACATGGATACCAGCACATGTTGGGATATCAGGAATGAGCTTGCGACAAAGAAACCAAACGAGAAGAACTAGTTATAGTAAAATTTGTAGTAGGCCTAGATAAATTTAAAATCAAGAGCTTAATTGCACAAGCAATAACTAAAGAATGGATAATTGCATGGGACCAACGCAAAAAAAAGGAAGACATCTCATATAAAGTTCTTTAAAAAATAAGCAAAATATGTCAAAATACAAAGAATGTACGAAAAAATAAGAATTAATAAAAAATTACCATGGCCCAAGCTTTTAGAATCTGAATATTTCATGCTATAGCACGTTTTCATAGCTTTTGCCCTAAAAAAAAACCCTAACCGTAAACAAATCCTAAACTTAGGTACTGCTGAACAATGAAGCAGGCGCTGGTGAAGAGTTCAGTGAGCTAAGGGGGTGGTACCCAAAACAGTTTGGGAAACATGCTCTATATTATAGAGCAGCGGTTTTTCAAACTTTTTCGAGTCCATGGCTCCCCCTGACCAACTACATTCTTTCTGCGGCTTCCCCCCTGTGAGATAAATGGTAAAAACTCTATCGATGTTTCGACATTTAGCTTAACTTTTTTCTGGAGCAGGAGAGCTTTGGAAAGGCTTTTAAACAATGTAAATTTTTAATGTAGATTTTAAAAAAATGCAATTGGACAATCTGTGAAAGAATTACAGTACAAGAAAAAATATACACAAAGTGCACTTTGAAAACCCTTACTTTAAAAAGAGAAACAGCACAGATGCAAGTAGTTTCTTTCTAAACATGTTTTAAATAATTTTGTCTGAAAATCATTCACTTCACTGATATACTGGCACTCATGATTCAATCTCCATTAACAAAATACTTGCTACAGTTTAAATCTAAAAAAAATAATAGATGTATAAAGTACAAGTCCCCTCAGTGTTGAAATCTTGACGCTTGTTTTGTTGTTACACAGCTTGTCAAATCTTGGGCCCCAAAATGAGACAGCTATTAACTTCATTTCCTTCTCCACATCAAGGTCTTGATATGAACTTGGGTTTTTTGACAGCCACTGCTGGAAAAACCCAGCCTTCGCAGAGATAGGAGGTTGCAAATGGAATTAATATCTTCAGTGGCTCTATTGCTGAAAGCTTGGGAACTCCTGTTTTATTGATTACCAAACTCTGTGGCAATGCAATGGATGAAAAACTTCGCGTGTAGTGAAGTGTCTGATGAACAGTTCTTATCTGTTTCTTCCTTCTTCTGCTAGTTAATGAAGTACGAAGGTGCATTCACTACTTAAAGGATTTTCAAAACCCACTGAACCTTGTAAAAGTATTCAGGAAAGTATTTTTCAACATGAGGATAAGTGGCCTTGATAATTTTAGAAACAATATCTGTCACTAAATTATATTCATTTTTGTTCTTTCATTTGACTCAGCTTTCTAGAGAAATATTCTCTTGGTTTGAACCACGTCATTCTTATGACACTTTCTAAATGTCGCTTCAATTTGCTAGGCTGTATACATTCGACAGAGAGTATTTTGATACACAAAACACACTGTGGACACTCTTCATTGTTCACAATGTGTGCACGTTGAACCACAATCTAGTAACCTTCGTCGTATGTTCCTATACTGTACGTTTCCTTTCCTCTATTACCACTTTCCTGTCATTCAAACAACAAGTTCTGTTTGTACTAACA
>JAMPIV010005046.1:0-13135 GCA_024509875.1 Oreohelix idahoensis | reverse complement strand
AACAAGACCCTTAGGACCTTAATACTGTGTCCAGTAAATGATAGTAGGGACTTAGAACAGTGAGAACAGGATAGTGGGTAGGTTTGGTATTGTACAAACATTTATTACAAATAAGGGAGGGAAACCTGAGGCCTGTAAACAGTAAATTAATATGAAACAAATATAAAGGTATGTTATCAGGCACTCGCAGAAATAAAGAAGTAGAACACCAGACAACAGAAAAACAACAGACATGAGTGGCTTACCCAGGATTTGAACACTGGACCTTCCGTGCGACAACCCCGCCTAGCCATGCAAGCGAATCACACTATCCGCTCTGCCATCTACGCATCATCAAAAAATGATGTTTCAATGGCAGGTAAATAGTGCGAACCACAATACACGACACCAGAAGTCCTCCATGGGCAGTTCAGCCTATTAATGACGCAATCACTTCTGTTGTATTTCTATCAAGCAGTATAGGCCGAATCCAACAAGACCCTTAGGACCTTAATACTGTGTCCAGTAAATGATAGTAGACTAGAACAGTGAGAACAGGATAGTGGGTAGGTTTGGTATTGTACAAACATTTATTACAAATAAGGGAGGGAAACCTGAGGCCTGTAACAGTAAATTAATATGAAACAAATATAAAGGTATGTTATCAGGCACTCGCAGGAAATAAAGAAGTAGAACACCAGACAACAGAAAAACAACAGACATGAGTGGCTTACCCAGGATTTGAACACTGGACCTTCCGTGCGACAACCCCGCCTAGCCATGCAAGCGAATCACACTATCCGCTCTGCCATCTACGCATCATCAAAAAATGATGTTTCAATGGCAGGTCAATAGTGCGAACCACAATACACGACACCAGAAGTCCTCCATGGGCAGTTCAGCCTATTAATGACGCAATCACTTCTGTTGTATTTCTATCAAGCAGTATAGGCCGAATCCAACAAGACCCTTAGGACCTTAATACTGTGTCCAGTAAATGATAGTAGACTAGAACAGTGAGAACAGGATAGTGGGTAGGTTTGGTATTGTACAAACATTTATTACAAATAAGGGAGGGAAACCTGAGGCCTGTAAACAGTAAATTAATATGAAACAAATATAAAGGTATGTTATCAGGCACTAGCAGGAAATAAAGAAGTAGAACACCAGACAACAGAAAAACAACAGACATGAGTGGCTTACCCAGGATTTGAACACTGGACCTTCCGTGCGACAACCCGCCTAGCCATGCAAGCGAATCACACTATCCGCTCTGCCATCTACGCATCATCAAAAAATGATGTTTCAATGGCAGGTCAATAGTGCGAACCACAATACACGACACCAGAAGTCCTCCATGGGCAGTTCAGCCTATTAATGACGCAATCACTTCTGTTGTATTTCTATCAAGCAGTATAGGCCGAATCCAACAAGACCCTTAGGACCTTAATACTGTGTCCAGTAAATGATAGTAGACTAGAACAGTGAGAACAGGATAGTGGGTAGGTTTGGTATTGTACAAACATTTATTACAAATAAGGGAGGGAAACCTGAGGCCTGTAAACAGTAAATTAATATGAAACAAATATAAAGGTATGTTATCAGGCACTCGCAGGAAATAAAGAAGTAGAACACCAGACAACAGAAAAACAACAGACATGAGTGGCTTACCCAGGATTTGAACACTGGACCTTCCGTGCGACAACCCCGCCTAGCCATGCAAGCGAATCACACTATCCGCTCTGCCATCTACGCATCATCAAAAAATGATGTTTCAATGGCAGGTCAATAGTGCGAACCACAATACACGACACCAGAAGTCCTCCATGGGCAGTTCAGCCTATTAATGACGCAATCACTTCTGTTGTATTTCTATCAAGCAGTATAGGCCGAATCCAACAAGACCCTTAGGACCTTAATACTGTGTCCAGTAAATGATAGTAGACTAGAACAGTGAGAACAGGATAGTGGGTAGGTTTGGTATTGTACAAACATTTATTACAAATAAGGGAGGGAAACCTGAGGCCTGTAAACAGTAAATTAATATGAAACAAATATAAAGGTATGTTATCAGGCACTCGCAGGAAATAAAGAAGTAGAACACCAGACAACAGAAAAACAACAGACATGAGTGGCTTACCCAGGATTTGAACACTGGACCTTCCGTGCGACAACCCCGCCTAGCCATGCAAGCGAATCACACTATCCGCTCTGCCATCTACGCATCATCAAAAAATGATGTTTCAATGGCAGGTCAATAGTGCGAACCACAATACACGACACCAGAAGTCCTCCATGGGCAGTTCAGCCTATTAATGACGCAATCACTTCTGTTGTATTTCTATCAAGCAGTATAGGCCGAATCCAACAAGACCCTTAGGACCTTAATACTGTGTCCAGTAAATGATAGTAGACTAGAACAGTGAGAACAGGATAGTGGGTAGGTTTGGTATTTGTACAAACATTTATTACAAATAAGGGAGGGAAACCTGAGGCCTGTAAACAGTAAATTAATATGAAACAAATATAAAGGTATGTTATCAGGCACTCGCAGGAAATAAAGAAGTAGAACACCAGACAACAGAAAAAACAACAGACATGAGTGGCTTACCCAGGATTTGAACACTGGACCTTCCGTGCGACAACCCCGCCTAGCCATGCAAGCGAATCACACTATCCGCTCTGCCATCTACGCATCATCAAAAAATGATGTTTCAATGGCAGGTCAATAGTGCGAACCACAATACACGACACCAGAAGTCCTCCATGGGCAGTTCAGCCTATTAATGACGCAATCACTTCTGTTGTATTTCTATCAAGCAGTATAGGCCGAATCCAACAAGACCCTTAGGACCTTAATACTGTGTCCAGTAAATGATAGTAGACTAGAACAGTGAGAAACAGGATAGTGGGTAGGTTTGGTATTGTACAAACATTTATTACAAATAAGGGAGGGAAACCTGAGGCCTGTAAACAGTAAATTAATATGAAACAAATATAAAGGTATGTTATCAGGCACTCGCAGGAAATAAAGAAGTAGAACACCAGACAACAGAAAAACAACAGACATGAGTGGCTTACCCAGGATTTGAACACTGGACCTTCCGTGCGACAACCCCGCCTAGCCATGCAAGCGAATCACACTATCCGCTCTGCCATCTACGCATCATCAAAAAATGATGTTTCAATGGCAGGTCAATAGTGCGAACCACAATACACGACACCAGAAGTCCTCCATGGGCAGTTCAGCCTATTAATGACGCAATCACTTCTGTTGTATTTCTATCAAGCAGTATAGGCCAAATCCAACAAGACCCTTAGGACCTTAATACTGTGTCCAGTAAATGATAGTAGACTAGAACAGTGAGAACAGGATAGTGGGTAGGTTTGGTATTGTACAAAAATTTATTACAAATAAGGGAGGGAAACCTGAGGCCTGTAAACAGTAAATTAATATGAAACAAATATAAAGGTATGTTATCAGGCACTCGCAGGAAATAAAGAAGTAGAACACCAGACAACAGAAAAAACAACAGACATGAGTGGCTTACCCAGGATTTGAACACTGGACCTTCCGTGCGACAACCCCGCCTAGCCATGCAAGCGAATCACACTATCCGCTCTGCCATCTACGCATCATCAAAAATGATGTTTCAATGGCAGGTCAATAGTGCGAACCACAATACACGACACCAGAAGTCCTCCATGGGCAGTTCAGCCTATTAATGACGCAATCACTTCTGTTGTATTTCTATCAAGCAGTATAGGCCGAATCCAACAAGACCCTTAGGACCTTAATACTGTGTCCAGTAAATGATAGTAGACTAGAACAGTGAGAACAGGATAGTGGGTAGGTTTGGTATTGTACAAACATTTATTACAAATAAGGGAGGGAAACCTGAGGCCTGTAAACAGTAAATTAATATGAAACAAATATAAAGGTATGTTATCAGGCACTCGCAGGAAATAAAGAAGTAGAACACCAGACAACAGAAAAACAACAGACATGAGTGGCTTACCCAGGATTTGAACACTGGACCTTCCGTGCGACAACCCCGCCTAGCCATGCAAGCGAATCACACTATCCGCTCTGCCATCTACGCATCATCAAAAAATGATGTTTCAATGGCAGGTCAATAGTGCGAACCACAATACACGACACCAGAAGTCCTCCATGGGCAGTTCAGCCTATTAATGACGCAATCACTTCTGTTGTATTTCTATCAAGCAGTATAGGCCGAATCCAACAAGACCCTTAGGACCTTAATACTGTGTCCAGTAAATGATAGTATACTAGAACAGTGAGAACAGGATAGTGGGTAGGTTTGGTATTGTACAAACATTTATTACAAATAAGGGAGGGAAACCTGAGGCCTGTAAACAGTATTAATATGAAACAAATATAAAGGTATGTTATCAGGCACTCGCAGGAAATAAAGAAGTAGAACACCAGACAACAGAAAAACAACAGACATGAGTGGCTTACCCAGGATTTGAACACTGGACCTTCCGTGCGACAACCCCGCCTAGCCATGCAAGCGAATCACACTATCCGCTCTGCCATCTACGCATCATCAAAAAAATGATGTTTCAATGGCAGGTCAATAGTGCGAACCACAATACACGACACCAGAAGTCCTCCATGGGCAGTTCAGCCTATTAATGACGCAATCACTTCTGTTGTATTTCTATCAAGCAGTATAGGCCGAATCCAACAAGACCCTTAGGACCTTAATACTGTGTCCAGTAAATGATAGTAGACTAGAACAGTGAGAACAGGATAGTGGGTAGGTTTGGTATTGTACAAACATTTATTACAAATAAGGGAGGGAAACCTGAGGCCTGTAAACAGTAAATTAATATGAAACAAATATAAAAGTATGTTATCAGGCACTCGCAGGAAATAAAGAAGTAGAACACCAGACAACAGAAAAAACAACAGACATGAGTGGCTTACCCAGGATTTGAACACTGGACCTTCCGTGCGACAACCCCGCCTAGCCATGCAAGCGAATCACACTATCCGCTCTGCCATCTACGCAACATCAAAAAATGATGTTTCAATGGCAGGTCAATAGTGCGAACCACAATACACGACACCAGAAGTCCTCCATGGGCAGTTCAGCCTATTAATGACGCAATCGCTTCTGTTGTATTTCTATCAAGCAGTATAGGCCGAATCCAACAAGACCCTTAGGACCTTAATACTGTGTCCAGTAAATGATAGTAGACTAGAACAGTGAGAACAGGATAGTGGGTAGGTTTGGTATTGTACAAACATTTATTACAAATAAGGGAGGGGAAACCTGAGGCCTGTAAACAGTAAATTAATATGAAACAAATATAAAGGTATGTTATCAGGCACTCGCAGGAAATAAAGAAGTAGAACACCAGACAACAGAAAAACAACAGACATGAGTGGCTTACCCAGGATTTGAACACTGGACCTTCCGTGCGACAACCCCGCCTAGCCATGCAAGCGAATCACACTATCCGCTCTGCCATCTACGCATCATCAAAAAATGATGTTTCAATGGCAGGTCAATAGTGCGAACCACAATACACGACACCAGAAGTCCTCCATGGGCAGTTCAGCCTATTAATGACGCAATCACTTCTGTTGTATTTCTATCAAGCAGTATAGGCCGAATCCAACAAGACCCTTAGGACCTTAATACTGTGTCCAGTAAATGATAGTAGACTAGAACAGTGAGAAACAGGATAGTGGGTAGGTTTGGTATTGTACAAACATTTATTACAAATAAGGGAGGGAAACCTGAGGCCTGTAAACAGTAAATTAATATGAAACAAATATAAAGGTATGTTATCAGGCACTCGCAGGAAATAAAGAAGTAGAACACCAGACAACAGAAAAAAAAACAGACATGAGTGGCTTACCCAGGATTTGAACACTGGACCTTCCGTGCGACAACCCCGCCTAGCCATGCAAGCGAATCACACTATCCGCTCTGCCATCTACGCATCATCAAAAATGATGTTTCAATGGCAGGTCAATAGTGCGAACCACAATACACGACACCAGAAGTCCTCCATGGGCAGTTCAGCCTATTAATGACGCAATCACTTCTGTTGTATTTCTATCAAGCAGTATAGGCCGAATCCAACAAGACCCTTAGGACCTTAATACTGTGTCCAGTAAATGATAGTAGACTAGAACAGTGAGAACAGGATAGTGGGTAGGTTTGGTATTGTACAAACATTTATTACAAATAAGGGAGGGAAACCTGAGGCCTGTAAACAGTAAATTAATATGAAACAAATATAAAGGTATGTTATCAGGCACTCGCAGGAAATAAAGAAGTAGAACACCAGACAACAGAAAAAAAAACAACAGACATGAGTGGCTTACCCAGGATTTGAACACTGGACCTTCCGTGCGACAACCCCGCCTAGCCATGCAAGCGAATCACACTATCCGCTCTGCCATCTACGCATCATCAAAAAATGATGTTTCAATGGCAGGTCAATAGTGCGAACCACAATACACGACACCAGAAGTCCTCCATGGGCAGTTCAGCCTATTAATGACGCAATCACTTCTGTTGTATTTCTATCAAGCAGTATAGGCCGAATCCAACAAGACCCTTAGGACCTTAATACTGTGTCCAGTAAATGATAGTAGACTAGAACAGTGAGAACAGGATAGTGGGTAGGTTTGGTATTGTACAAACATTTATTACAAATAAGGGAGGGAAACCTGAGGCCTGTAAACAGTAAATTAATATGAAACAAATATAAAGGTATGTTATCAGGCACTCGCAGGAAATAAAGAAGTAGAACACCAGACAACAGAAAAACAACAGACATGAGTGGCTTACCCAGGATTTGAACACTGGACCTTCCGTGCGACAACCCCGCCTAGCCATGCAAGCGAATCACACTATCCGCTCTGCCATCTACGCATCATCAAAAAATGATGTTTCAATGGCAGGTCAATAGTGCGAACCACAATACACGACACCAGACGTCCTCCATGGGCAGTTCAGCCTATTAATGACGCAATCACTTCTGTTGTATTTCTATCAAGCAGTATAGGCCGAATCCAACAAGACCCTTAGGACCTTAATACTGTGTCCAGTAAATGATAGTAGACTAGAACAGAGAGAACAGGATAGTGGGTAGGTTTGGTATTGTACAAACATTTATTACAAATAAGGGAGGGAAACCTGAGGCCTGTAAACAGTAAATTAATATGAAACAAATATAAAGGTATGTTATCAGGCACTCGCATGAAATAAAGAAGTAGAACACCAGACAACAGAAAAACAAACAGACATGAGTGGCTTACCCAGGATTTGAACACTGGACCTTCCGTGCGACAACCCCGCCTAGCCATGCAAGCGAATCACACTATCCGCTCTGCCATCTACGCATCATCAAAAAAATGATGTTTCAATGGCAGGTCAATAGTGCGAACCACAATACACGACACCAGAAGTCCTCCATGGGCAGTTCAGCCTATTAATGACGCAATCACTTCTGTTGTATTTCTATCAAGCAGTATAGGCCGAATCCAACAAGACCCTTAGGACCTTAATACTGTGTCCAGTAAATGATAGTAGACTAGAACAGTGAGAACAGGATAGTGGGTAGGTTTGGTATTGTACAAACATTTATTACAAATAAGGGAGGGAAACCTGAGGCCTGTAAACAGTAAATTAATATGAAACAAATATAAAGGTATGTTATCAGGCACTCGCAGGAAATAAAGAAGTAGAACACCAGACAACAGAAAAACAACAGACATGAGTGGCTTACCCAGGATTTGAACACTGGACCTTCCGTGCGACAACCCCGCCTAGCCATGCAAGCGAATCACACTATCCGCTCTGCCATCTACGCATCATCAAAAAATGATGTTTCAATGGCAGGTCAATAGTGCGAACCACAATACACGACACCAGAAGTCCTCCATGGGCAGTTCAGCCTATTAATGACGCAATCACTTCTGTTGTATTTCTATCAAGCAGTATAGGCCGAATCCAACAAGACCCTTAGGACCTTAATACTGTGTCCAGTAAATGATAGTAGACTAGAACAGTGAGAACAGGATAGTGGGTAGGTTTGGTATTGTACAAACATTTATTACAAATAAGGGAGGGAAACCTGAGGCCTGTAAACAGTAAATTAATATGAAACAAATATAAAGGTATGTTATCAGGCACTCGCAGGAAATAAAGAAGTAGAACACCAGACAACAGAAAAACAACAGACATGAGAGGCTTACCCAGGATTTGAACACTGGACCTTCCGTGCGACAACCCCGCCTAGCCATGCAAGCGAATCACACTATCCGCTCTGCCATCTACGCATCATCAAAAAAAATGATGTTTCAATGGCAGGTCAATAGTGCGAACCACAATACACGACACCAGAAGTCCTCCATGGGCAGTTCAGCCTATTAATGACGCAATCACTTCTGTTGTATTTCTATCAAGCAGTATAGGCCGAATCCAACAAGACCCTTAGGACCTTAATACTGTGTCCAGTAAATGATAGTAGACTAGAACAGTGAGAACAGGATAGTGGGTAGGTTTGGTATTGTACAAACATTTATTACAAATAAGGGAGGGAAACCTGAGGCCTGTAAACAGTAAATTAATATGAAACAAATATAAAGGTATGTTATCAGGCACTCGCAGGAAATAAAGAAGTAGAACACCAGACAACAGAAAAACAACAGACATGAGTGGCTTACCCAGGATTTGAACACTGGACCTTCCGTGCGACAACCCCGCCTAGCCATGCAAGCGAATCACACTATCCGCTCTGCCATCTACGCATCATCAAAAATGATGTTTCAATGGCAGGTCAATAGTGCGAACCACAATACACGACACCAGAAGTCCTCCATGGGCAGTTCAGCCTATTAATGACGCAATCACTTCTGTTGTATTTCTATCAAGCAGTATAGGCCGAATCCAACAAGACCCTTAGGACCTTAATACTGTGTCCAGTAAATGATAGTAGACTAGAACAGTGAGAACAGGATAGTGGGTAGGTTTGGTATTGTACAAACATTTATTACAAATAAGGGAGGGAAACCTGAGGCCTGTAAACAGTAAATTAATATGAAACAAATATAAAGGTATGTTATCAGGCACTCGCAGGAAATAAAGAAGTAGAACACCAGACAACAGAAAAACAACAGACATGAGTGGCTTACCCAGGATTTGAACACTGGACCTTCCGTGCGACAACCCCGCCTAGCCATGCAAGCGAATCACACTATCCGCTCTGCCATCTACGCATCATCAAAAAATGATGTTTCAATGGCAGGTCAATAGTGCGAACCACAATACACGACACCAGAAGTCCTCCATGGGCAGTTCAGCCTATTAATGACGCAATCACTTCTGTTGTATTTCTATCAAGCAGTATAGGCCGAATCCAACAAGACCCTTAGGACCTTAATACTGTGTCCAGTAAATGATAGTAGACTAGAACAGTGAGAACAGGATAGTGGGTAGGTTTGGTATTGTACAAACATTTATTACAAATAAGGGAGGGAAACCTGAGGCCTAAACAGTAAATTAATATGAAACAAATATAAAGGTATGTTATCAGGCACTCGCAGGAAATAAAGAAGTAGAACACCAGACAACAGAAAAACAACAGACATGAGTGGCTTACCCAGGATTTGAACACTGGACCTTCCGTGCGACAACCCCGCCTAGCCATGCAAGCGAATCACACTATCCGCTCTGCCATCTACGCATCATCAAAAAATGATGTTTCAATGGCAGGTCAATAGTGCGAACCACAATACACGACACCAGAAGTCCTCCATGGGCAGTTCAGCCTATTAATGACGCGATCACTTCTGTTGTATTTCTATCAAGCAGTATAGGCCGAATCCAACAAGACCCTTAGGACCTTAATACTGTGTCCAGTAAATGATAGTAGACTAGAACAGTGAGAACAGGATAGTGGGTAGGTTTTGGTATTGTACAAACATTTATTACAAATAAGGGAGGGAAACCTGAGGCCTGTAAACAGTAAATTAATATGAAACAAATATAAAGGTATGTTATCAGGCACTCGCAGGAAATAAAGAAGTAGAACACCAGACAACAGAAAAAACAACAGACATGAGTGGCTTACCCAGGATTTGAACACTGGACCTTCCGTGCGACAACCCCGCCTAGCCATGCAAGCGAATCACACTATCCGCTCTGCCATCTACGCATCATCAAAAAATGATGTTTCAATGGCAGGTCAATAGTGCGAACCACAATACACGACACCAGAAGTCCTCCATGGGCAGTTCAGCCTATTAATGACGCAATCACTTCTGTTGTATTTCTATCAAGCAGTATAGGCCGAATCCAACAAGACCCTTAGGACCTTAATACTGTGTCCAGTAAATGACAGTAGACTAGAACAGTGAGAACAGGATAGTGGGTAGGTTTGGTATTGTACAAACATTTATTACAAATAAGGGAGGGAAACCTGAGGCCTGTAAACAGTAAATTAATATGAAACAAATATAAAGGTATGTTATCAGGCACTCGCAGGAAATAAAGAAGTAGAACACCAGACAACAGAAAAACAACAGACATGAGTGGCTTACCCAGGATTTGAACACTGGACCTTCCGTGCGACAACCCGCCTAGCCATGCAAGCGAATCACACTATCCGCTCTGCCATCTACGCATCATCAAAAAATGATGTTTCAATGGCAGGTCACTAGTACGAACCACAATACACGACACCAGAAGTCCTCCATGGGCAGTTCAGCCTATTAATGACGCAATCACTTCTGTTGTATTTCTATCAAGCAGTATAGGCCGAATCCAACAAGACCCTTAGGACCTTAATACTGTGTCCAGTAAATGATAGTAGACTAGAACAGTGAGAACAGGATAGTGGGTAGGTTTGGTATTGTACAAACATTTATTACAAATAAGGAAGGGAAACCTGAGGCCTGTAAACAGTAAATTAATATGAAACAAATATAAAGGTATGTTATCAGGCACTCGCAGGAAATAAAGAAGTAGAACACCAGACAACAGAAAAAAACAACAGACATGAGTGGCTTACCCAGGATTTGAACACTGGACCTTCCGTGCGACAACCCCGCCTAGCCATGCAAGCGAATCACACTATCCGCTCTGCCATCTACGCATCATCAAAAATGATGTTTCAATGGCAGGTCAATAGTGCGAACCACAATACACGACACCAGAAGTCCTCCATGGGCAGTTCAGCCTATTAATGACGCAATCACTTCTGTTGTATTTCTATCAAGCAGTATAGGCCGAATCCAACAAGACCCTTAGGACCTTAATACTGTGTCCAGTAAATGATAGTAGACTAGAACAGTGAGAACAGGATAGTGGGTAGGTTTGGTATTGTACAAACATTTATTACAAATAAGGGAGGGAAACCTGAGGCCTGTAAACAGTAAATTAATATGAAACAAATATAAAGGTATGTTATCAGGCACTCGCAGGAAATAAAGAAGTAGAACACCAGACAACAGAAAAACAACAGACATGAGTGGCTTACCCAGGATTTGAACACTGGACCTTCCGTGCGACAACCCCGCCTAGCCATGCAAGCGAATCACACTATCCGCTCTGCCATCTACGCATCATCAAAAAATGATGTTTCAATGGCAGGTCAATAGTGCGAACCACAATACACGACACCAGAAGTCCTCCATGGGCAGTTCAGCCTATTAATGACGCAATCACTTCTGTTGTATTTCTATCAAGCAGTATAGGCCGAATCCAACAAGACCCTTAGGACCTTAATACTGTGTCCAGTAAATGATAGTAGACTAGAACAGTGAGAACAGGATAGTGGGTGGTTTGGTATTGTACAAACATTTATTACAAATAAGGGAGGGAAACCTGAGGCCTGTAAACAGTAAATTAATATGAAACAAATATAAAGGTATGTTATCAGGCACTCGCAGGAAATAAAGAAGTAGAACACCAGACAACAGAAAAAACAACAGACATGAGTGGCTTACCCAGGATTTGAACACTGGACCTTCCGTGCGACAACCCCGCCTAGCCATGCAAGCGAATCACACTATCCGCTCTGCCATCTACGCATCATCAAAAAAATGATGTTTCAATGGCAGGTCAATAGTGCGAACCACAATACACGACACCAGAAGTCCTCCATGGGCAGTTCAGCCTATTAATGACGCAATCACTTCTGTTGTATTTCTATCAAGCAGTATAGGCCGAATCCAACAAGACCCTTAGGACCTTAATACTGTGTCCAGTAAATGATAGTAGACTAGAACAGTGAGAACAGGATAGTGGGTAGGTTTGGTATTGTACAAACATTTATTACAAATAAGGGAGGGAAACCTGAGGCCTGTAAACAGTAAATTAATATGAAACAAATATAAAGGTATGTTATCAGGCACTCGCAGGAAATAAAGAAGTAGAACACCAGACAACAGAAAAACAACAGACATGAGTGGCTTACCCAGGATTTGAACACTGGACCTTCCGTGCGACAACCCCGCCTAGCCATGCAAGCGAATCACACTATCCGCTCTGCCATCTACGCATCATCAAAAAATGATGTTTCAATGGCAGGTCAATAGTGCGAACCACAATACACGACACCAGAAGTCCTCCATGGGCAGTTCAGCCTATTAATGACGCAATCACTTCTGTTGTATTTCTATCAAGCAGTATAGGCCGAATCCAACAAGACCCTTAGGACCTTAATACTGTGTCCAGTAAATGATAGTAGACTAGAACAGTGAGAACAGGATAGTGGGTAGGTTTGGTATTGTACAAACATTTATTACAAATAAGGGAGGGAAACCTGAGGCCTGTAAACAGTAAATTAATATGAAACAAATATAAAGGTATGTTATCAGGCACTCGCAGGAAATAAAGAAGTAGAACACCAGACAACAGAAAAACAACAGACATGAGTGGCTTACCCAGGATTTGAACACTGGACCTTCCGTGCGACAACCCCGCCTAGCCATGCAAGCGAATCACACTATCCGCTCTGCCATTACGCATCATCAAAAAATGATGTTTCAATGGCAGGTCAATAGTGCGAACCACAATACACGACACCAGAAGTCCTCCATGGGCAGTTCAGCCTATTAATGACGCAATCACTTCTGTTGTATTTCTATCAAGCAGTATAG
>JAMPIV010005045.1:0-249643 GCA_024509875.1 Oreohelix idahoensis | reverse complement strand
AGTTATAGGTAGTTTAGTAGTAGGACTCCTTGCTGGCTAATGGAAAAGTATAGAATTGTTTTGGGGTTGTGTTATGTGGTGTTATGTGCATAAAGTGTTCTTTGGAATGTAAGAGGTTATGGTATTTAAATATTGTTTTTTTGTTTTTTGTGTATTTATTTTATATGATTCTTTATTTTTTAGCCATTAATACTATATGTGTTGAAGTGGTTGGTTTGGTTGGTCTGACTAACACAAGGATATATTTGCTCTTTATGGCGTGTTGGTGTTTTTGTACATACTGCTTTAGGGGATTTTGAGTATAGGGCCCACAAGTTTTTATACGATTTGATTGGATAGAGTATTATATTGGAAGGCGAAACTGAGTAGTTCGTAGCGGCAATGACGTGTTTTGGTTGTTATTGGAAAACGGTAGGTAGGGTAATTTTTTTTCAAAGGCTTTTGGTATACATGGTTCATTGGCTAGACCATTTGATATTGTTCAATTAGACGCGTATGTTAGGGCCCCCTTTTTTTTGAAAATAAACTTACTAAGGGGAAGCAAGTGGCGTTTGAGAACAGCTCAGATTAGGAATTTCTAATAAGAGCCTGGGGACTGAGGCAGATCGGAATTGTGCATAAATCATCGCCAGTCCAAACGTACTGGTTTAATATTCCTTGGATTGTGGTAAGCTAGTCCTATTTGATATCTTTTAGATGTGAAAATTGATATGTGAATTGATATAATTTTGTCTGTCTGTGTGTGGTAGTTCAGTTTGATGGCAAACATTGGGGCAAGGCCTAGATATTTGCTCCACCATGTTAAAAACTTGTTCGGAGAGGTGAAGAACTGCATTGGTATATTTGGAATTGCCAAATGTACACCTATCTCTTATTGTATAGAAGGATTTGTTTAATGCTGGATATGTGAAGAGGCGTTGTTACCATTAGGGAGAGGGATTAATGGTGTATATTGTTGATGTGAGCTAGATAGAAAGTTGGCCTAAAGCGCAGGGAACTCTGTGTTTGTAAATGGTAATGTGCCTTCAGTTGTTGGAAAATAGATTATAAATTAGTTCTGAAAGTAGGAGGTACAACCTTCTTAATTCAGGGCCCGTGGTACTGAAGTATTAGAGCAGGCCCTGGTCTGAGTTTTGATGAATCCAGAGGCTGGTAGCATACCTCCTTGCTCAGATATTCGACCAGTGTTGTTTTCTCAAGATAAAACTGAGAAGCATGGCGTGCAGAGGAGACAGTTTTCCTGCCCCGCCCATACTGGAACAGGAGATTAGATTCCGGTTGGCCAGAGGGGGGGAGCCAGCTCAATCTTGTGTACCCCCATCTAAAAATTGAATGTAAATTTATAAAATCTAGGAGGGACAGTGTATTTGTTTTTCTAATAAAAGAATAAACTGTGGAACCTTTTTCAAATTTATTATTTTACACCAGGAAAATAATACTCAATGAAGTCTTGATGAAAATCATACAACCCTAGTTTAAAATGGCAAGTATTACCTCCTTGTACTACGTCTCTTTACTTACACAACATATTGTATATATATAATTAATATGTCCAGGTCAACGATCTCATGTAGTTAACTTAGTGTATATTTCAACCATTGTAGATTCTCACATTTGCCCATTGTGATTCATGATTTCACGCTCTGTCCTGTTGGAAATCCAGGATATCTAATATTGAAAGGAATTAATAACATATTTTTAATAAAGCGCTTAATTCACTTGACTCATTTAAAGATAGTCTTATTTATTGTGTTAGATGTATGGCGTGCTTGTCCACAGTGTTTGTAAGGTGTTGGGGATTTTAATTTAAAGTATTTTGCATCTGTCTGTTGTTGTTGTGAGTTACATCTTTCTTCATTTATCATAACCCTAGACATTACTATCAAAACGTAAGTAATCACACTATAGCCCAGAATTTTAAGTCTGACTGAGGTCTAAAATGTAATGGTTGTAAAGTTAAGGTCATCTGTAATACCACCACCACTTTATTAGATACAGATACCCTTCACAGAGCTGATCTCAGTTCAGTACACTAAGTCCCCTATTATATTTATAAATTCCCACTTTTACACATTATATTGGGGTCCATGTCCGGGATTTGGAATCTTCTCCTATTATATATATTGGGGGTAATTCACTTCAGGGAATAGTATAAATTTAAAAAGGTATCCTTGGGTGGAAATATTAAATAAGGTTGAGCTCTCAGTGCCTGTGGTTGTCCCTTAGATAATTTAGTTATAGATTGAATTGTTTGAGTTAGTTCGTACATTGTATAAATTTGCCTGTTAGAAAAATTGGGCGGGGGACCTGGCCAAATTTCGATCTGCTGCTGTTCAGACTGCAAAAGAGTTAGGATTAGATGGGCAAGTTATGGTTGCCTAAGTCACTACGGAATGTGACAAATTTATTGAACGCGAAGAAAGAAAATTTGAAGCCGAAAGAAAGTTAGAGGCTGAAAAAGGAAATTAAAGAGGTTACGTTTGCAGATTGAGGCTGACAAAGAGGCTAGGGCATTGGGGTGAGGCAGACAGGGAGATTAAAGGCTCCAATTAGAGGAGAAAAAAAGGCTGAGAGGGAAGCAGAGGAAAAGAAGGCAAGCTACAGAAGGAGAGAAGAGAGGAGATTAGCTGCAGAGAGGGAAGCAGAAAAGGAGGAGAAGAGATTACAAAGGGAACATGAGTTACGACTAAGGGAGTTTGAGTTTCAAGGCCATGCTCGTGAAAATGGTGCCAGTCCCTTTGCCTCTGATGCCACTGCTAGCCAAGGAGCCTCAACCTCAGCTATGAATTTTCATTTAGATCATTTTGTTGAGAAAGACGATGATATAGAGAGCTACCTAAATAGATATGAACTATTAGCTACCACGTATGGGTTAGAGAGAGAAAGGTGGAGCTTAAAGTTATCACAAGGGCTTCGTGGTACAGCTTATGAAGTTTTTGCCAAAATGAGCAGAGATGATCAAGAAAATTATGACATGCTAAAGCAGGCTCTTTTGTTAATATATGAAAAGAATGGAGAATTTTATAGAAAAAAATTTAGGAATGCTAAACTACTGTCAGGTGAGACATATCACCAGTTCTCTGCACGGTTAGAGACATACTTGAAGAAATGGATGGCTCTGGGGAAAACCCAAGATCTTAAGGAAATGATCCTTACAGAACAATTAAGAGAGTCCATGGTTCCAGACCTGAGAAAGTTTCTCATGGAACAAGGTGCAGAGAGGCTGGGTAAGTTACTAAATGTCGCTGAAAGGTATCAGGCAGCTCAGGCAGAGGTATCAGGTAATAAAAAGAAACAGGTAGATAATTTTAAGGCACCACAGAACTTTAATAAATTTGATCATAGAGATCAGAACAAAGGTAAGCACCAGTTTGATAGGCCACGGTATGACAATAAAAATAAAACCCCACAATTCGATGAAAGGAAATTTGATGAAATAAAATCTTTCAACCAAGGAAGGAAGTGGTGTAAAAAGTGTAAGATGAACAATCATACCACTGAAAATTGTAGGAATAAAACCCCCCGTTCTGCCGCAATGAAATCTGGGAAGAAGGGAACAAAGGTCAAACCTGAGGAACTACAGGAACCGTACCACCCCCCAGTGTGTGAAGATGTAATCTGTAATGGTGTCACCATAAGGTGCTTATATGATACAGGTTTAGATTATGATTCAGTTGTGAGTTCTCACGTGGTGCAAGCAGATCAATACACCACAGAAACAGTGGAAATTCAAGCTGCAACCAAGGAAGTAGTGACCATGACACTCCCTATCGCTAAGATACATGTAAAACTGCGATATGTGGAGGGAATAATCAAAGCAGCAGTGATAAATGAACCAATCTACCCTCTGATATTGGGGTGTAGTTATGTCTTCCTGGGGAATCCCAAGAGACCTGTGATATTGGCAACAGTGCAGACCAGATCACAGTCTAAAAAGGAGGAGGAAAATCCAATAAATACTCATCCAGATGAGATGAGGAAGGCACAGGCGGAGGACAAAACACTCAAGCCGTGTTTCAAGAAGTTGCCCAAATGTCATACACCTCCAGGCAAGGGAGAATTTTATATGAAGAACAAGTTGATTTATAGGAAGGCTGGATCTGAATCCAATGGTCACGGACAGCTGGTCCTTCCCACTTCATATAGGACTAAAGTGTTGGAACTAGGGCATGCGATTCCCTTCAGTGGTCATATGGGGATCAGCGCAACAGGACAGCGTATAGCTTGTCACTATTTCTGGCCAGGGATAACTGAAGATATCAAACGATATGTAAAATCCTGTCCAGAGTGCCAACGAGTAGCACCTAAGCATTGGACTGCACCAGCAACTCTAGGGGAAATGCCCATAGTGGGAACACCCTTTGAGAGAGTTGCCGTGGACATTGTGGGCCCTCTCACTCGAACCAAGAGGAGGGACAGCTACATTCTGACTCTGGTGGACACTTGTTCTATGTGGGGAGAGGCGGTAGCCCTGTCATCCATTGACTCTAAACATGTGGCAGAGGCATTACTCACAATTTTCACAAGGTTAGGCTTTCCCAACCAAATCTTGACTGATAATGGCTCTCAGTTCAAGGGGAAACTAACAGAAGAAGTTTTCAGGATCTTCCAGGCCAAACACTTCCATTGTAGTGTGTATCATCCCCAAGGGAACGGCCAAGTGGAAAGATTTAATGGTACTTTGATGTCGATCCTGAGAAAGTTGGCACATAAAAACCAGATACATGGGACCAGTACCTTCACGCCGCCCTCTTTGCTTATCGGGAGGTACCCCATAGTTCAACCGGTATGGCCCCGGCAACATTATTATTTGGAAGGCCAATAAAAGGTCCACTCGAAGCTCTGTTAAGAACGTGGACTGATGAAAAGGCAGAGGAAAATATTACATCCTCATACCAATATGTGAATGAGCTGACCACTCGTTTAAAAACTGGCTGGAAACTTGCCAATGAAAATTTGAGACAAGCCAGGAAAAAAACATGCTGCCTATTACAACAGGAAAGCTAAAGACAGAGATTTGGCTGTGGGAGAGAAGGTACTGCTTCTTCTACCCGGTAGTCAGAATAAGTTACAAATTGGATGGCAAGGTCCATATACAGTTCTAGAGAAGGTGTCTAGAACAAATTATAAGATAGATAAGAAGGGGAATGAAAAAATCTATCATGTGAATCTCCTGAAGAAATATTTGGAAAGAGAAAATCAGGAAGAGACACACTTGTTGACCTTGTCCATTGCAATGGAGATGAAAAAGGAACCACTTTCATCATTTGAATATCCATTACACCCCTGTGAGACAGCGGCACAGGTGAAAATCAGTACACATTTAACGAAAAATCAGAAGGAGAGAGTGCAACAGGTTCTAGATGATCATACAGAGGTGTTAACGGACCGACCGGGGCATACAAACTTATTGGAATATGATATGAAACTGATAGACCCCACACCTGTCTGTATGAAAGCCTATTCGATTCCTTTTGCTAAGGAGAAAGCCTTGAAGGAAGAGATAGACTATTTGTTGAAGGAAGGAATAATTTCACACAGTGAATCTTCGTATAGTTCCAGTGTGGTGCTCTTAAGGAAACCCTCTGGAGAACATAGACTATGTATAGATTACAGGAGACTGAATGCTATCACAGAAGGTCAGGTGGATCCATTGCCGGATATAAATCAGTTGTTTGCCAGGCTAAATAAAGCTAAATATTTCTCAAAAGTGGATCTGAGCAAAGGATACTATCAGATTCCAGTAAAGCCTGAGGTTAGACCGTACCTAGCTTTTAGTACCTCAGAGGGACACTATGAGTTTAACAGATTGCCATTTGGATTGAAGAATGCGCCTAGTGTCTTCTCTAGAATGATGAGAAAATTGTTGGATCCTCTGAATAATCCATGCATCACAAACTTCATGGATGATATCCTTATAGCAACAGAAACATTTGAGGAACACATTGACTCTCTGAACATGCTGTTTAATCGACTTAGAGAAGCGAATTTGACAGCCCGACCAACCAAATGTTGCGTTGGATGTAAAGAATTAGAATTCATGTGACACACAGTCCATCAGGGAAACATGACCCCTGACCCCAAGAATTTAGAGAAACTAAAGAAAGCCCCGAGGCCACAAACCAAGAAAGACGTGAGATCCTTTGTCTCATTATGTGGTTTCTACCAAAAGTATATCAAAAACTTTAATTCCATATGTGCACCGTTAACTGATTTGACACGCAAAGGAAATCCAGATCGAATTACATGGACAGCACAGTGTGAATTGGCATACCAGGAATTGAAGGAAAAGCTCACAAGCAAACCTATTTTGAAATTACCTGACTTAAGTCAAGAATTCATTGTGAGAACGGATGCAAGTAATATCGGTTTGGGCGCGACCCTGTTACAGAAGTCAGATGCACTGGATGGGGAATTAACCCCAGTGGCATATGCTAGCAGAAAGTTGAATAAAGCTGAAAAAAATATTCAACTAGCGAAAAAGAATGTCTTGCAGTAATATGGGCGATCAAGAAATTCAATATTTATCTGTATGGGAAGGCATTCAAGTTGCAAACGGATCACAAACCCTTGTCGTTTCTAGCGCAGGCTAGGCATGAAAATTCGAGGTTACTCAGATGGTCCTTACTTTTGCAGCCATTCCAGTTCAGCATAGAGTTTAGTTCTGGAAAAACTAACCTGGGTGCGGATTTTCTAAGCCGCCATCCGTGTGATGAGAATCACCGTAAGCACCAGGAATAATATTAAATTTCTCTATGTGTATATAGAATTATAGACTGACATGTGATGTCTGTTTTAAGTGGGGAGAATTTGTCGTGAAACTTTCTAATCTACATATATAAATTCGAAAGTAAATGTAAAGCCTAACGAAGTAAATTCAATAAAAGGACAGAAGAATGGTGAAAGACCAGTGCTTTTCCCAATAGCGTACACCTGCGTTGTAGAACGCCATAATGACAACCCGAGATCCCCTTTTTCTACTTCGTCTGCATAATTGTAACGCTTTCACGTTTGCTAGTAAAGCCTACTGCATCAACTACACGCGTTTCCAAAAATAAAACTGGTACTATATTTCTTATACGACCTTGATACACACTGCGTAATGACCCAGATTAATATTACATTAATGTCATTTTATGCACTATGTAAACGAAAAGACAGACGGGCTAAGAGAGAGAGAGAGAGAGAGAGAGAGAGAGAGATGTACGGAGGAACGCATGCAATGCTACCGCGTCGTCTCGCGATGCCACCCACGCGAAAGGCATGCAGGCTTGATTTTTTCAAATAAACAGTGACAAAAAACACTACCAATACACGGTTAGGTTTTGAAAACATGTTTAATGCTTATTAGGAAACATGACACAATACTGTTTTACGTCTGAAATCCTGACTTTATACTGACAGAACAGTCGAAAAGGCAGAACAGGTGGCGGTTCTAAGACAATAAATAAAAAAAACAATTACACGACTATCCTAGATTAATACATATTTGTAACGAAGCCACTTGGCTCCATTAAACTTATATATTTGGGTGCCTTAGGGTAGTGGGTTTGATGGTATTGTATGATGGTGATATTACTAAATGTAATGTATGAGGCCAGCTGTGAAGGCTCCTGAGATAAAATGTAGTTGTGAATTGTCAGAAGGCCTTTCTTGCTACCACTACGACCTCACACTCAATTTTTTTTTCTTAATGAATGTAGCTATGTAAAATGTCTAGGGTAATGATATGTAATGTGGTGTGATAGTTATAGATACACCCACAGATATTTAAGCAGACTAATAATATTTAACAAATATTATAATACACTGAACTAACTCAAGAGTGTAAAATTTTTGATAGAATTATATTACATTTATTTGTTCTGGATCAAGTTTTATGTTGACCAGAACTTTTTTTTAAAAAAAAAAGGATTTAAAAATTATGAAAGAAATGCATGGAATGTTACATAATAAATGCAAGAGTGTACATATATAAGTACTAGACTAGTTAGTTTTATTAAAATGTTCTAGTAGTCATCTACTTGGGAGGATAGTTAATGCTTGTGCTGTTGGGGTGGCCTCATCACACCTGTCTATATTGACTACACAGTGTCCAGTAAATTACAGGAATTTTATGGGGTATTAGTAACTAAAAGGCGTTGGTGAACTTCCAGCAGACCAGAGGCTCACTCAACTTGCATATGTAGCTCTGGTGCTGAAATCTGGTGGTCCCACCTCTCCGTGCTGGCGGGCAATAATAGTGGTCTCTGTCACAACGTACTGCACAGATACACTCGAGTAAAATCACCAACTGAATGGACACCGCCTTGTTGACAACTGAAACTCACAGCTCTGCAATCAAAGTATTGGCTATGTGTCAAAATTCTATTCTCTACCCACGTCTGGACACAACACGGACACAACAACCACATCATACAGACAGGTCAGATCTCTCTGACCAAACAGCACATTTACCATGGTGGTTTTACATCAGATAGGTCCTCCCAGACTATAGATTCTGAAAAATATTTATTAGTTTCCTTCCCTAAAAGTGGATAGGTAATATGTTTCATTATTCTCAACACTTGATCTGTCTTTCCTAACCCTTGCTGGAGTTTATGTATATTGTTGGTCCCTAGACCCTGACTTGGGCGGGGGGTCTAGAGCAAATCCCTACTTGTTTGTAAGGCTAGATTATGATATGGCAGTATCAAATCACTCGAACATTAAACAATATTCAAAATATACAAAGAAATAATTTCAATCTTACCAGATTATGAATAAAGAACACAGAAATGCTAGCAAAACTCAGCTGAGCTGCTGGCTATAGTATGGCGTCCCTGAACTTATTTCACTTTCTTTCATTTGGAAATCACCACACTTTAAAATACTGTGTCTATCATCGAACAACTATTGAGGAATGGCCCCACTTGCGCGTCTGAGCGCCGATAAAATGATTGTCTGTGGCCAATCACTGCCTAGGTTTATTTCAAATTCAAATTTCCTACCCTAAAGTCATTTCAGTCATGCTTCAGTCAAGTATGGATGTTTATCTGTTAGTCTGTCCGTCTCTACTTGTTTTTTTCAAAAACGTACTTGATTTTTGAACCAACCTTTCTCTCCCCTCCAAAATTTTGTCGTTAAAAGTTATATTTAGACACAGCTCCCACCAATGTCCCTTCGCTTCCCTACTAAGTAGATTTGAACACCTGCGTCTCAAGGTCGTGTTTTTTTTGTGCAAATAGCGACACTTTTTATTCCATACAGTCTGTCGCTGATGTGAACAACACTGTCTTTTGTCATTATCTTCAATATTATCTATCCGTCTGTAAAATTAAGAACATATTAGTTCACTGCTCAGAATGGGCCATCCGGCCAGCTAATTTTTATATTCCTAACATTAATATTACGAAAAAGTTACTTTTTAATTTTTGTAATATTCCAAACATCTGCGTTCTGCCGCTGAATTCAAATCAAAGGCTTGGTATCGCAAAAGCGACCAATAAATGACTGTGGCGTAACATATCCAAGGTCCCTTCTGTCGAGTTCCTTACTTTATGTCAACTTGGGAAACGTGACTTTTCTCCGTTTCCCCCCCAATTGCGTCTCCTTAGCCTTTCTAGTCTCACGCAATCTTTCCAGTCATATTTTTTTCCTTTTTATCCGCCGTTCCCCTCCTGTCTAGCAAGTCAATTTTTATGGAGGGTGATGACCCGCGGTCTGGGCGATCATGTACTATCAGCAGCCTACGCATTATGTTTTTATCCTTACATGTTATCTTTGGAGGTATTTTACCGTTGTATCTCTGTCAATTTCACTACACATCTCCCCACTTGAAAACATGCCTATGGCAAGTTCCAAAACCAGCGATACACATAGGTAAAATTACTCCTCACGTCTGCCACTACTCTAATTTTGATCACAGGGGTGCCGACTGAGGAAATCTGCACCGACATTCAATTTGCCTGGGATATATTGGATACTGAACTGATAAGGTTGAAGCAATAAAGACCACCTCAGCAATCTTGCGTTTTCATGCTTAGCCTGAGATAAGAATACGAGAGGCTGATGGTCCGTCTCCACCACAAAAGTCCTACCATACAGATAGATTTGAAACTTCTTTATTGCCCAGATTAACGCTAAACATTCTTTTTCGCTTGTGGAGTATCCTTGTTCCGCCTTATTCAATTTACGGCTTGCATAAGCGACTGGTTTCAGTTCCCCATCAGGTGAAGATGATCTTTGCAACAAAGCCCCTCCTAGTCCTACATTACTTGCATCGGTTCTTAAGACAAAGTCCTGTGTCAAATCAGGCAGTTTGAGAATAGGCTTGCTAGTGAGTTTTTCCTTTAACTCTTGGAACGCTAGTTCACATTGTGCAGTCCAAATAATTTTATCTGGAAGTCCCTTGCGAGTCAGATCAGTCAGAGGAGCACAAATAGCGTTAAAATTCTTGATGTATTTCTGATAAAATCCGCATAACGACACAAATGATCGCACGTCCTTTTTTGTTTGCGGCCTAGGTGCTCTCTGCAGTTTTTCCAAGTTCTTAGGATCAGGGGTCATATTACCCTGATATACAGTGTGTCCCAAGAATTCCAACTCTTTGCATCCAATACAACATTTTGTTGGCCTAGCAGTTAAGTTCGCCTCCCGAAGTCTATCAAACAACATCTCCAGAGCTTCAATGTGTTCTTCAAATGTCTCTGTGGCGACGAGAATATCATCCATGAAATTCGTGATACATGGGTTATTCAGGGGATCCAACAATTTGCGCATCATCCTTGAAAACACACTCGGAGCATTTTTTCAGTCCGAATGGTAGCATATTGAATTCATAATGTCCATCCGAAGTGCTAAAAGCCAAATAAGGTCTCACTTCAGGCTTCACTGGGATCTGGTAATAGCCTTTACTAAGATCCACCTTTGAAAAGCATTTTGCCTTGTTCAGTCTGGCAAATAACTGTTTTGTGTCTGGTAATGGATCCACTTGTCCTTCTGTGACAGCATTCAGTTTCCTGTAATCTATGCACAGTCTGTGTTCCCCAGACGGTTCCCTCAACAAAACGACACTAGAACTAAAAGATGATTCACTGTGCGAAATAATCCCCTCCTTCAACAAATACTCTATTTCTTCCTTCAATGCCTTCTCCTTCGCGAACGGAATAGAATAGGCTCTCATACAGATTGGGTTTGAGTCTACCAGTTTCATGTCATACTGTAGCAAATTTGTATGGCCTGGTTTATCTGTTAATACATCTGTATGTTCCTCCAGAACTTGTTGAACTCTCTCCCTCTGGTTTTTAGTCAGGTGCTTACTGACTTTTACCTGTGCTGCGGTTTCACAAGGATCTCCTTCCCCTTTTTGTCAATTTTATAGTTTGTTCTAGACACCTTCTCTAGAGCCGTATATGGACCTTGCCAACCAATTTGTAATTTATTCTGGCTTCCGGGTAGTAGAAGCAGCACCTTCTCTCCGACTGCCAGTTCCCTGTCCTTTGCCTTCCTATTAAAATATGCTGCATGTTTCTTCCTGGCTTGCTTCAAATTATCATTTGCCAGTTTCCATCCAGCTTTCAAACGAGTGGTCAGTTCGTTCACGTATTGATACGATGAGGTAACAGTCTCTTCCGCCTTCTCATCTGTCCAAGTCTTAATAATGAGTTAACTTCTGGATCTTTAAATTTAATCATACTTTTAATCCCAGTTTTTTAATCGAGTGCCACCACTTTTCTCAGGATTTCACAACGCATTTTTATAGACTCCTCACCTCTTTAATACTAACTCTACTTGGCCGTTCCTTCATCTTGTGCGTTCTATAGATACGGAACTAAACATCCTGTCATAAAATGACATTCTTTTGGCCCCCAACCTTCCACTAAATCCCTTTAAATATCTATAAAAACCTATCTCTATACACATAATCTCTCCTCAATTTCACATAACTGGATTGGTAACCCATTACATCTCAAGTTAACATACCAGTCGAATCATTGAAGGTCTAATAATCACATTCCCCACATTCTTCTACACCGCGCTACTATCACAGATAAAATTCTAGCAGAGGCTACTCTATACCGAAATGTAGAGGATCACAAGACGTGTAAAAAAAATAACATGCACATGTCTCCTCACATGGTGTACTAATATCTGCTTAACACCCTGACTTACTATCACAAGTGTCAGTGTAGCATTTAATCTATCTGCTGTCCCAGTTACACAAAGAAATCTAAGATGGATTCTGTAATCCGAATAAGGACTTATTTACACTTCATCACAAAAACCACTCCTAATACAACTCTATCGGCTGTCCTTTATATATGGGACCCCCCATGTGACCTCATGAAAATAACCATATGTTCCATATAATGATCAACTAGTAAGATTCCACACAAATGACCGTTCACTGTCATCAATTCATAACCCTGATTTGCATACACCACTCAGCGGACTTACCATACGAATGACTTACTCCTATGAACCTCGATCTAAAGAGTTTATCCAACCTTGGGTAACAATCAGGCTTTACTATATCCATAAAACTTATCTGCCAGAAGTACCAATCTGGCTGACAGAGGCTTTACCCAATTTCTTTGGCGTTAGAATCCCCATTGAACTGAGAAACTCTTCAGAGCAATGTTACCATCAATCATTCCCTAACCAATGTTCAATCACAAAGTTATCGGGTATATATCAGCAACCCTTCTAATTAAATAAAACCTGCCTCTTAGCGCTTCATCTCTATTGACAGTGTCTCATATACAACCCCAAAAAGTCTCTGACGGGTGAGGATATCCTGTTAAGAGGGCTTAAGTCAGCAAAGTATACCCAATATCAATGATCAGAGTCTCTGTTTCATCTCATAATTGCCATCCTTGTGACACTAGTTCACACTCCTCATACGCGAGCTTACTTCTCACACCGTCTAATCACATGTTACAGTGGCATGGTCATGAGGCTGGTCAACTATATCAAAGAGCTGTCGCCTTAAAGCCTTCTAATGTCTAACCCAACAATATCCTTATCCAGGTCCTCATGAGTGAGTATTCCTCCACTGCAAACCCAAATGTCTCACCATGCTACATCTGGCATACAACTTAAAACACACATGTTCTCACATTTAAACAACCATAAGTCCACATATAAGCACCCTTATGGTAACCCGCCTTCCTCGCCATGGCATTATCAAACCAATAATTTAAAATATTAAAACTCCATATTCTCACTCAAAAATCACCTAATAAGCACAATAATTCTATCAAGCTTATTTATAGTCTCTCCACCAAGATTCAGTCTAACAGAAAGTTATCTTTTACCTACTATTGTATTATAACTTCACTGTCACCCTTAATCGTAACAGAACCATACCTCACATTCATTATAAAATAAAAAAAACCCTAAAACTCTTTAAACTACATCAAACAAATATAATTCTCAACACTAGTATTTACTCACACGACACTATCCCCAACAGAATATCATATTATCAATATATAACAAAACCTCAGACAGAAAATAACTTCTGTTAATATTTAAATACGAGATCAAAAAACAATATAGAATAATATTCATCTCCCCATATAACCTTCTTCTACTCCTCCTCTACACACTACCACAAGAATACTTCTACACAGAAGATGAATAAGTCTTCCCCCCCTCCTAGATCGTTCTATCCCATTATAAGATGTTGATTGTCCTCGATATCTATGAATAGCGAACCACGTTCCAACACACCTAAATGCAACACTAAAGATCACATACTTATATTACTAAACGAACAATCAAGGCTTAAACTTTGTACTACAATGTTAAACGGACAATAAACCCAATCAGCAAGAAAACTAATCAGAACTCACTGAGGGTTGTGCTATTGAGTTCACACATCCTCCAGCCGGAAAAATACCTAGTACACCAATACTCTAGACAATTAGGGTGTAAAAACTCTTTGGTACTCCAATAACATCTAGACTTTCAGATTTTACACCTCTAACGTGTCATACAGTAGCGTATTAGTCACTCTGACATGGAAGACATCACACTTCCTTAGCGTAGTACACTGTCAATAATTCCACTATACCTTCCACCCATTTCATAAAACACTGCACCCAAACACCAACCATACATCCCCTCTACTATGCCACATACTGAATGTGTATACGTTTTAAGATTTCATTACTTTGTAAGCATTCATTATGACTTTTGCTCATGTGTTAAAGTATTATTCCACCAAGTGAATATTGCTTCCTCATCATTATCAGTCGAACAGGTATCCCGAGGCGTATAATATTTTCTACAAATAGACACTTCAAGACCTGTCCAATGCTTCACCGCTTATCCATTTAATCCGACTGAACTTCTATTAATCACCATCTTTGTCACGTTGACCTGACTGACTAGCTTTCGGTGCTATATATTCTGTCTACGTAATGTGACTTCGTCCTGTAGCACCACTTCACATATGTGCTGGACACTGCCATAGAAAAAGGTGATGGAAGTTCTCCGCATCTTCAGTGCTACTGACCACATTGACACCATGTGTACAATTCTTCGTCTCGCAACCCTTAACTATCTCTGAGGACGACTAGTTCGCTGTACTCCGACACAGCGTGTGCAGATGTTCTAGTGTTCATGTCTCTGCTTGAAATGCCTCAACATGAATCACGCACCGCTTTAAAAACTTCCTAGATTTTTACTCCAAGCCTGTAAATAAAGACATGTTCTGCCTAAACTAACTATTCTAAAGAACTTGGGACCCAATGTATTCTCAAAATGCATGTATTCATAAGTGTACCTCTAGCTAGATGTACCTGAATGATAGTTCTAAAGCCTCAAGAAGCTTTCACACATTCGTATTTCTGTCGTTCCTATCTACACATTAAGTCTTCACTATTCTCGTTTCAGAGGTTTGTCTGCAACGCCTCGGAGCTTTGCGAAACTACATGTCGATAATGGCTTCTTACGAGTTTCAAGATATGGAACTCACTATTCCCGCAAAGTACTTTTTAAAGCACAAGTCCCCTTTTGCATCTATCTGTACATCGCATTGTGGGCAACACGGAAAGGCTACATTGGAATTCGTATAACGATCTCTTCTTGATGTGTGATTCAGCTTGATATCGATCGGAAGCACCATTGACAGACTGTTTGAAGCGGCATAGGATGCCGGGATAGATCATGGTACGATCACGCTAGCAATGTAATATGGATTCAAAGACTGAGTCACCGTGGACATGGTGTCTCTTAGGACAGTGCGCGTGATTCCAGCTAACGGTCTGAAGGCACTTTCATTTGTCGATTCGGCTCTCCCTTGGTGGGGGTCGATAGTAAGGTTGTAGATGCACTTATCCCTACGCAGTATTGGAGGCACTTTACGGAATATGAGATTCCGTGTTTGGCAACTTACTAGTCTGCCTGAATATCGATGTGATTACAAGGAGTCTCATGATATTTCAAAATTTTCTTGTCTGCACCTTGTTTCCAATGTGAAATCTGTTGGAATTATTCTATGTGCCACTTGCTGTATCATGATATATTTGCGCACTAATCTCGTGTATTCCCCCACCGTCCATTCCGTGCAATATAGTTTCTACTGTGCAGGGATAGGTGTGGTGGTAGTCTTCCTAGAAACATGAGTAGGCTTAAATTCCAGACAGATAAATTCCAAGCTCCCTTGGACTGCTTATAACATATTTATTAGACCTGATGCAGGGGTGCAATAATTGGATCTATGCCGATTCCCTTGTCAGAGCTGGGGTCAAACACTTCCATAAGTCCAGTACTCTCAAATGCCTGGAATACAGTTCAGTGGAAATCCAGATCATGTGCATCAACTGCAGTCTGGCTGAGCAGTAGGTTCGTAGACTGAATAAAAATATACAACAAAAGGGGTTTCCTATCCCTACTCATGTTGATCGTAATTATCATCTGAAAACAGATAGTCTAACATCCCATAGGGCTGAGCACCTTTTCTTAGCCTCCCACACTTGTCGAAGCCTCTGAGACAGGGCCTCTCCTAGCCTCCCCCCCGTTAACTGCTTCATGAGCCGCTGGCCAATAGTACATGTCTTCAGCTACCACTTAGTCTATGCTTCGCTTCCTTCCTTCTGCAAGGCACACTTTCTATCTTCACCATTACCCTCATTTCGGGCGCAGTCCAACCTTTTTACTCTTCTGCCCTCCGTGCGTTGTCGCATGCAGGTGGAACCTCTTCTGCGTGCTCCCATTTTTCTTCAGCTACCTTTCTATCTTCCCTTTCAATATATTTATCACATTCAGCCGTTACATATTGAATTAAAATTTGACCATCCATTACCATCTCCTTTGCGGTCAGCACAGCAGCTGATCGGAATTTTGCTAGCTCCGCCATACTTTTCAGACAATATAATAATATACAACCTAAATCTCTAACCAGTAAATACACTAAGTACTTCTTATGACTATAGTCTAACTAATTCTAACTAACCAGTTAACTAATTAATTATCACTGGCTGTGAAGATTCACCAACTTTTATCTGCAGGGACACTTTTAATTTTAAAGGGAATTTCACAATTTTTTTTCTTTCTAATTTTATTTCTCCAACCAGGAGATCCTAATATTACTGTTGGGCTAATTATCCCTGGACAAGACCCCAATGTATGTAGTGGGGTTGATGGTATTGTATGATGGTGATATTACTAAATGTAATGTATGAGGCCAGCTGTGAAGGCTCCTGAGATAAAATGTAGTTGTGAATTGTCAGAAGGCCTTTCTTGCTACCACTACGACCTCACACTCAATTTTTTTTCTTAATGAATGTAGCTATGTAAAATGTCTAGGGTAATGATATGTAATGTGGTGTGATAGTTATGGATACACCCACAGATATTTAAGCAGACTAATAATATTTAACAAATATTATAATACACTGAACTAACTCAAGAGTGTAAAATTTTTGATAGAATTATATTACATTTATTTGTTCTGGATCAAGTTTTATGTTGACCAGAATTTTTAAAAAAAAAAAGGATTTAAAAATTATGAAAGAAATGCATGGAATGTTACATAATAAATGCAAGAGTGTACTATATAAGTACTAGACTAGTTAGTTTTATTAAAATGTTCTAGTAGTCATCTACTTGGGAGGATAGTTAATGCTTGTGCTGTTGGGGTGGCCTCATCACACCTGTCTATATTGACTACACAGTGTCCAGTAAATTACAGGAATTTTATGGGGTATTAGTAACTAAAAGGCGTTGGTGAACTTCCAGCAGACAAGAGGCTCACTCAACTTGCATATGTAGCTCTGGTGCTGAAATCTGGTGGTCCCACCTCTCCGTGCTGGCGGGCAATAATAGTGGTCTCTGTCACAACGTACTGCACAGATACACTCGAGTAAAATCACCAACTGAATAGACACTGCTTTGTTGACAACTGAAACTCACAGCTCTGCAATCAAAGTATGGGCCATGTGTCAAAATCTATTCTCTACCCACGTCTGGACACAACACTGACACAACAACCACATCATACAGACAGGTCAGATCTCTCTGACCAAACAGCACTTTTACCATGGTGGTTTTACATCAGATATTTCCTCCCAGACTATAGATTCTGAAAAATATTTATTAGTTTCCTTTCCTAAAAGTGGTTAGGTAATATGTTTCATTATCCACAACACACGATCTGTCTTTCCTAACCCTTGCTGGAGTTTATGTACATTGTTGGTCCCTAGACCATGACTTGGGCGGGGGGTCTAGAGCAAATCCCTACTTGTTTGTAAGGCTAGATTTCGATATGGCAGTATCAAATCACTCGAACATGAAACAATATTCAAAATATACAAAGAAATAATTTCAATCTTACCAGATTATGAATAAAGAACACAGAAATGCTAGCAAAACTCAGCTGAGCTGCTGGCTATAGTATGGCGTCCCTGAACTTATTTCACTTTCTTTCATTTGGAAATCACCACACTTTAAAATACTGTGTCTATCATCGAACAACTATTGAGGAATGGCCCCACTTGCGCGTCTGAGCGCCGATAAAATGATTGTCTGTGGCCAATCACTGCCTAGGTTTATTTCAAATTCAAATTTCCTACCCTAAAGTCATTTCAGTCATGCTTCAGTCAAGTATGGATGTTTATCTGTTAGTCTGTCCGTCTCTACTTGTTTTTTTCCAAAAAACGTACTTGATTTTTGAACCAACCTTTCTCTCCCCTCCAAAATTTTGTCGTTAAAAGTTATATTTAGACACAGCTCCCACCAATGTCCCTTCGCTTCCCTACTAAGTAGATTTGAACACCTGCGTCTCAAGGTCGTGTTTTTTTGTGCAAATAGCGACACTTTTTATTCAATACAGTCTGTCGCTGATGTGAACAACACTGTCTTTTGTCATTATCTTCAATATTATCTATCCGTCTGTAAAATTAAGAACATATTAGTTCACTGCTCAGAATGGGCCATCCGGCCAGCTAATTTTTATATTCCTAACATTAATATTACGAAAAAGTTACTTTTTAATTTTTGTAATATTCCAAACATCTGCGTTCTGCCGCTGAATTCAAATCAAAGGCTTGGTATCGCAAAAAGCGACCAATAAATGACTGTGGCGTAACATATCCAAGGTCCCTTCTGTCGAGTTCCTTACTTTATGTCAACTTGGGAAACGTGACTTTTCTCCGTTTCCCCCCCAATTGCGTCTCCTTAGCCTTTCTAGTCTCACGCAATCTTTCCAGTCATATTTTTTTCCTTTTTTATCCGCCGTTCCCCTCCTGTCTAGCAAGTCAATTTTTATGGAGGGTGATGACCCGCGGTCTGGGCGATCATGTACTATCAGCAGCCTACGCATTATGTTTTTATCCTTACATGTTATCTTTGGAGGTATTTTACCGTTGTATCTCTGTCAATTTCACTACACGAACCTCACGTAACAGTCAGATATTTGATTGGGTGTTACAAGCGAACCTCATGTAAAATGAGGCAACACGTTAGATACGATTTGTCAGATAACATGATTGAGTCGACCCACACGTAACATTCAGATCCATTGTATGACTGCGAACGGTAGGGACGGGTAAATTTTTTCAATCTTTTGTAAAAACATGGTCTCACAAGCGAAGGACAAGATAACAGTCAGATTCAGACGCGCTATCAAGCGAACCTCTGTTCAGGGCACCTTTTAAAAATCAAATTTACTAAGAAGCAAGTGCGTTGAGACCAGCTCATATATTGCTTAAATGCGAAAATAAACAGTCAGAAAGCACTGTACAGCGAACCCCACGTAATTGTGTTCACTGATATAATCATCACCAGTCAACGAGACTTGCCGTTAAACAACCTTCTATGAATTGTGGTAAGTAGACAATTTGATATCTTTTTCATAAAAACTCCCAAATGTGAATAGGCCTTCATGACAAACACATGTCCAAGTCTCATGTCACGTGCCAGTTATCTCAGTTCTTTCAACGTTCTCCTCACCAGATATTCTATCCTCTGTTTGTAAAAACTCCATCGGAGAGGTCTAAACCTGCATAGCCTCTCTTGCCCTGGGGGTTGCCAAATGACACCTATCTTATTGTATCAACAGAAGGAATTAATGCTGGAATATCAGAGGCGTTGTAACCATTAGGGAGAGGAATACTGGTGTATATTGTTGTCCTCACATGAGAAGCTAGAAGTTGGCCCTACAGCGCTGAACTCTGTGTTTTGTCTCAGTCGCTTTGTGTGGACTGAATGTAATGTGCTTCAAGCCAAGTGGAAATAGATTATAAATTAGTTCAAAGTAGGAAGTACAACCTTCTTATTTCAGGGACCAAGTGGTACTTGAAGAGTATTAGAGCAGCCCTGGTCAGAGTTTTGCTGAATCCAGAGGAAATATGAGAGAATACTCCTTGCACAAGAATCGAAATACCAGCAAACTAAGTTGTTTCATCAAAAACTGAGAAGGAAAAAAACTGCTCAGCAGAGGAGACAGTTTTCCTGCCGCCCATACAGAAGATAAGTTGAGGGACGTTCCAGACAGCTCAATCAAAACCCCCGGACATCTAAAAAGCAGACTACAACATTAAAATGTCACTAGGGACAGTTACCATTATTTTTCAAGGGCTGCTTTTTGAACCTTTGGCCACTGCCATTTTTCCACAGTAACAAAAACATTAAGTCATGATGACAAAACAACAACCTAGCTTTAAAACCAGTATACCCAAACTGTATTTGTTATACATCACTACTTACACAATATTGTAACAAATAAGTTATCATGTCAGGACAAAGGGATCCTATGTATAAATTGTGTATATACAACTTGTGTTTACATTTTTTATGTGATTCACAATTCATCTGTAGTTGAATCAGGATATTTAAGCGTTGAAAGGAATTAATCCTTTATTTTTAAACCTGTAAACAACATCGAACAGACAAAACTAAACATTTAATATACGCCTTTGCCATGCCCCCCTGCACTGTTTGTAGCAGATTACATCAGAAACTCATTGTAAGGTAAGATACGTTGTTTAATTTTAATTAAAGTATTTCCCCAATATCTGTTGTATACTTCTAATAGAATTACCCTTTTTGCTTATCATAATTCTCTAGACATCTTCTTCCGTAGTCTTCAGCCAATAGACCGAATAAGTCTGACTGAGTCAGATGTGGTAGCATCAGTAAGGGCGTCTGTAAGGGCACCACAGATATTAGATTCAGTTACAGTTTCACATCATCTCAGCCAGTACACTAAGTCTTTAGGGCAACAATAAATAGATCCATCCCGTTTTTTCCACAATAAGACGGTGTGAAATCCGGTGGATCAAGACAGACAGAAAATCCTACTGATAGTAGCGTGACATGGTAGTACATTTTACTGGAATCGACCATCGGTAAAGACGCCGGAAACCAAAAAGGCCAAAGAATAACTAAATGTGTTATTTTTTTTATATGCTGACTAATTTAACCGTCGCACCATGTTTAGGTTGAAAATCGGGAACGCCTTGCCAAAAGGAGGAATCACCCTTTCGAAATCAAAAAGCACACGGATCCAATCAACGATAGCTGGCAGAAATTAAAGTATTAAGGAAGACATCGAAAGACATTGAGCGGATGGCACAAGATAGAAGACTTTGCGTACAATGGACTAAGGTACAGTGTAGGAAATAAGGAAGTATGGTGGACTAAGGTACAATGTAGGAAACAAGGAAGTATTGTGGACTAAGGTACAGTGTAGGAAAGAAGGAAATATTGTGGACTAAGGTACAGTGTAGGAAACACGGAAGTATGGTGGACTTTCATGACTTGCTGTAGACCGAGCAGATTTGTGGTAATAATTTGAATATCGAACACATTGTTATAACAATATAAAGGTAGTCCTATTCAAATACGGCCGTAGGGGAGTAAAGTGCTAGAAATTTAACCATACTAGGTCTAACTTTATGAGGTGGGATGACATGTTCCCTTCCTCACTGCCTTTTCCTACAACAACTCAGGAGCACAGTCAGGTACCCATTTACAGCTGGGTAGACTGAAGCGTAACGTTTTCGTGATTTGAACGCGTTAATTTGCCGCTAGAGACCAGCGCTGTAACCACTGTGTCAATCGGACGTTCATAAGAACAAACATAAGCAAAAATGAAAGAAGCGAATCTAAGTTGAAAGAAATACTCACAAGTTAGAAATAATGAATCCAATAATGGTGGCCTCTGATGACCTGTTTTTGCACTGCGGGCGATTGTACCTGCTATACACACTCTAAGTTAAAGATAGCCACATAGCAGATAATGCCGTAGCGGAGTGACGTGTTAGAGATTTCACTATACTAGGTCCTGTTTCTCTGCAAAATGTATGTTCCTTTTCGTCCCTTCTGTTCGCTTATGCTGTGCTAAAAAAAGGGGGAGGGAAATTTATTGAGAGGAAGTTGGTTCAGCCCTACACATCTCCATACAACGTGATTATGATTCAGTTTAAAAATAAAAAGCAACAGCAAACTAATAAAAACGTTTAAGATAGCAATTTATACTATTGGTTGGAGAAAAAAGGGTTCAGTCTGTGGAGTGGTAAAAGTTGCGTGTCAGGTTTCCGTTTATAGAAAATGTAAGATAACACGTGACGCAGGTGTATGTATTATGTTCTCAAGAATTACGGGGGTAAGGTCTGAGGTTACATCACCGAGTGTGCTTAGGGTCACTTTCCGACTTTGTGTTGTTGACTAATGCCAGGTAATAAATGCTGTAAGCGGTACCCTTTGGATAAACTTACTTACATAGTCGTTCCCCTTCTACCGTGAGGTGTAGAGGTTTGGAAGAGAGAGCGCCAGACTATCCTATCGGCTGTCTTCCTCCTGGCCTGGTTCCATTTTAGTCCTCGGTCCTTCAAAGATTGTCTAATGTTGTCCTCCCAGCGGACTCTGGGTCGTCCTGGGGGTCTGGATCCCTGGCTCTTTGTTTCCAAACGCTTGTCGTGGTAGCCGATCTTCTCCCATTCTGCAGACATGGCCAAACCATCTTAGTTGGGACTGTTCTACTTGGGTCTGCAGGGGGTGGGATTTTAGGCCTTGACGTATCGTCTGGTTGCGGACCATGTCTCTTCTTGTTACATCAACCACCTTCCTCAGATACCTCATTTCTGAGGTTTGGATCTGGCTTTTGTGGATTGTAGTCATTGCCCATGACTCGCATCCATATGTCAATACTGGGACATAGGTGGAGCGGTATAAAGCCATCTTCGTTATCTTACCAACCTCTCTCTTTGCTGAGGAATCCTCGATTTATGGCCTGAAAAAGTCTCCCAGCTGCTGTTTTTCGAGTGGCCAACTCTTCTATGATGCCTCCCTTTCGGTCTATAATAGCTCCGAGATATATAAAGTAGTCGACCTGCTCCAGGATCTGTTCTCCCAGCTTAATCTGATGTCTTCTTTCTTCTTGTGAGATCACCATGGATTTTGTTTTAGAGCAGTTTATGACCATCCCTCTCTTCTCCAGCTTTTCCTTCCAGACTTGCAGGTTGGATTGGAGATGTGCCTCTGATTTAGCAATCAGGGCAACATCATCAGCAAATGCCAGCTCTGAAATACAGACCTGTCTCATCTTCCAGTACCCCACTGAATACTTTCTTGTTCTCTCCTTACATGACTTGATAACATCGCCCATGAGGAGTATGAAAAGATAAGGTGACAGGATATTACCTTGTCTTACACCAGTGGTGGTCCTGAACTCTTCTGACTTATGGTTTGCTGTCCTCACATAATTTCTGCAAGACTTGTAGAAGCTCCCCTTTATAAAACATTGGAATATTAATTTCGAACATTTATTTTGTACATAAAAATGTCTAGATCTTTTATTAATAATGGCAATGTAGTAAAATAGAGTAAATTGCAAAACACAGAAAATTTAAACTTTAAAAAAGTGTGGCAGGCGGACGTTGTCGAGTGAAGCCGTTTATGTTTGGTATTCAACTCGACCTGCCGAGAATCTCTATACCCTCTCACTGAACTGGCTGTACGCTAAGTCCAGGGCTATAATGTGTATAGTGGTGTAGATAAGTTCCGTGTACTTCGGTTGTCATTCTTTCTTAATAACTTATTCTAGGCAGGTGACAATAACCAACGCCAGAGTATCATGGAGCCTTACAATTATAACCACAACGTTTCTTTTGAAACATCATTACATGTCGGCTAGTTCATTATTCTTCATAGCGGTGGGTATGTTATTAAAGATAGTAGATTTCCGATTTTCATCCACAATGATTGTAGGACATATGAGTTCATGTTTCAAAAATTAATTCAAAGCAAATAAACAACGAATATCAACAGCAGCTGGAATAGTAACAAAACCCGAAGCCACACAGCAACAAGTCTCTTGGCTTTTATCTGGCTTTAATGGGTGTATATGCGTTTCTTGGTTATTTTAATCAAAAACGTGAATATTCAATGCGATGAGGATGGATGTATTGTTTTGCATACAGATCAATTATGTCCAATAAAAAAAGTCAACCCGTAGAATGGTTTTACTCAAGATTAATTCTCGCCGAGTCAAAACGACAGTTTTGTCAGAGGTCGTGGTAGATTCAACAGGTCTATATAGCTGAGATAAGATTTTATCTTATGTATAATTTTTCTGCCCATAAACGACTGGTTGGACCACGGTCAAGGTTATCCTTCATTTTTCACTCGTTGCATAACCAACTAGAAGTAAATCTCTGGTCTGCCCATGTTCTCTATACGGTACCGAGGACTTTGACGGCTGGGGTACATACGAATGAATATAAAAATGTCTACATATTGTCATTTGTACGAGGGGCGTTCAGAAAGTAATGCACCACATCATTTTTCTCCGGAGCTCTTTATTAAAAATGCATGAAATTTATACACAATATACATGGATATGTCATGTAAACATCGGTATTATTCAACATAATCCCCATCAACTTATACGGCTTTATGCCATCGCGAAACAAGTGCATGTATTCCTAGCCCGTACCAGATTTTGTCTTGATCATGTAGCCATTTCTTTGCTGCATGAATCACACCTTCATCATCTTCAAATCTTGTCCCACGGAGTGCATCTTTAAGTGGACCAAATTGATGAAAATCAGAGGGCGCTAAATAGGGATTATAGGGTGGATGGGGTAGTACAGTCCAACCCAATTTGGTGATTTCTTCCCGTGTTGCCAGACTTGTGTGAGGTCGCGCATTGTCGTGAAGGAGAAGCAGGTCTGCTGGATTCTTGTGCGGCTGAACTCTGCGAAAACGTTGATTGAGTTTTTTCAATGTCTTAATGTAAGCTTGCGAATTGATTGTCTCTCCTCTTGGCATAACGTCCACAAGAATCACACCTTCAATTTCCCAAAAGACAGTGATCATGACCTTTCCAGCTGAAGGAATTGTCTTGACCTTCTTTCTTCGTGGTGATTGCGGATGATGCCACTCCACTGACTGTCTTTTTGTCTCAGGTTCAAAATGATGTGCCCAGGTTTCGTCACCTGTAACGATCTTAGCCAAAAAGATCTTTCCATCAGCATTGAAACGCTCCAACAATTCAGAAGAAATTGCTTTCCTTTGCAATCGGTGGTCATTTGTGAGACTTCGAGGAACCCATCTTGCGAAAACCTTAGAAAATCCGAGAGTTTTTATAACTGCATTTGCACTACCAATCTTGGCTGACAGCTTTAAGACCAATTGTTGAGTAGTGATTCGCCTATCAGTAAGAATAATGCCCTCAGCGCATTTCAACATTTCTGCGTTGGTGGCTGTGGCAGGACGACCACAGCGCGGCCGATCAAGCAGCTCCGTATCTCCACTTCCTGATTCTTTGATTCTCTGAACCCAGCGACTGAATGTACTCCTGTCGACTGCAAAACTTCCTTACACATCACATAGACTCTTGTGAATGTTCACAACAGTTTCCTTCTCTGCAAGGAGAAATTCTATCACAATTCGCTGCTTATAACGCAAGTTGCTAACACGCTCCATTTCAACGGTTTAGGAAAGCCGTAATATTTTGCCGGTTGCGGTGCAATTTGATGCACACAATTGGCACATGCCATATTTGAAGTGTGAAAAATGTCATGCTTCTATCTTCATTATTAGCTGAGAAAAACGATGTGGTGCATTACTTTCTGAACGCCCCTCGTAGTTGCAGATTGAATCTCGTAATACAGTTAAATATACTCACGTTTCTTTCTTTGTACACTGAATAGTTTCAAAATATGTTTTAGCGTATTATTATTATTATCATCCTCACGAAAAATTTGATCAGCCCAGGGACTTGCACCCTCAACTGCATCTCTGTTAACTATTCATCCAGCCAGTCATAGTAGACATGGCACAGGGCAGGTGTTAGACCTCTTGTCTCATCGATAGATACGACAGCTGATGATGATGTCAGTTAGTGGTGTATTTTTCACTGTTGTCCCATGATGAGGTCTATACGCGAAAATAAATGTTGTCTTTTTCTCCCTAATTCGCTCTCGTGCAGCCAAAGATAGGATCTATCATAAAATACACGTGCTCCAAAACGTTCATGTACTCTTGCTGCGGTTGTTCCTGTAGCGACTCGTGTTATACGATGAGGTTGCCTATCGCATGCACAAGCTCACAGAAGTCCCTTCTTTTCATTAGCCTGAGGAAGTAGTGGGCGTTTTACTTCTGTCTTGTCAGAGATCCGCGGAGCAAACATTTGTATTACTGCTCTGTCTTGTCAGAGATCCGCGGAGCAAACATTTGTATTACTAATAGGTAAATGGGTACTTCTGTCTTGTCAGGGATCCGCGGAACAAACATTTGTATTACTGCTCTGTCTTGTCACAGATCCGCGGAGCAAACATTTGTATTACTAATAGGTAAATGGGTACTTCTGTCTTGTCAGGGATCCGCGGAGCAAACATTTGTATTACTGCTCTGTCTTGTCAGAGATCCGCGGAGCAAACATTTGTATTACTAATAGGTAAATGGGTACTTCTGTCTTGTCAGAGATCCGCGGAGCAAACATTTGTATTACTAATAGGTAAATGAAACAATTACTTATTGTAGAAAGATGTTCACAAGCACCAAGAAGTCCTGACAAGAACTAATAGTATCTAGTGAATAGTGAATAGATACTTTTAGTTCTTGTCATGACATCTTGGTGCTAAGGAATAGATGATATTAATTTTTGTCAGGGTTTAGAAAAAACCGTGACAGCGCACCTGCTGTTTGTAAATTAACGTGTTTTGAAATGTCAATTGTTCATGATCAAGATCGGGTTGCACATGTTACGTTCATGTAAGAGTTTATGTAAGTGTTCAGTGGTCAGAAAGGCTATACGCCCTAGATGTTGATTTCCACCATCATGAGAATGTGTGCAACCTTGTTCAACCCAGATTCGTTCTTCCGGATGAGAATGCAGCTACTTGTTGGTGTTTCATGGCACGTGATGTTGCGTATAATGTAATGTCGTCTCTCACCTCTAGTTTGTTGACACCATTTATTTCGCAATAGCAATAACACAAGTCCTTGACGACGCTTAACAAAGTCACCACGATAACTAACTGTTTCACTGACAAACATTTTCTAAAATCACTAACAATAATTAGCTTAATCACTGACGACAATCCAGTAAATAATAAAATGTGTATTAAGATTAAAAGTTGGATATAAGAATATTAAAACATGCCTATTTACAAAACCAACAATATTATGTATAGTTTCATTTCATTCCAACTCTAATTTTATCTAATCATATTCTATACAATGTGAGAATCCTTGTTCTTAATTATCTCTAATTATATATTCTTGTTTCCATCATGACAAAAACCTTGAGAATCATTGTTCTCATTATTACACAAAAATGTGTAAACTCAAAAGTTACACTGATTCTCAAAATCTCATATAGATTACCAACATCATCTTCCTTAATATTAAGTGAACATTTCTCATTAAGTTTTACAGTATCTATAATTATGAATCAAGTCAGTGGTTCTCAATATGTTTACTTACAAGTGGCATCAACAGCTAAGCGCTTGAAATAAAAATCACAACTATTTATTTATTGCCTGTCAGTCTGCAGGATCACACATTTTCACTTCACTACAAACGCTCTCCAGCGACGTGAAGATATAAATATTCATTACATATTCTATAGCGTCAACACGCAGAATAATTTTTACTTTAAAATGACTTAAGAGCCGCCAGTGATTCACAAGTCACCTTAGCGGGTTAAAATCATTGGTTAACAGCTTGAGAACCACTATCTCTATTTCTTACTTTGTTACAATCCTCTGAGTTATTCGGAATATTAAGAGCCTCGCCCAAACTCTATTACTCAACAAAGAACCCGCCCTACTAAAGCAATCCACAAAGTACATCAGAGTACTACAATGATTGTTCTAGCTCTAGTATTTATTCCCTCCATTTTTGCACCCGGCACCTGTTTTTCTCTGTTTTTCTATGAAAAGTATCAGGATTCCCTGACTTTGTACACATGAAAACCTTGAAAAATGCTGATTTCAGCATTTATTTTTTGTCGTTTCGCATGTCCTAATTGTGCAACAGCAATGCGCTTCTAAAATATTCTCATTAAAACAAAACCCTAACTATCAATCATTCGTATAAAACGTCCCTTTCACACTCACAGGTGTTCACCTTGGATAAATAACCATTGTTTATAGTTATATCTACATTCCTTTTCCTACAAATGTAATTAACGTCAATGAACATTACATACCTTTCTCGTATAATTATAACAACATGTCAGTAAAAATTACATTGTTTTGTCTTTGTTTTTGGTGGTAATTTTAACCTGTCACTCACAGTTTCTGATTGACCTTCTCATGCACAGATGTGCTGCACTCAGTGATCCGCACGTGTTTCTACTAGACAACAAGAGTGATGCCTCTGTTGTGGTTAAGCGTCCTTTTGAATGACAGCTCTCGACCTCCGGGTCATTTATTGCGAACCGAACTTTAGTTTGTAACAATTAAATGTGAGAAATAATACTGCATGTTTTAGATTGCACGTTAGAAGTTATCTTTATGATTTATTATATTAAGCTATAGTTTATTTGTAAACAATGCTACAGGTGGAGCATGCAGCTATTGCGCGGTCACAAAACTTCAGAGGGAAACCCGAGACCTGTAAACTGTAAATAAATAATAATACACGTAAACGGGTATGTGGTAGGCACTCGTAAAGAAGTAGAAAACTAAACAACGGAAAAAAAAACAAACAAACAAACAAAACAACATAAGTGTTAGGCTTACTGGGGACTCGAACCCAGGACATTTCGAACGGCACAACCGCCACACTATGAGAGTGAATCATGACTGACCTCACTGTCAACCAGGCACTACAAAAGTAATGCTTTATTTATTACTTTATTAATGCCGGCAACATACAAATGTATGTGTATTACTTTCAAGGCTTAGAATTTACAAGTGTTAGCCGTCCTTTTCAGGGCTTCGTCATGCTAGCAGATAAGACTATAATAGTCCTTGTCAAGTCTTAGTATATAGCAACACTGTCCTAGATTTGATGACTTGTTTTTAATGGCTTGATATAACTGACGAAGTGCGGTCTGTGTTGAAAGGCACTGTTACCGTCATTTTTGTCGGTTCCAGAAGATGTAAATCTATTTTATATTTTCGATAATCGAAGGTACAGAACTGTATGTTAACTCCCTGACACAGGTTGATTAGGGGTTACCTTCCCTGTGTTTATTCTTTCGTAAGACGGGATAGTTAACTTTTCTCAAATCTGTTCTGTCTACGCATGCGCTAGCTTTTAGCGCGAACCGAACAGACTTCCGTCTGTGAGTTATGAGCTGGTTTTCTGCCGGACGAAGATGTCCGTTGTTCTTCTTCTGCATTATCTGGGGAAAAGATAGTCTTGTCATATTAGTGATTTCCACAGAGTTATTCTGTTCGTCTGGAATGACGACAGGTGTTATTTGTGTAGTGTTTGGAATTATGTCCAAGGTAAAATTACTTTATTATTACGCAAAGTTTGCAGAACATTTAGTATGAACCTGTGAGTAGCGCTCACAGTTCTTGTGATCCAGAGTCCATTATGTGTGCTTGACGTAGCCAGTTAGGTCTATTCGTTGAAGTACTTTATAGAAGAACAATAACCATATATTGTTATGAAACCCGCAGGATGGCGGTACGTTTCAGCATGAAAGATAATACCTGTCTATGGAAAAATATACAGTTGTTTATCAACCATCATAAGGCCCGTCATTTCGGCCTATAACTTTGAGCAGAAGAAGAAGTACCTGAAAGGTGAAGCCAGATAAAGTCTTGACTGTAATATCAAGTTCACAGACTTCCATATTAAGCAACTATATTTGTTTAAGGACTACCTGACGCGTTCAGTCAGGGGGGCCCTGAGTTACAGTAGGAAAAGAATGGGTTGTCAAGCCAGCGTTATTAGCATCATATCTATGAGCTATACGGAACTGATGATATTAGATGTTATTAATTATTACCACCTATGAACAGTTGGTAAAGGACAGACCATTGTCGATAACGTACTTATAGATGAGTGGTTCAAGCTTTATTTACCAGATAATTTGCCAGTCATATCCAATATACATGATGTGTCTTGATTCTCGTCCATTTGACTGTACCTGTTGATGTCACTGTGTTACGTAATTAAATGGTTGAAAGTTCCAGCAGTTTTCTACAATTACTGACTACTGCATGTGAGTGAGTGGGTGCCTTGTTTACATTTCAAAGATCCTATACGCATTCGTGTCTCTACACACCCACCTCACGTGTCAAACATACAATCTTCGAGTACCTTACATACAAGAAATGTCTGATGTTCGAATGTCAACATGACACACTTTCAGCATTTATACCTCAAGAATTATTCTGAGTGTAAGTCACAACAACAACAGACAGATAAACAATTTAATTTATTCCACCACACTTGACAACACTGTGACACTCACACACATTTAACACTCTATAAGACTATCTTAAATGAGTCAATGGTAAAGTTTCAAATATATATGTATTAATTACTTTCACTAGTAGATATCCTGATTCAACTACACAGTGAACCAGGAATCACAATCAAATGTAATCACAATTTATATGTACATAATTTATAAATATGAACCTTGTAGTGACATATTTTATTAGTATTATCCTATGTGTGTCAGTTGTGTAGTAGTACTATGAGGTAATACTGGTTTTGTTTTTCAAGCTATGTTGTTATTAGTCATCATGACTTCAAGTGTTTGTTTATCTTGGAAATAGTATGGGGAAAAGTTCACAGTTCCTATCAATTGAAACAATTTATTGTCCCTCTGTGTTACTATAATGTCAATTTTAGAGGGGGACACATAATGTTGAGCTCCTCTGGCCACAGAAGCTTATCTTTCGTGATGGCGGCAGGAAAAGACTCCTCTGCTCGATTGCTTCCCTGTGTTCTGGAGACACCTCACTGGTCGCTATCTGGACCCAGGAGTATGCTGTCAGCCTCAAGATTCAGCAAAGCTCAGACCAGGTGCTGCTCAATAACTTTAGGACCACGGTCCCTGAAACAAGAAGGTTGTACCTCCTATTTCAGAACTAATTTATAATCTATTTCCAGACTGAGCACAACACATAACAAACACTGAGTTCAGAGCGGTAGGCCAACTGCTAGCTTCATCTGAAACAATTTACACCAGTATTCTCCTCCCTAATGGTTACAACGCCTCTGCAATTCCAGCATCATTTCCTTCTATTCAATAAGATAAGGGTCACAGTACTGTTTGGCAATTCCATGCAGTTTTTACTTTTCTCCGACACGTTCTGTTCAGGTTGGAGCAATATATAGGCCTTGCCTCATGTTTGCTACTGAATCACACACATATATACAGACACAAATTATCAATTCACATTCAATTTTCATCAAAAGATATCAAATATGTCAAGCTTACCACAATTCATGGAAATAATACACAAATACGTTGACTGGCGATGAATATGGCACAATTTCGATCTGCCTATGTCCCAGGCTTTTATTTAGAAAAATATGCACTGGCTCTCAACGCACTGTTTCTTTAGTAAGTTTATTTGAAAAATGTGGCACTGAACTGACGCTCCTAATTGACTATATTGGCGGGTCTAACCAATCGGGCCATGTTTACACAGCTTTTCAAAAAAAAGTACCCTTACTACCGTTTCCCCTAACAACAAAGAATTAGTATTTGTAGGCCGTCTAATCGTGTTTAGCCTTACATATCATTCCCGCCAATCAAATAGGATGTAACTTGTTGGCCCATTTCCCGTAAAATGGTGGTTTCAAAACATGCCACTGTGCAATTCTGATTTGGTGTTGTCTGACACCCTCACTATTTCGTTTTGGCTATAATTTGATAATTCCTAGACTATTTGCGTAACACTTAACATATTCTTTGTCAGCAAGTCCTAAGGAACCCAAATATATAAATTTAATGGAGCCAAGTGGCTACGTTCAAAATATGCATTTTCTTCTACCTCCCGTTTACTTCGATCGATGTGGTGTCTGGGTACTGTCATGCTTTCAGACATAAAACAGTATAATGTCAGGTTTCCTAATAAGCGTTTTACAGGTTTTTAAACCTAACTCTCGTATGGGTAGTGTTTTTTATCACGGTCTATTTGAAAAAAAAGTTAGTGCTTCTGGCCTTTCGCGCGTGATGGCATTAATTGTATCGCGAGACGCGGGTTAGTGTTGCATGCGTTCCGGCTTTCAGCCCTCCCTCTCTTTCTATCCTAAGTCCATCTGTCCTTTCGTTTATGTTAACGTAGTGTAATTAATGCTAGAATTAATCTAGGTCATTAATCAGCTTGCGTATCTCAAGGTTTTCTTAGAAATGCAGTACACGTTTTATTGTAGAAAGCGTGTATTGATGCAGTAGGCTTTACTATCAACGTGAAAGCGTGAGAATATGCAGACGAAGCAGAAAAAAGGGGATCTCGAGTACATTCATTGTGACAGCACTGTTCTTTACCATTCTTCTTTGAATTTATGTGTTAGGCTTTACATTTACTTTTTAATTTATATATGTGGATTAGAATTTCTCACGACAGCTATTCATGCATAACAAAGCTGCTTGGCCCAGGTCGGACGGACTACAACAGTACACAGCAAGGAGATTGTTACGTTCCTACATATCATACATAAATCCCACCTTAACATTTGTGGTCACATAAAAAAGGACATAACATTCGTGGTGGCCGTAAATATACGGTAACAGGCACACAAGAAGACAAAACTCTGAAGGGGAAAAATATGTTTAGTTTGTTTTGTTCTATTCCTAAAGCATTAAGACACATCCTTCCCCCCCCCCCGGCCTCTCTCTCTCTCTCTCTCTCTCTCTCTCTCTCTCTCTCTCTCTCTCTCTGCCTGTATGTCTGTCTGTCTGTCTCTCTCTCTCTGCCTGTCTGTCTGTCTGTCTCTCTCTGCCTGTATGTCTGTCTGTCTGTCTGTCTGTCTGTCTGTCTGTCTGTCTCTCTCTCTCTCTCTCTCTCTCTCTCTCTCTCACTCTCACAATTCCACACCCTTTGAAAATAAAGATCGTTCTCTATATTTCCCTCTCTCTTTCTCTCCCCCCCCCCCCCCCCCCATTCCCCCCGAATTTCGCCATGTGGCCGCCAACGATAGCAGATTTCTTTGTAGTTAGTCGAACCGCATACATTAGCAAAAATGCGATCGATATACAAGATTGTTAGGGTGACCATCTCGCTTTTCACAAAAAGAGGACATTGTCCGACATTTTGATGTAAATAAAGAGCATAATTGTTAAGTTATATTCATTGCGTGGGAGTTAAATGTTTGAGATCCTCACATGTGGGTCTAGTATTTTGTAGATGCACATTTGAGTGCATCTAAGTTAATTGTATGTTTTATCATTTGCGTACGACCGTGCACCATTCTTAAACGGGTATGGCGCGGTTTGTCGCGGTGATCTGTTGCTATCCAGCAAACATACTTGAGGCAGATCCCGATATCCTCCGTCTTGTATAGATGTGAATTTTTTCGTGTGATTATCCTTAGTTCAGAAAAGACACGTTCATAAAGTAATTATAATCATCTATAAGATGAAGATGTTGTTCTTGATGAGAAAATACCAAGACTTGCTTGATTTGAATATCTAGCCAGAAAACGGCTTATTTTTAAGTATCTTGCCTTCGATACTTAGTCTCCTGAAAACGTTATGGTAGAGCTTCAATTTGACCAGATATGTCAAATTGTTAGTGCGCACCCTCTAACACTAGGAGCTGTTTGAAGCATAAAGAAATATATAACTACGTAAACCATATGAGCGGTCGACAGAACCATGTATACTACCAAGCCGTTAACCTTGACGTCGTAACGGCGAGTGCTGTCAATCAACGGCCATGTTGATTATTATATACGCCAATGTATGTACTGTCAGAACCATATTGATGAACTGTACTTGCCAATGATGTCAACGTCTTTTCCCGTAATAAATCGTATCGTCATTCCTGTGCAACAACGGGTCCAGTATGCCTTACTTACCAATTGGTCAGTTTTATGACCCAATCGTTACCGTTACGTTTGTCTTGTCATCATTATTCTTAACGAAGCGACGACCCACAACAACATCCGCACCACAAGTCACCAATACAGAGACGTAGTGGTAACAATAATACAAAACAAAAAAGAAGACTTATTAATGTCCATCTTTTAATGCATTATTATTTTAATTAGAGCTAGTTTCATATAGGCCAAAGAAAATACAAAGTCCTTTAATGTGTCATTTTTAAAAGAAATTCATTAACATTAAAAAATAATGTTCCACACATTAATTATCATTGATACAGTTATGTGTGAGTGTTTTTTTTTTTTTTTTAAATAATTTTAAATTCAACAGTTCAGAATGTTTCTTCACATAATCATGAAATTGACAGGTTGCCTTTTCTTTGGAATTATATTTCAGCAGGATGATTCCTTTGATAGAATCTACTATGAAACTTGTTTCTGTCTTTTGTGCAGTGACTTTCCATCAATTAAAAATAGTCGTTCACGCATGCGTTGTGAACATAGCAGCGCAAAGAAATATTGTGCAATCATTAAATGTTTTAGAATGAAATTCCACATTTACTGATTGTTTTAAAAATTTAGATCGTTTCTCTTGTGGCAGAAACTGAATTAATCCTTCATCATTGATGTTATTTTCTACAAGTGCGGGCATATTCGGAATCTACAAGGACACAGACTTTTGACACAAGAGCTGCTTTGACAACAAAGATCCAATAAATTTGAACGGAATGAAATGGCCTCAGGGCAAGTAGTACAGTCATCAGAACACGCAGCAGGAAAAAGCACAGCAATTATTTACATGTTTTGGCGGGTTACTTGCTGTCATGATTTGATTTCTCACTTTAAAAGTCTGTCACTTTTAGCCTAGTGGTCAGCCCTGTCTTGTTCATAATTTTTGTCTACGCCAACTTTTCTGTCTTATAGCTCCTCATCGCGCTCTTTCTGACATTGGTCATGTCAATCTTACGTTGGACAGGCTAATTCCACCCCTTTACTCGTGGACATCGGCATCTAGCCAAAGTTCCTTTTATTCTGCCTTCCTAGTAGATTACGGCTCTTCCCCTGTTTCTTTGAGTTACATAGAACTCGTGGACACGGGGGAAATCTTCTACCCTTATATTTTGTGCCGCCCTCGTCTCGTCCCGCAAACACTGGTCGCTCGTAGACCGTGTTACGTTGCGGCAGATTACGCCCTTTCCTGTATTTCGAGTCGTCCGGGGAATCTGTCCCCTAAGTCTTACGTATGAATTTGTTTCATATAGTGCACGTGCAAAAACCACCTGCAGACTCTATCTTGCTCTATAAGAAGTCTCTTTCACTCAGTACCACTGTCTCAAGGAAATTCTGCCACTGGACAAAGTGACATTCTGCACCAGAGCTAATAACAGTTGTTCGTGCAAGTATTATTCTGTCTTCGGTAAGCACATTTACTTATTTAATTCATTAGGGTGTTAGCTTAATCTAATAGAATAGAGATCCCGTGTTACTTTAATTCATGTTAAATATATATATATATATATATATATATATATATATATATATATATATATATATATATATATATATATATATATATATATATATATATATATATATGTGTATATATATATATATATATATATATATATATATATATATATACATTCTTTTATTTTCCTTAAGGTAATTTTTTTTTCATGATTGGGATGCAAACAAGAAAAGCAAATGGTATGGAATCAGTTTTAGTTTTACAAATTAATGTATACAGAAAACATGGGTATATATATATATATATACTCGTATATATATATGACAGTTGACTTTATTAATCCCGAGTGCCTAAAAACATCTTTATGTGTGTGTAGTATTTAATTACCCGTTTCCCCCCCCCCCCTTTGCTGGGGAAGGAACGGATGAGATAATATTAATCGACAACCATGTTGGTTATACCTTATATTATTACTATTCACATCTAACATTATATTTCCCAAAGTTTTTGAATACGTAAAATTGCCATTAGGTATTGGTGCTTTTGAATTTAATTTCCGCCTATTGACGGGCTTTTATACTAGTAATAATAATATTAACGATTTTTGCAGCCTCGAAATGCAAGTCCTCGGGTCGCCTTTCTATAGACCTAAAAAAAAAACCATTAAGCTTTGGCGTTTTTATTCTAAAACTAGTATAAAAGCGCGTCATATGACCGGAATTAAATTCAAAATCACCAATACTTAACGGCAATTTGTGTGAGAGAGACAGGTTCTTTCTATATGCGTTGTGCTTGAATTATTTATTTGTGCGAATAGGTTTGGCGTGCGTGTAGTGGTAGTGTACTTCTTAACCTGGTGTGAAAATAATTTAGATATTTTTTTCTCTGGGCGTTAAAGGTCAAATATTCCCACTATTTATGTAGCTGAACTTCAAGCAGATCAAGGAGTCAACGTTGAACATAACTCAGCTCCTCAATAGAGAACCAAAGATAATTCATCAGAAAGTCACTGAATATATGAGACTGTCAGTTTCCTTTATTTAATCGGCCATCAGGATTCTTCTTTCATGTGGTTATCAGATTCTCATTGAATCACTGAGGTTCAGTATAGACATAGTTTCATTATAAAAGATATTGCCGGTACGACCTGGTAACAATAGCGATGATGATAATTAAGAAGCGTGGAGGAAATAACCATGGGAACCTCCTTCCTACAATTTCAATTTCATAGCTAATATCCGTTATTAGCATTCAGCTACTTCTGGAGCATAATTTATATCCTACGAATTCTTACGTTGGAAGAGAAATTACTGGATTCTCTCAAATTGCTTCAGAGAGCAATTAGCGAAACATTGTTCTGTTCGTAGCATTTTGAATTCTGCAATAGACAAACTACTGTTTCTACCAACCTGAGAACTCTTGGCCATGAGTGCCATTGTTACTTGAAAACTACTCGACACTTGTCCGACCTTGAGGAACCGTTACTCCATTATTTTCCTTTGTTGAAGTATAAACGACTTGTCTCAATGAAGGCATCTCAGTAATTTCATCCCTATCTAATTTTTAAAGGAAACGTAGGTGTTGGATACGGAAATCCGATAATTCCTGGGGTATCTAACTTGTCCTTGATGATAAAAGTGTTTTTTTTTCTTCACTGTCCGTTGTGGACTCGTTTCTTTCTTCCAGTTAACTCGTCATCTTCATCAAAAATCTTCTGTTGCTCTCCTACGTCACTGATTCCCTTATGTAGTACTCCTTACTGCTGTCTCTCGGCCGGTAGCGTGGAGAGTCTCTTTTTCTCCCGACCGCCTAATTGTCTTTTGTTTTCGTCATCATTAACCATACGACACTTTCCCTGTGACGTGTGTGTGTGTGTGCGTGCGCGCGTGCGTGCATGCGTGGGTGGGTTTGTCAGTGGGCGCGCGTGTGCGTGCGTGTGTGTGTACGTGTGTGTGTGTGTGTTTGTGTGTGTGTGTGTGTGTGTGTGTGTGTGTGTGTGTGTGTGTGTGTGTGTGTGTGTGTGTGTGTGTGTGTGTGTGTGTGCGTGTGCGTGCGCGTGCTGCACTTATTCCAAATATTCTGAAACCTGAATACAGACATAATTATCATGGTAGATCTTGAGAGAGGTGAAGGTTTCCTGGGAACAACTACAATGTTGGCTCCATGCTCCGCAAGGAGAGACAATGAGAGAGAAGAAGATCTTTAGAGAGCTGAGTGTTTCTAAAGTAGATCTCCACACCTCCGGAGCTGCCTACAGCGCTTTAGTATGTCAAGGTCTACTTCTACTCTCTTCTAATGAGGCTGAGATCTTCCTCTTCAATTACCATGTCTGTGACGATACGGTTGTGCGATCTCAAGTCCACTCCGGCAGGATTGCATTACATTCCCGTGCGAGTGATATTTTCTTAATTTTTCTCTCCTCTGTCATTATTATGTGGCATATTTTATGCACCATTATTTCCCTCTCTTCGTTGGATCAGTAGGGTGAAGTCTCTAACACTTCACTCCTCGACTGTTTGTGTTACGCCAGGTTTATTGACCCGGGCAGCGATAATATTTTATTATCAGGCTGACCATCTTTTCTAAGCGATTGTGCCTGTTTATTCAAGCCTGCATTGTGCACGGTCTATAAATAGAACCCACATTGGGTGGCTAATCTGGAAGAGATCCGTCTAGCGAAACACAGGTGGTAATGAGTAATTTGTTTCCGCTAAGACCATCCCTGTGTGCAATTATCTCAGATAATCTGTCTGGAAACAAGATTTGTAAACGTTACGCCAGAAACACATGATCACAATATGGTAACAGGCAGATAGGTGCAGCCGGAAGTCTTACGCAACGATATGACATTACTGTACGAGGTCATGCGTGGATATTAAATTTAATATTTTGAAACACGTGAGGGGATATTTTAAATGAAACACCCAACCCAGTGCTAGAGAGATTTGATTGGTTCATTGTGAGGAGCTGAAATATACAATGTATTTTGTTGGCACACTAGTTGGAATGTAGTCTGTGATTTGCACTAAGAACTGAGAATATAGTGTGGTGAAAACACAGCCACAGAACACACAGAGAGATTGCAGCGCACAAGTCATATCAGCGACTCCTAAAAGCCACAAAGAAAAAGGTGACACTGGACTTAGAAATTCTACAACTATAAGTAACAGATCGAGTACTGTGCAACTTTTGACTTCACAAGTAAACCCGCATTTTTAATACAAGACTGGAAACTTAAACGGGCCAGGACTTTAATTAACAAGACTGGAATCCAAGGAATTTGATCACAAGTCATAGAGGAATTTAACAAAAGTTTTCCCAGGCCTTCGCAGAACACCCGCCGTCAGAGGAATTAACTCTTTTTTCCCAGACCAAGTCATAGAGGAATTAAACAAAAGTTTTCCCAGGCCAAGGATTTTGCAGAACACCCGCCGTCAGAGGATTAAGTCTAATGTCCAGACCTAAGTGATTTCGAAGCTTCTAATACAGAGCTGCGTCCAGTCTAAATCTGTGCAAGGAGATTGTGTATTCCCAAAATTTTGAGGTAAGTGTAAACCATTTATTCACTAATGTATATTCTACAGGTTTCTTGCTAAGTGGTTGTATACAAGGCTGGCAACCTCAACATATGAAAATAGTATATGCATGAACCACTACTGCAACAGCTGGTGATTGTTTCTGGCTAGTCGCGCGGGAAACGCGACAGCAGAGCGACCCCAGACTACGACGGGAGTAGTGATGAGTAATGATTACCTCACATATGCCTAAGGTGTAACATATTATTTTGTGAGATTTGTGTACCATTTTTAATTGTAATTCTGGCAAACCATTATTCACGCACTCCAGATGCCATTTCCTAGTTAACACCCAGAAGTATAAGGGTGAATTTTCATCATATTCCCTTAGTTACACTTGTGTGCTCGGGAATTTAATTCTTCTGAGAGGTTAACATTGGTGGGTGGAGCGCAAGATAATGGGCCTGTTAGTTTGCGGCGAACAAATTTACTTAGCAGGCATTTGTTTCTTTCTATTTTTCTAAAGTTCGCGGTTACAAGCCATCAGACGATTTGTGGTATTCACGCCGCTTTTGTGAGGGAAAAGCATCCACCTTAACCGCATACAGTGAAAGAGAGTGTGAAGAAGGCTTCCGTCATCACAGAATTGATGAACCACAGCTGCAGGACTCATCTGGAGTTAAGTTTTTTTGTCACAGGCAACAGCAAAACACGGACATTGAAAAACTCTCTATTTAATCTATGTCAAGAGAAAATTTGATTCCAATATAAAATTCACCAGCATTTTATTTATTTTAAACTGTTAATACTAATTGATTTTTAAATTTGTTACCTGTTGTTTTAAAACTAAACAATCATAGTCAATTCAGTATTTTATAGGTATGAAAGCAAACGTATGAGCCAGATTCTTTAATATATATATAAATACCTAGACATATATTTACCTCTAAACAGAGCTATACCTTATAAGAGGGATTTCGTTGGATTACTCCAACTGGGGGTCTTGAACGGACTAAACCATTGCTTAAGTCCTTCACAAAAGACGACGGATCAGATATAATGCGTTTTGGTCACTGTTGGACCACTACTGCAAAGCAGGGAAGGCAATCCGTGACAATGCCTGGTGGCGTGGGCGAAGATGTCTCTCCACAACTTCCTGTCTCCAGTACTATTTAACACAATATTTTGTCGACTTCTTTCCATGCCTTGATGTCAAACTGTCCAGTATCTCCTCTCTTTGTCTTCCCCTATATCTTTTTCCTTCAGCCTTTCCTGTTGTTATGATTAATTCCACCAAATAACATTGTAGCTTTGTTTATAATGTTTCAATTGCAAATAATAAATTAACTCCACATGTGTGTGAAACAGAGAAAAACTCAATTATGATTCAAATAGGCTGAAGCTGACCAGTACTTTCTTTGAAATCATGCGATTAGAGCTTGAGAGTGTACCAAGAAGAAAAACGAACGAACTTTATTTTCAAAGAGTTAACAATTGATTAAGCAGGCCCGTCTTACATTCCGCCCTTCCTCTCTCTGTCATCTTGCATACTGTATCCGTTCAATCGCACATGTATTTTGAGCATTATTTAAGTATGCAGCATTATCAAGATAAAATAATAGCATTCATTTAAAATATCCAATCATAATCAAATTTAAAAAAAATATAACATAAATGAAAAGAAATGAAAAAAAAACCAATAAAGACAATCAAACAAAATCCAAACCATAGATTTTTCGAACGAAATCACAAATGGCCATTGGCGTACATGCGCCCTATGTGTTGGTCAGACAGAGAAAAGCGTTACTTCGATTTAATAATGTTCATAGCCGAAGATATAGCCTTTGCTTGCAGTGTTGATTTGATTTTCTGTCCATACGCAGTAAAGCTAGTGTTTCACTTTTGCATGGGATACCCGGTTCAACCCCATATGGGTTATAATTTGAGCATTTAGTTATCTTTATTCTAAATATCAAATTTCCATTAGATTTTAGTACAAATATTACATTTTTAAAGATATAAAGATTGAATTATCGATTTATAACAATATTTAGAGGTTTTACAGATAGCTGACCTAAAAATGCCGAGCGAACGACTGGTGGACCGCGGTCAACGCCATGTCCACCCCTGCTCTAACATATGGCTCTCTTACTGGCATTTTTCTTTTTGATTTTAGAGACCATCTTTATTGCACTGATAACTCCAACAGTGGCTCTGATCTCATCCTTTAGATAACTCCAACAGTGGCTCTGATCTCATCCTTTAGATCACTCCAACAGTAGCTCTCCTTTAGATCTCAGATCACTCCAACAGTAGCCTCATCCTTTAGATAATTCCAACAGTGGCTCTAATCTCATCCTTTAGATCACTCCAACAGTAGCTCTAATCTCATCCTTTAGATCACTCCAACAGTAGCTCTAATCTCATCCTTTAGATCACTCCAACAGAGGCTCTAATCTCATCCTTTAGATCACTCCAACAGTGGCTCTAATCTCATCCTTTAGATCACTCCAACAGTAGCTCTAATCTCATCCTTTAGATCACTCCAACAGTAGCTCTAATCTCATCCTTTAGATCACTCCAACAGTAGCTCTAATCTCATCCTTTAGATAATTCCAACAGTGGCTCTAATCTCATCCTTTAGATCACTCCAACAGTGGCTCTAATCTCATCCTTTAGATCACTCCAACAGTAGCTCTAATCTCATCCTTTAGATCACTCCAACAGTAGCTCTAATCTCATCCTTTAGATCACTCCAACAGTAGCTCTAATCTCATCCTTTAGATCACTCCAACAGTGGCTCTAATCTCATCCTTTAGATCACTCCAACAGTAGCTCTAATCTCATCCTTTAGATCACTCCAACAGTAGCTCTAATCTCATCCTTTAGATCACACAAGCAGGACCTCAGCACAGTGCCCAAACTCCGTAGCATCGACGAAGATCGCAATGTGTGTCTACAGGAATTACACATTCTATAAATATTGTTGTGGTGGGTAGGTTTTTTTCTAATTATTAAATTTCGCCAGTGCAGCGGCCGTATGGCTGACCCTTTACGATTTCCAAATGCCGAGGGATTTTTAACGTGCGCAACATGCACACTGGACCTCCTTTTTTTTCGCCTTTATCCAAGAGGGGTAGGTATCCGATATCACTACCCAATCAATCAAGGGGGAGTATGACATCATTAAGAACAAGTAGTTCTGAAAAAGAAAACTCCATCAATTATATTCCCTGTGCTGGGAGCGAACCCAGTACCTTTAGAATTAGAGGCGAACGCCATACCTCTTAGCCACTCCGACCCCGAGATGATTGTAAATTTATAATGCAGAGTCTGTCTAATGCAGCGGTAGGCAACTCAATAGCTGTGAGAATCTACTCTAGAAACATTGACCTTTCTAAAGAGCTACGTTGATAAAACCGTATAAGTAAATAAAACCGTGTGCGTTTTCAGAATATTTGGAGCAACTGTAGCCTGTTTGTAACTTTTATTTCTGCAGGACGGTCTGCTTCCCGCCAAACTATCGATAGATCGGTGGAACATTCAAACTAAATGATAGTTTAACGAATGTTAACTTTACTTGTAAGAAAAGTTCATAACTTATGAATTCCCGAATAAAGTTAATTTTAATAAGTTAGACTGTGGCTTTTTGCTTGGAACCCGGAAAAAGTATCTTTAATCCCGGGAAGCCACGTTTTTAATTTTAAATTCCAGCCCGGAATTCGGCTAGTCCTAAATTTGCCTTGCTTAAACATTCTTCCTTTTCTGCCCTGCGTCACACAGAGATCTATAAATTCATCTCCATGAGACATAATACTAGATCTCTATAGACGAGTTGCTTGCCACTAATCTACTGTCACTCACTAAAGCCATTGAATAGAATCTAGAGATTAAACTACATTCATTAGAAAAAGACTAGTGTCACGAGTTGACAGTAAATTAGAATTATCCAATCCGTTCCTGCTCATCTCCTGGTATTTCTCTTTAAATTGTTTAGAGCCAGCCTTTTTTACCATTTGCTCTTTCTGTTCTCGCCGGCTAGGCGATCTTTCAGTCATGTAAATTCTTTAATCGTGGCGGTCGCCTCGTTTCTTGTTCGTTCGTCTGTGTCAGCAGACCGCTAACTGAAGGCGCGTCTATCTTTTGATTTCGTGTCTGGTCCTCATTAAAATTCCCTGCTCTGGTCGCTGGGCAGCGATCGTTAGCAAACAACAACATTGCGTTATAAACACCTGTACGAAGTAGTCGGCATTTCGCTAGTAAACGTGACTCTCAACAGGCTTCCGTACTTAGAGATAGTCTAAATGTTTACGTAGACGGGGAGGGGGCGGGGGCGATCTCGTTGTAGTTCGACACGTGCATAAGCGTAGCACGCCTGATGTTAAGGTTACGCGTCAGTAACAGACTACAAAATCCAATAGTTTAAAACATTAGATACACTCCTGTCAATTATCACTCACTTCTCTCTGCCCATTAAACGGGTGGCAATGATCAGCGAAAACCATTCACGACAGAATAACCAGTAAACATAGCCAGACGCCAGCAACCAAGGAATATTTCCCTACTCACCAATTCAGCATATGTCAGGGCTTAGTGGCATCCAGTATCTCAATATCTCATTTTACGCCGGGTGCTAGCACATACAAAATCAGGCTTTTTGATTTCTTGGAACATACATAACTCCACACAGACAGAATAATAGTCACAGTACTTAGCAGTTCCCGCTTGTGATTCAAACTTGCATAATGGCAAATCTTGTAGCGGCTCAGGACAGCAGTCTTGCCTTGGGGGCACATGTGTGTTTTCTCGGCTCACGGATAGAGCACCGACCTGTGTATTAATATCAAACCTCCCAGGATTAAGATTAGGCATTGACCATGTGTACAGTTTGTCGAGGACTGACGTTGTGCTATATAGACATTTTCTCATGCTGTGTCTCATTTCTAAATTGTGCTCTGGATGATTGAAAATTAGTAATTGTTACATTTCTTGTGATTAATTTTAATGTTGTTGTGATAAACAAGCGCCAAGGCCTTATAGCTCTATCTTTTCCTACATCTCTCGTATTTTATTTTCTCTCACATTTGTGCTCTTTCATCCCACATTTGCTATTTCATCGTTTTGATTACTCGCGGCCGGTATCTAGAGAACCGCATTTGTTCTTTAATCGGTGGTAAAATAAAGTCTTTTGATTGAGTCCCCATACCTGACATCATCGTTTGAAGTCCACATTGCATAGTGATAAATCTGGTGAAAACACATCTGGTCATCCAAATCAGACATCTGGAGATTGCTTGGCCGCTGTCCATACAAGCGACGGGTCACCACATTGGACGCCCAGCTTGGCCAGGCGAAAACGTCTCATGCTGTTTAAACCAACCAGCATGTAAATCAATAGGTGGCGTCACAGAGGGGACATGTTAGCGTGCTGGCGACAATGGACGGAGGTAACAAAGAGTGCCGCCAACACACGAAGCGATAGGCAATCAGAGAGTAATGTGACAGCACTTTTGCATTGGCCAGCCAATTATCTCAATACCTGTTTGTGAAGCAAACCAGGCAACGAAAGTTGGTCGCAAATTACCCCACCCACTTTTGGACTTACAAGACAAGAGCGATCATTGGAATGAGTGACCAAAGGCTCTCTTAGGTATTGGTTGTATGGGCGGAGTTGTACGCCACCGGTCCAAGGAACCCACATCGGACTTCTAGAGATATAATATACCGCGTATCTCGCTAGAGAGAGGAGTCCAGTTTTTACATTGTGAGGTAGAAATTAGATCCCTAAAACGCCTAGCCTAAAGACACGTGTTTATTCAGAGTGGATAATAATTCATTTCTGGGGTGAATTGTGTTCTTAAAGGATTTTGCGAAGGGAAAAGAAGGTTAGTAATCTTATACAGATTACACTGGACAACTAATTTTGACTTTTTGTGTGTATCTGAGATTAAACCAAGTTACCTTTATGTTGTTTGGGCTGCTGAATATGAATATGGCCGTTAAAACACCAGATTAGCTCTAGATTTTAAAATATCTATAAAACAAGTTTTACACATTTGCATATACATACCATATGATAATAATGCTAATAGCAGAAATGATTCACAGCGACGCATTTTTGCCTGTCGCTTGTAATGAGTTTTTGGAGCATCTCTCATAAGGGTCCAACAATAGTCTGCTAGTATTGCTGCATTCAATTTCCCTTTGTACCTTTTTTCGAGGGTAGTAATGTCTTGATGAAATCGTTCCCCATGCTCGTCACTGACAGCACCGCAGTTAGCAGGGAAGAAATCCAGATGAGAGTGTAAAAATTGTAATTTCAAAGACATGTTGTACCCTAGTCTCTCGTAGCGGTGCAAGAGGGTTTCTACAAGCTCCTGGTAATTGTCAGCCTTATTGTTTCCTAGAACGTTTGTGGCCACTTGCTGGAAAGCATTCCAAGCTAACTTTTCATCACCTGTGAGGATATCATCAAAACGCTGATCTCGGAAGAGCTCTCGTATCTGCGGACCGACAAATACACCTTCCTTGATTTTGGCCTCACTAAGTCTTGGAAATTTATCCCGAAGGTATAAAAATCCTGCCCCATTTCGATCCATGGCCTTTACAAAATTCTTCATTAGTCCAAGTTTGATGGGGAGAGGAGGGAGCAAGATCTTGTGTGATTCTACAAGTGATTCGTTAAGTACATTCTTTTTCCCCGGTTCAAGTGATTGTCGTTGCGGCCAATCCTTTTTCTTGTAGTGGGAAGTCCTGGCACAGCTTTTACGCTCAACTTGGACGAATCAATGAACAGCCTTCAATCGTCGTCTTTGTAGTTGATGTGTGGTGCTGCCATCAGACCCACTACATCAATGCAAGCAATGAGGTTATCTGTCATTTTGAAATATGGAAGCAGATCTTTTTGCCGAGCACAAAACACAAACACATGCACATTATCTTAATCACGCGCCAGGGCTATAGAAAAGAGAAGGACTGGGTCATTCGCGTCGGGAAGATGAAGCCACCAGCCTACTAAACCCCTCCCCCCGCCCCCTGGATCTTGAAAACTAGAGCTAATTCGCGATTTTTAAGTTCATATTCGTGATCAGCATGTCCAAATTAGTTAAAAATAGCTACTTTTGTCTCGGATGCATTTTGGCTGTTGCCCAGTGTTATTAATACATTTTCTTATTCTTTGCTTAGTTTAACCTCACAGCTAAATGTGCAAAAGATAGAGTTTCAATTAATTCTTTTCATAACTGATTAATAAAGTCAGAAGATTTTCCTAGAAGATGAAAGGATGATAGGAGGTAATTAATAGTTCATACTTCACCTTCATCATCATCACAGTCTCCCATGCGCACACATTCTCATGCACAAGATATTTAACATCATTATAATCGAACTATTCTCTTGTATGGGTGTGAGGGCTGGACACTCACTGCAGATACGGAGCGAAGGATTCAGGCTTTCGAGCATAAATGTTATAGAAGAATTTTGCGCATTTGCTATAAAGAGCACAAGATATGTTAAGGAGGTCATTAATAGTGAAACGTCGAACTTCAGTAACTTCATGACTCCCTTTCAAAAACGATCAGGGAACAGTCTCCCAGTGTGAGCAGTAATTATAACATGAAAGTCATTTGTGCCAGTCATGTTCATAAAGTGAGATGAAGAACTCAGAGAGAGATCAATAATGAGCAGTAGTATAAATGAAAGTCATCCAGTGATGTTAAGTGTGAAAACTTACGAAGTCTTTTGTGTGCCTTCAGTTCATCAGAAGTCTGAGTTTACACGCAACGTGTCTGACGTCTAACCAGAAATAAGTTATAAAAAACGGACATTTGGCTAGCAGAATTTGCCTTAGGACATCTTTCATTCCTCAATTAAAAAGGAATATTTTCTCACCCACAATTCAGAAGGTGGACGCAGCATTTTCGTCACCATATACTGCTGGCTCACAAGTTCAATACATAGTTATCACAAGTTCAAATCACTCGAAAGCTTATTATCTGAAGTCAAGCTAAAGAGCTCAAAAGTGGAATCTCATATTTATACAAAGTGCAACACACTCTTAAGCGCATTCTATGAAGCAGACTCTAAAGTATATTTTATGAATCACGACTACATACGCAAGATAATGAGTCTACATATCACTAACATTTCGTGAAGATATCCAGTCTGGCCAGTACCCTCGGGAGATTAGGCAACAGACTTTTTTTCATATGACAGCTATTAACTGTTGATCAACACCACATAGATATACTCGAGCAGTGAAGGAATATATATATATCTCGTCAACGTTCTCAGTACGACATCAGTTTTCATCAGAACGTCTTCGACTTAGAGATACACCACCAGACATAACGTATGACAACTTGGGACATTTTATGCATATATATGAATCATCGTATCCATGAGAAGCATTTAGAGACACATGGGCTGTGTAGATTACTCACCATTTTGGTAACACGTATCATATCACATCATCATCATTTTGCTTTACACCAGTTCATTCTTAATTAACTACTACTTAATTAACTGCAATTTTAATATCTCATCTGTGTGTTTTGTGTGAATCGTCTTTTACCACCATCACGTTCTAACCATTACTAACCCTATATGTCTTCTTCTTCTTTTTCCGTCCTTAGCCACCGACCGTCAAAGCAGTCAGTGGCCATTACGCCTAGTGGTGCACTCAGATGAGGTTGGGGGCTTTCTCTGTTACGGATCTAAGGGCAGAAGCTAAGGTCGTGGGGAAACATAACTCTTTCAATAATTAATTAGAAAATACTGTCCAGTGGAAAGCATTCGCATTCCCGTCTTCTTGTCCCTATCTCGAATAGGTCTTTATTCTTTCTTAACGAGCCAATTTATAGAGACCTTCTACCTAATATCTCATAGGCTATTTCTGGCAAAAACTACTGTCGTAGTGTAACTGTCTTTTTCTCTTATTGAAGTGATCACTGGCCCAAGACAGTATACATGTTGTTAGATGTGTAGTGCTGGCGTATGATGAACTGAGTGTGGGTGCGAATGAAGGCGCGAATGTGTTTAGGCTCGTATATATGTAGACACTGCAACCCCTACACTCACATGCAGTAGTCAAGGATGCTTGAACACTGCAGGCACGTTTCAAAACATTTATTGACGATAACACACATAGTAGCATCAACAGGAACAGTCATTGTAAACAAGGTCATGCTGACCGGAAATCGATAATAACAATACATCAGGCGTTCAAAAGGCTGGTAAACATTCCAATATTCGTGCATGGTCAATAATAATACAGTTCAAAAATGCCGCCTTGGTATCTCTGACTAAACGCGTCAGATACCTTAATCACCTTGACACATAGGTACAACTTGGCATTCCCCGCCAATTGCACATTATCAGGTTGTAGTATAATAGCCGAAAACACAGGCCTCGTTCTGACATCGGCTGTGTACTGCTGATAAGCAGGTTACCATCAACCCTGCAGTAATGCTTATGTGGACATAAATATGCCGCCAATCTGCGGTTCCCACAATATATCTTCGTCACTGGATTTCTGGATGGTATGAAGACTAATAGTCTTGGATGGCTACCTTGAGCACAACATATAAGTTCTGTAATGTAGGACCGGTGAACTCCAGTTCACAGACTAGGTAATCTTCTAACATGTTCTGCCACCGAAAGCGTAATAATGGAAAAAGTCGGTATTACCTGTAACCGAATCCACAGAACCTAACAAGGAACTCTGCTGTCATTCCAACGCACAGAGATTCACTGGGGAAAACTGCCATCGCAGTCACTTCGAAGATTTTTCCCCGAAAAACACAATGGACTCTCGTCCCTACAGAAACCAGGACACCTCACGGCTTGCCGGAAGTCTAACTCCCCTTCGCGCTTAAAAAACCTGCGCAAGGCACACCCGAACTGTTTTACCTTTGAACTTAACACAATGACCCAAAAGGGAGATAACCCCAAATCAACCTGACATCGCAAGCAAAGACCCAATTATTCACCTAACTAGGATGAAAAAATATACGACCAATAGATCGATGTTTGAAACTCCCTTGGAAGTGACAGCAACATATTACTACCCCCCCCCCCCCCCCCCCTGTAAAAAAAAATGATACATTTTTTTTTCTTCCAAATATATTCATGAGCAAGATAGCACGATTATCAATTATGCGCTCATGAAAGAATGAACCTAATATCAGGTACAATAGACGCATAAATAAAGCGTCTGAAGAGGATACAAATCATCTCCCAACATAGGAGAAAATATTTCCTTTAAGCCAAACAAACTCAGAGGGTACCATTAAAGAAACCTAAGTTGCTGGCAATACCAATCATATATCAAACATTATTAAATACTATAATTATAGCAATATACAAATATCATGAATTACAATGCTATATTAGCAACATATCACTGATGGATGGACAAAATCAAATTTGTTAAATTCTTTATACATTATCCAAATACATTTGTATTACAATACATTAGGATATTAAGAACAGACAAAAGTCTGAAAGTGTATCAGGAGATCTAGGACACAAGATTTAAATGGAATCATGTGGGCATCTGGACAATATGTCCGCCATCACATTATCCGAACCACGGATAGCTCGCACCGTGAAATGGAAAGGCTGAAGAGCAATAGCATAACGAGTAGATCTCGAGCTCTTCAAATCCTTACTTTGCATAGCCGTAAGAGCTTTTTGGTCGGTTTCCATAAAGAAATGCGCGCCCAGAAGGAACCTTTGTAGCTTAAGAATGGACCAAACCATAGCCAACAATTCACGGTCTAAAACCGAGTAATTCCTTTCTGCCGCATTTAGCTTCCTAGAAATATACATTACAGGATGCAGAGTTCCTGAATATTCCTGCATTAGTGCCGCTCCAATCCCAGTGGAAGAGGCATCACTACGAAGAACAAAAGTCTTATCAATCGTTGGTAGTCTTAAGATAGGATGAGATGAGAACAAATTCTTAACCTGATCCAATGAAGATTGGCATTCTTGGGACCAACGCACCATATTAGGAGAACCTTTTTTCAATAGCGATGAAAGTGGTGCCATAATGGAGGACAGATTCTCAATGAATCTTCAATAGAATTGTATCAATCCCAAGAGACTACGCACTTGCTTTTTTGTCTTCGGAACCGAGATATTTAATATCTTCGAAATGTTTTGGTCCTCTGTCTTCAACAGACCATGACCAACTCGATGACCTAGGAAGGAAATTTCACTAAACCCAACAAAAGCTTTAGAGGGTTTTGCAGTCAAACTATGCTCACGTAGAGTAGATAGCAATTCCTTTAGACCCAATTAGTGTTCTTCCCAAGTATCGCTGAAAAGACAGATGTCGTCTAAATATGCGATGACATCTGCACGATCTGATAGAATTCGTCGCATCATGCGCACGAAAGTCGCTGGGGCGTTCATAAGCCCGAAAGGCATAAAATTCCATTGAAACAGACCCCTAGGTGTCGAAAAAGCAGTGAGAGGTTTGGCGTGTTCCGTCAGTGGGACTTGCCAATAACCTTTCGACAAGTCTAGTTTAGTAAAGAATTTAGCTTTAGAAAGTCTAATAAGTAGATCATCTAATAAAGGCATAGGTTCAGCATCGAACTTCGTAACTTGATTTAATTTGCGATAGTCAACGCAAAGACGTATGTTATTGTCTTTCTTTCGAACAATAACTATCGACGAAGAATAAGCTGAAGTGGATGGTTCAATTATTTGCAGTTGAATCATTTCATCCAATTCTTTCTCGACTTGTGCTTGAAAATGAATAGGTATTGGGTATGGTCTTACTCTGATCGGATTACGATCAGTAAGTATGATGTCATGTTCTATGATATCTGTGTGTCCAGGAATGTCGGTAAGGACATCCTGATATGATTGTAGCGTAGAGGATACTTGACGTTGCTCCTCAAAAGACAAGTTCGAAGAGACGGTAACGTTTTTCCATGATTCCGTAGAAGTAAGTGGAATCGCAGGAAGAGGTAAGTTAACATCAGAAAAAATAGTTTCCTCATCCTGTATAACGGACAGGGATGAGATGTGACCATGTTGGACTGAAGAGTCGTCCGTCGCCTGGAAAATAGGCTGCAAATAGTCTGGACGTTCAATAAACTCTGTTAGCATATTTATATGGAAGGTTTTATGCCTTCCATCCACATCGACAATATAGTCGACATCTGAAATTTTGGAGACTATAGTGTATGGACCTTTCCATGAAATGAGAAGTCTATTCTCTCTCGAGGGAAGTAAGACAAACGCTTTGTCTCCAGGACAAAGTTGACGTAGGCGCCTTTTCTTGTTAGCAAATCGCCTAGCTTTTTCTTTCGCAAATTCGGAAGATGAAGTTGCTAATCTGCACGATTCGATAATTTTTTCCCTAAGAGCAATAACATATTCATATGACGATTGTGTATCATCGTCAATATTATCGGAAGTTATCAAATCGTGTAACAAGGACATCGGACCGCGCGGTTGCTCGCCAAAGACAAGTTCGAAAGGAGAAAACCCTGTATGCTCGTTGGGAATCTCTCTATAGGCAAAGAGAGCTGCAGGTAAGACTGTTAAGGTCAAAGGGGAATGATACGTACTATACTGATTATACAGTGTGAATTCAGGGTTGTAGCACTTGTCGGCTTGTTTAATTGTGAGTTGTTTAAAACATTTATATGTTAAAAAAAAAACAGAGTGTACAGAAAGCGTGTGAGCGCTGGTCATTTAGTGATCCTGTACTGGTTTCGGCCGGCTGTGAATAGCTCACGGCTAGTCCGTGAACAGCCGGGTCCGGTGACTGTTTTTGTGCGGGAGATGTGTCATCCCGTGGCAGTCTAAGTTTGGGCGGGTGACTGGAGAGTCAGCCCAGTATCTTGTGTGTGTTCCCAAGGGTAGTGTTCGGGAACGATATTTGGCCATTTTTCGAGGTGTACTAGTACTTGCCTATTTAGGTGTGTTTATCTGCAGATAAGATGTGATAAATCTGCAGATAAGATGTGATAAATCTGCAGATAAGATGTGATAAGGGAAGATAAGAGAAGATAAGGTGTACTTTATGTTAAGGACATGTTCTGAGGCCTTGGTGTCTACAGGCCGATGTTTTGGATCATATTTACCTCCCTGATAGATTTCTATTGTGCAGGAACGGCGCTAGGAGATAGTAAGGCCATTGTTCCTTATGGAGGGAGAGTTTTCTGGAGATTATAAGGCCAGGAGTTGTGTAGGCCAGATTACTTATAGACTACAGAGAGGACAGTCTTTTGAGTATATATAGATTTAAGCCTAGGTGGCGTTTTGTAACTGCAGTGTCAGCAGTCGTTCTGGTGGAACATTAGAACTGCTAGTATATATAGATTCAAGCCTGTATGGCGTTTTGTTAACTGCAGGGGTATGCAGTCGTTGAGGGAGTCCTATAGATGTAAGCCTGTGTGGCGGTTTTGTAACTGCAGTGTCAGCAGTCGTTCTGGTGAATTTACTGATGTAACATTAGAACTGCGATGTAAACAGGGTTTACATCATACTGAACAGCTGTGACCTTTTGCGTAATTGATTATTATTGATTTTGTGTATCCTGTTGTACTTGTGTAGTGTATCGTATTGGATTGATGTTGCTGTGTAAATAAATGATGTGCTGTCAATTGGAAATGAACACTAGTCTGATTCGTTGATCTATACTTGACAGTACAGGGTGAGTGACTGTATCCTTCATACCACTCACTACAGACTTTATACACAGGGACAATACAGAGCTAACCTATTTATCATCTGCTCTGTGTGGGCGCATGTACTACAACAGTCTAATCACTTCAACAGAGAGATACTTTACCAAATATACATCAACAGAACTTTATCAAATTAGAACCTGGGATATAATTTATCACCATTGTATACCCCAGCATTTCGCGACGTTAACAAAGGTGGCCAACTGGGCGTTAGACCCAATTCTTGTAAGATGATCCTTCGTTGGAACTTGACAAGTTTAAGTTCTTGTGCCCTGTTGTGGCGTAATTCTACCAATCCATTGGACATTGGATGATAAATACTACTGAGAGACATTTTAATGTTCAGCGTAGCCATTACCTGAGACATAACGTCCGAAATTAACTGAGTGCCGTGGTCCGACAGTATTTCTCCGGGGAATCCCAGACGAGAAAATATGAGCCAAAGTGCCCACGATACACAACAGTTGTGTATCATCACAGTGATGATTGTCTGTAATCATTAGAGAATAGCCTCTGGCAACGCGTGCACATGTCACGCAAGTGATTTTTGGGTGTGAAGTCCCTTTAAGTCTAAATTGGTCATCCTCTGGCCGACTTAATTCTGCACGGACCAATGACGTCTATAGCCATTTTCTGAAACGGCCGAACCGGCATATCTGCAGCCTGAATAGGAGCAGCATGTCTCGGAACCCTAGACTTGACCTCTTGACAAATTTTGCAAGATCGGCAAGAAAAAGAAATTCGTTATGTCTTTATTAACAAATGGCCAAAAGAATGACGCAAGGACTCTAGTTTTAGTTCTGGAAAAACCCATATGTCCAGCACACTGAGAATCTTGTGCATGCCGAAGAATTAAGGCTCTCATACACTGAGGCACAAGAATTTGCGAGTGCATAGAGTCCAGTTGTGCCGAGTGTTTGTACCATCCGTACCAATATACCATTCTTCATAGTAATATACGATTTGTGATTCGTATTTTGATTGGGATCCCCTTTCTTTGTAAGAAGGAAGAATTTCTTCAAAGACGGATCCTCTTCTTGACGAGTCATGGGACATCACCAAGTGCTCGTCTTGGCTATCAACTCCATTACTATCATCAGATGAAGTTGGGGGATTAAGAGCTTGAGCTCTTGTCACCACTGCATTGACCGCTTGAAAGTTTCGTTCTTCCCAACTAGAAATTTGTAGCGGGGCGCATTCCTTAACCCCATGAATACGACCGATTATAAGATCCGAAATAGGATTAGGAAGAAGACATGCATGGACATCTCCTATAAAGAAGGGAGTGTCAATCCTAATAATAGCAGTAGGATAACTTTCCATAGTACCACCAAATGTAACACATTTGATTGTTTTCCCAGTGGCACAGCAAGGATCTATCAGAGACTCCCTAACCCCGACGGTAGTACATCCCGAATCGAAAAGTACTGAGACTAGCCTATCATTTATTAGACCTTTATGTAAGATGAGAGATCCTCTCCTATCATGCGCAACTGTAGCAGGTAGAGCAGGAAGAGGGTGACCACAACTTAGAGTAGATACAGTCGATGAGTCGAACAATGTTAAGCATTGGGGGCATTCAGTTGCTCTCCCAAAATCGAAAGCACAACCAGTGATAGCCCTAGAGTTACCACTATCATTTACTGTATTACAGGCTCCATCAAACTCTTGTTGTGCAGAGTTTGCCTGTTGGAAAGGTCTTGTTTTGTTAAATCTAGGTCTGCCTCGATTATCATTTCCCCTGTAATTGCCTCGATTATCATTTCCCCTGTAATTGTTATCATATTGCCTATTGTAATCATCATTCCGGTTTGAATCCCGGTTTCTAAATTCACCATCGTCATAATCTTGACGTCGAGAATGATTATCTCGAAAGCTCGAATGGTTATTATTGCGATAACCCTTGCGAAAGTGTCTAAGATTATTACCACTAAAATTACGAGAACTACCATCTTGTCTCCAGTTCTTAGACGAAGAACCATCATATGTTGGATTACTCTGCTTATGAATGTAATTTTGATTACTTCCCCTATTCCAATTTTGTTGAGCACCCTGAAATTTTTTTTTGAAATTAGGGCCATATGGTGTTGCCGCAGCAGCTGGCAACCCTTCTTTCACTTTAGAATTGCTAACTGTAGCATGGGGATGTGCTGTGGCATACTGACAACAGTATTCCTCCATGTCTTTTAAGTTTTTGGGTTTACGCTCATGAAGAAATGCAAGGAAAAAATCATTAACTGATGACAAAACCTTGTCTCTAAGTAATAAGTCCATTAGGCCTTCATATGTTTTCTCAGTGTGAGACAACTCAACCCATCGTGTGAATGTACGACGTATTTTTGTAACAAACTCAGAGAAATCTACTCCATTTTCTGGCAACATTGTCCTAAAACGAAGACGATAATCTTCCTCTTTCAGCTGGTATTTTTTTAGCAGTGCTGCTCTGACAACATCATAATTAGTCCTGTCATGTTCGTCTATTGTCATAAGAGTAGTCACTGTGTCACCTGTAAAAAAATTCCATCAGTTGTTCAACATATTTTTCCTTTTTTATGTTATGCGTATCGCATAAAAAATTGGAATCTATCTAGATAATCTGCTACGTCATCCTTTAAAGGATTGAAATGAGGTAGTTTGATCCTACTTACAAACTCCTTTGTCGTACCCGAAGTTGTTTGATGAGCACCTAGACTCGCCAATTTCAATTTCTCTAACTCCAAAGTTGCGAGTCTTTCCTCATGTTCCATTTTTCTAATTTCAGCCTCAGCAGCAGCTTGAGCTTTTCTCTCCTCAGCAGCAGCTTGAGCTTTTCTCTCCTCAGCAGCAGCTTGAGCTTGAATTTTTGTGTCTTCCATTTCCATCTGGAATTTTCTTTCATCAGCAGCAGCTTGAGCTTTTCTCTCCTCAGCAGCAGCTTCTCTTTGATACCTTTTCTCTTCAAGTTCTAATCTTCTATTCTCAGCATCTAGCTTCTTTAGTTCAGCTTCTGCTCTCCTTTGTTCAGCTTCTGCTTTCAATTTAATTTCCTCTTTTTGTTTCTTTTCTTCTGACTTTAATGCAATGGCGAATTGAGCAGATGAATATTCTTCCAATTCTTTACCAGACTTACCAAGGGTTAACCCTTGCTGGATGAAGAAATCCAATGTAGACATTCTGTCTAGTGAGATCAGAAACCTGAAAAAATTAACTAAATTACCTTTATATCCCAATCACTGTGGGCACAAGTCTTTTTTTTTTTAAAAGAACTTGCATATATATTTTACCTTGTCTCAATCTTTGTGGACAACAAGTCTTTTGGCAAAGAACTTGTATAAATATCTCATATAATAATATTTTATTAACAATCTCTATATGAAGAGTATACCTTATCAATAATAATAATACATGACCAAGTGTATGTATGTAGACTGTGTATGACAATAATGTAGTACAATCATAAATACAAAGACAAAAATACAGAACAATGACCGAAAACGTTCGCGGAAGTCAAATAAACAATACAGCAAAAAGTAAAAAAAAAAATGTTACACAAATGTGTAATGATAACCGCGAAAAGTAAACAAGACAACTAGCAACACTGTTATAAACAAAAAGTTGTAAAAAATTAAACGAAAGGAAGAAGAGACCTACAGATACAAACAAAACAAATCGAAAATCAAAGAATGAAAAAAAAATAACGAAAACAACACTAACTCATGTCGTCACAGCTAACGTAAATAGCAACAATTGTCGCTCGCAAATCCCAATTAAGGAAATTTGCAGTCCCTAACGACACGCTCTCAATAGATAACCTCTATTACGTGGTATTATCTAAAGGAGTCACCTTTACCCAACCAGCCCGCTAAAGAACACAAGAAAAAATACACAACAACAGTAGAAGGAACATAAATAGCAATCAATTCAATGTGTTGCAAAATAAAGCTTAGTCACACATGATATTACAGTAACTAACTTGCTCCTTGCGAACACAGTAACAAAATGTCAAGCGCGCACTGATTGACAGATCCACTGTAGCATGAAGTGGTTTTCACGAACATAAAGTTACTATGACCTTCTCGTATCTTGAGTCTTGCACATCGAATGTTTACAATTTCATGTACTGTTTACAAACAGGAACTTGACCTCGAACAATGTAACTTGAATGCTCGGGCGTAGAAAAGTCTGTTGTCGACTGAAACGTGTACCGTTTACTGTAAGGGACTTGACTTGCAGTTGTGGTCCACGTAGCAAATGCCTAGATGTTAATTTCAGTACTTGTCCTGTTGTGGTTTATGTAGCATTATAACATAAATGCTCGCACTGTTTATCTGGGTCAACAGTTGATGACCTATTTCTGTCCTGTGTAGACAAAACTTGAAAGCATACAGTATGTGTGTTATTCTCAGTTGTCCACTTTGTTCCTCATGACATGTAGCACATGTAGAAATGTAAATTTCTGGACAACACTGGAGGCATAATAAATGTAGCATAAGTCCACGGAAATGTTAATTTCTCGCTCTGTCCAGCTTAAACCCACAAATGTAAGGTGTACTTGTCCTTCTCACGAAAATAGCCCCATCATCCAGAAGTGTAAGTAGCCTGGTGGGGTGTCTGTTTAAGGCTGGCGTGCTGTGTACAATGATCTATATAGCCCCATCAGCTGGCCTACCAGAAATGTAAATTTCTGGGCCATACTGGCGACATCATAAATGTATCAGAAGAGCCAACGTAACTGGTCCACCAGAAATGTACAAGAAGAGCCCACGTAACTGGTCCACCAGAAATGTAGCTGTCTTTTTCTCTTATTGAAGTGATCACTGGCCCAAGACAGTATACATGTTGTTAGATGTGTAGTGCTGGCGTATGATGAACTGAGTGTGGGTGCGAATGAAGGCGCGAATGTGTTTAGGCTCGTATATATGTAGACACTGCAACCCCTACACTCACATGCAGTAGTCAAGGATGCTTGAACACTGCAGGCACGTTTCAAAACATTTATTGACGATAACACACATAGTAGCATCAACAGGAACAGTCATTGTAAACAAGGTCATGCTGACCGGAAATCGATAATAACAATACATCAGGCGTTCAAGAGGCTGGTAAACATTCCAATATTCGTGCATGGTCAATAATAATGTTATTCAATTACAGTTCAAAAATGCCGCCTTGGTATCTCTGACTAAACGCGTCAGATACCTTAATCACCTTGACACATAGGTACAACTTGGCATTCCCCGCCAATTGCACATTATCAGGCTGTAGTATAATAGCCGAAAACACAGGCCTCGTTCTGACATCGGCTGTGTACTGCTGATAAGCAGGTTACCATCAACCCTGCAGTAATGCTTATGTGGACATAAATATGCCGCCAATCTGCGGTTCCCACAATATATCTTCGTCACTGGATTTCTGGATGGTATGAAGACTAATAGTCTTGGATGGCTACCTTGAGCACAACATATAAGTTCTGTAATGTAGGACCGGTGAGCTCCAGTTCACAGACTAGGTAATCTTCTAACATGTTCTGCCACCGAAAGCGTAATAATGGAAAAAGTCGGTATTACCTGTAACCGAATCCACAGAACCTAACAAGGAACTCTGCTGTCATTCCAACGCACAGAGATTCACTGGGGAAAACTGCCATCGCAGTCACTTCGAAGATTTTTCCCCGAAAAACACAATGGACTCTCGTCCCTACAGAAACCAGGACACCTCACGGCTTGCCGGAAGTCTAACTCCCCTTCGCGCTTAAAAAACCTGCGCAAGGCACACCCGAACTGTTTTACCTTTGAACTTAACACAATGACCCAAAAGGGAGATAACCCCAAATCAACCTGACGTCGCAAGCAAAGACCCAATTATTCACCTAACTAGGATGAAAAAATATACGACCAATAGATCGATGTTTGAAACTCCCTTGGAAGTGACAGCAACACGTAGTTGCCCCAATACGCACCACACGACAGTTGTGTGACATTCGATTTGTTGTATATTTACACTCCACAGAGTTGTTTTGTTTTAATTTTCTGTAATAAATTTAATCTTATTGGTTCATGCACTTGTTCAAGACCTTCATCCATATTATTATTAATTAACTTCATAGCTCTTACTATTTCTCTGTCTACAGTGAGAAAGAAGAGAGAGCGGGTGAAACTTAAGAATACATGAGTGAGTTGTGGGGCTTGGAACGAGAGATAGCTTTAATAGATCTTCTTCCAGGCTGTCTCAAGATTCTCCCTAATTTCGCACATTATCTGTTCACTCAATTGTCTTACTTAACGACAGACTTTTTAAAATTCCAACTCACGACAACTAGACAGTTTTAATCTGATTATACTGCTTGTTTTGATGAGCAAAGTGTTTGATACTGTTAAACATTAACATACGGCCGCTGCCCTGGCAAAATTTAAACAACCGGAAAACCTTCTTCTTTGATCCTTAGCCGCCGACCGTCAAAGCAGTCAGTGGCCATCACGCCTAGTGGCGTCTTGTGGGGCAACAACAAATTTATTCCACTTTGCTCGGTCGGCGGCCATCCTTCGTACAGTGCCCCAACTCTGGTTCATTCTATGCATCTCAGCCTCCACAGTCCTCCGCCAGGTTGTTTTTGGTCGGCCTCTCTTTCGTTTTTCTTCAGGGGTCCAAAGCATAGCTGTTATTGTGATGGCATCGGGGTCTCTTCTGAGGACATGGCCAACCCAGCTCCAGCGTCTGCCAGCTATGATGGTGTGCATGTCCTCGTGCTTGCTCCGAGTAAGCAGATCTTGGTTGGTGATGGTATTCACCGAATCTTTTAGCCGAATACCATCAAGGAAAACCTACCCACCATAAAAATATTTATAGAAAGTGTGATTCCTGTAAACACACATTGGGATCCTCGCCGGCGCTACGTAGTTCGTGCACTGTGCTGGGATCCGCCTTGTGTGATCTAAGGGAGGAGATCGGAGCGCTGATGGAACTATCTGTGTGCAGGGAAGATGGTCTTTAAAATCAAAAAAAACATCAACAGTAGCTTTCAACTCCCTACGGAGTGTGACGGTATTGCCTCTCCTGCTTTGCAGTAGTGGTCCAATAGTGGCCAAAACTCAAGAGTATCTAATATGGGCTTCAAAGGTATCTACCTTCGCATAAGATTACTCTTGGCAGAGATGTAGATAGATGGGTGATGACACTTCTATTACAAAGGGAGTCTTCACAAGAAATTCAGAATAAGCGAGAACAATACTGCTTTGGCTGAGTATGTTAACTCTGTAAGTCTGCAGACGCTTTTGTGAAGGATTTAAGCTCTTATTTCTCTTGCAGCTCGTTTAAACCCCCACCCCTGATTTACTTAGGCCACTGTTCCCTTCTTGTTCCGGAGATAGTATTTCTGCTGGTACCATCAATAATATCGTAAAAGAATAGAACGAAACACGCTCTGCTGAGTATGGCGTTTTCCACCCCATAGTTATGGGTTCCTATCTTCCCATACCATCATCCCAATTACTCAGACTTTACCCTCGATGAGAATTAAATTTAATCTTTTGGGATACAACTTTCTTTACATTTAAATAGAATAGCTTTCATAGTTACTTTATATTTAAATGAAAAGGTTAATAACACTGGCTAACAAAAAAAAAAATTTTTTCTTTCTCTAACATTTCTATGTTTTTCTGGTCAATTTTAATGCGCTGTTTTTAAATCTGCAAACCGTTTTTTCTCTATCAGGTCGGGATCTCTAGAAATACGCAATTGAAGTTTTTTAACAACGCATACAGTATTACAACATCATTTGTACAAGAAGTATAACAGTTATGTAGGCTTGAATTTCTTTGCAGTCGAATTTCGTCGGTGAATGGCATGTGGTACATCGCGATGAAGCATCCAACAATAATCGGCAAGCATGGTCACACTCCACCGTCCTTGATAACGTGACTCCATTACGGCGATATCTTGATGGAATCGTTCTCCATGTTCATCGCTGACTTCGCCAAGGTTGTTAGGGAAAAAGTCAAGATGCGAATCGAGCAAATGGATTTTGAGGGACATGTTACAGCCCATAATTCTGTATGCATCTATGCACTGCTTAACAATATGCACATAGTCGACAGATTTGTGATTTCCCAGAAAGTTATCGATGATCGATTTGAATGCCATCCATGCGCGAAGTTCACTACCATGTAACAAGTTCTCGAATTGTTTGTCTGCAATAACTTTCCTAATCTGAGGTCCTACAAAGATACCTTCCTCTATCTTTGCATCGCTAATTTGCGGAAACTTTTCTCGAAGATAAGTGAAAGCTTTGCTCGTTTTATCTAACGCTTTTACAAAATTCTTCATGAGCCCCAACTTTATATGTAACGGTGGTAAAATGATGCTGTCTTTGTTAACTAATGGCTCGTGTATTACATTTTTATGCCCGAGCTGCATACGATCCCTGATAGGCCACACCTTTCTTGCATAATGTTCCTGTCTGTTGCGGCTGTCCCATTCATATAGGAAGCAACAAAATTTAGTATAACCAGTCTGCATGCCCGTGAGAATTGCAATGACCTTTAGGTCTCCACAAATCCGCCATTGGTAGTCATTGTACTTTTTTTTTGCCAAAAGTATAGCCATATTGTCATAAGTTTCTTTCATACGAACAGAGTAGGCGACTGGAATTGATGAAAATAAATTTCCATTATGTAATAACACGGATTTTAGACTAGTCTTGGAAGAGTCGATGAAAAGTCGCCATTCGTTGACTGTGTGCTCATGACCGAGGTGCACCATTAGATCTTTTACATCTTTGCAATAGCAAATGTCATCATCCATCTTAAAGTATTGAACAAGTTCTCTGTGTCTATGACGAAATTTAGATATCGGAGTATTGGGCGCTAAAAGATTCCATTCTTTGAGTCGCGAACCGAGTAATTCCGCTAGTCCTTTGGTGAGAGCGAGATCACGTATTAGATCTGAAAGTTCTGAATGGTTAATTAAGTGAACACCATCATTCACCGGTATATAATCCGAGTCAGAATTAGTTTCTAAAGCAGGTAAACTATCACTTTCTGATGGTTCATTCACGTCCAACGGATATTGTTCTGGTGGAACTGGGATCGGACACGTGATTGGATCATGAGGCACTGGTTTTGAAACCGATTCAATATTTGGATAAACCACAGACTTTCTAGTTTTAAAAGTGAAACCATAGATATTTGTCAAGCAGAAGTAACAATCAGTAGCGTGATTTGTCGGTTCACGCCATATTACTGGCACTCCAAAAGGCATTGACTTATGCTTCGGCGATTTTCGTAACCAACCTGCCAATGTATTTGTACAAGTCGAACAAACTGCATTTGGCATCCAAGATTTATTTGCATCATCAACTTTCGAATCGAAATAAAGTTCATATGCTTTCTTTATCAATGTTGTAAAGTTTTTTCTGGTGAACGTGATCGGTAAAATATCCGCACACTTAACAGAACAGATCAGCCGAATTTCTACAACTTCTAGAAGCCATATTTCACTCAGAATTATTTCAAAATACAGTAACTATTTGAAATATAACGTAACATATGCCATGCATCTTTTAGCAGTATAAAAAGTAGAATTATTTTGCATTTTATTAATTTTAAAAAAGTTATATAGTAAAAATGAAACGGAGCAAATATCGGTTTCCCAAAAATATATTTATTCACAAATATCTTAAGAACCCGACGTGATAGAGATAAACGGATTTCAAATTTGAAATCAGCGCAAGAAACTGACCTAAGAACACTTATTCTTATATAAGAAAGAAAAATGTTGTTTGTCAGTGTAATACAGACAGAGTATGTTTACATATACATCTCCACTGATTGAAAAGTGTTCACAATATAAATTGAATATGTTTTCATTTATGTTTTACACTGATTGAAAAGTTTGACACTTCCATTACTTTAAAATGAATATTTTCACATAGACATTTACACAGGTTTAAGCTTGAAAACTTACATTAATTTTAAAGTGACTATGTTTATAGGGACATGTACACTACTTTGAAAAAGTAAGTATTATACGTAGTATGTACATCATTTCTTTCATCTTTCCCTCCCTGCTCCATAGGGAACCTGGAACTACGTTATGCTTTTAGTCCCCTTTACGAAACTATCAATAAAGCAATCACCGGCCCGTGCAGTGGTGGTTCATGAATCATCATTCTATACGCTGAGGTTGCCAGCCTCAAATGACTTTGACATCCACAAGCGAGTTTCACATATTAAATTCACATGGTAATATATACATGTATATGTTAGTTCACATGTTAGTAATAAAATATGAAATGTAAATCACAACTTACGCCAATCCTGGCTCACATACATTTTGCTCAGATGAATAAAAGAGACTTGAATCGGCCTCTTACACGCATCTGGGGTGTCGTTAATTTAATAAGTCCCCTCTCTGACTTTGTGTGTGGTCCTTCAGTTTCCTCAGTCCCGGTTTCCTTATTTAAATTGTTAGAGATTTCCTGGGATATATTGTAAGTCCTGATAAATACTCTAATAAAAGGTGTCCGGTATTTTAAGAAGGAATTCTGAATTCTAATTCTTCACTGTAGCAGTATGGTGTCTTGGCGAGCGATTTCCAAGTGAAATAGCTTGAGAAATTTATCAGATTATATTCCCTACTTTCCTACGCCTTCGTTTGTTGTGAGCTACCAAAAACTCCAATCAGATTCAAACAGGCGGGTTATGGGGTAATTTCAAAATATTCCGACATCGGATAATTTTGAACGTAAGGCAGGGGTCAACTCTCCCATATATGGTAATAAGATGTCCGATGCCCTTGTGTACAAACTTACATACAGATCAGTAAACCCATACAACAGCGTGTTCAAATGTAACCATCATTACTTTATCAGAAAGTACTCTTGTCATAACAAGTAGGACAGGAAACGCTTATGTCATAAGTTTCCGCCGCGTACACGAGATCTTGTGCTAATCTTAGCCAAGCTGTGCCCCTCCCTTGCGATTGCGAATAATTATCTCAGCAAATCTGGATAGCGTCAAGCAAATGTGATTATTACTACCTACAGGGAGTGTCAAGCAATTCGACAATACTCAAATATCTGCTACTTAGCAGAAAATAACGAAGAAAGAAAGAAAGAAAAATGTGTACTAGCAATTTTCATAGGTTGGTAATGCAAAATATAAAATTATAAAATGTACAACTTACCCCAAAGTTCTTTTGGAATACAGGCTGACTTCTGGCTCAGAGAAATGGTTAAGGCAACTTGATTAAGATGCCTCTTACACGTAGTGTGGAGTATTACTTTACAATAGACTCTCACTATAACTTAGTGTTCAGGTTCCAAGGATTCCGGGGATTCCGCATTAATGAAGGTAGAGTGTTCCTGGGATATAAGTCCACACGATGCTCAAACACGTCGCTAAATTGACGATGGAATAGGAGTCACAGACATGTCTGAAGTTAACCTCCGTAGATTCATTGACTATGTTGGCAATTTCCATCCTGCCATCAAATTCATTTCTCAAATTTTCACCACTTCATTTAACTTTCTTGACCTTACTGTCAATATTACTCCTACTGACCTTATTACTTCTGTCTTTTATAAACCTACTGACGCTCATGGTTTTCTTCTTTACACCTCTTCTCACCCTCCCAGCTGTAAAGATTACATTCCCTTCTCTCAACTTCTACGCTTACGTCGGATATGTCACGATGAAGATGATTTCCGTGAATAAGCTCAATAAATGCTTGAGTTTTTTCGCCGACGTCACTATCCCGATAGAGTATTATCTTATGCTATTCATCGCATTAGTCACGTTACTCGTCAGGTAGCACTTACTGCCAAACCTACAACTACATCTGACAGACTCAAACTGGTCTTAGCTTTCCATCCTCACTGTTTGGCGGTAAAAAAAATTATGTTTCGTCATCTGCATATTCTCCACGCTGATCCTGATACCAGAGAGTTGTTTCGTGATACCCCTTTGGTAGCATATCGTAGGGATAAGAATTTTAGGGATATTCTTGTACACAGTCGCTTGAGACGAACCAGTCCTTCTCGCTTTGGTACTAAACCGTGCCAACGCAGTATATGTAAGACCTGTTCTTTTGTACTCCAAACTCAGTTTCTTTCCCAAACGGTAAATTTGTCAGTAGAAAGTCTTTCACGTGCGAATCCAGAAACCGGATTTATGCTATCATCTGCAAGAGGTGTGACATTACCTATATTGATGAAACGGCCAGACGTTTGGCAGACAGGTTTCGTGAGCACTTAAATGACATCTATCATGGCAAACATTTACCGGTGGCCCTTCATTTCAATTGGCCTTACCATTCTGGTAATTCCGATATTCATGTCACTGCCCTCCTTTCATATGTCGGTGATGACCGAACTCGCTTTTCGTCGGAGAATCGCCTTATTTTTCAAATGGACGTTTTATCTCCTGTGGGCCTTAATTTCCAGCATCATTCTGCATACATTCTGGTGGATTCTCTCACTGTTTCATATTTCTTGTTTTTCTGATCTATCTTTGTTTTCGCTTTGGTTCATTTCGTATCCTTTTGCATCTTTTTAGCAGTCACTAGCTTGCTCATACGTCACTTCCGCGTGATGCTTGTTTTCACAGCCATCTGAAGTTTTTCATTCTTGGATCCAGCTAAGTGACTTTTTACTTGTTTTTATAGCGCTGTTCATTAATGTTTTCGTTTCGTTGATTATTTACTTTCTTGTTTCGATATGTCTTTCTGGTTTTACGATTTTCTTGCATTATTATTGTTCTCGTTTCGCTCGGCACTGTTGTTCCATCTGCTTGTATCGCTCATTTGGTGTGTTCTTCATCATCATATATTTGTGTAGTCAATACCCTTTAGCTCCTCAAGGAGCATAGGCCTTCAACAAACACATGCCAAGTCTTCCTGTCCTGTGCCATCCGCTCATGTTCTTTCCATGTTTTCCTCACAATTTTCACCTCTGTTTCCAGTTCTCTTCTCCATGTGTTTTTTGGTCTACCTTTGCCTCTCTTTCCCTGTGGATTCCAGAACAAGGACTGCCTTGTAATGCTATCAACAGGTTTCCTCAATGTGTGTCCTATCCATCGCCAGCATCTTCGTCTCAACTCTTGTTCCACTGGCACTTGTCTTGTTCTTGTCATCAATTCCACATTTGTGACTTTGTCATACCATTTCAGTCCTTCTATTCTACGCAAGTACCCGTTTATAAAAGTCTGTAACTTTTTGGTTGTTGCTTTTGTTGTTCTCCATGTCGCAAAGCCATACAATAGGACTGACTTCACATTTGAGTTGAAGATTCTTATTTTCGTGTTGGACTTGATTTCTCTTGTTCCCCATATGTTTCCCAATGCAATGAAAGCTCCTCTTGCTTTTTGTATTCTTATTTTGATATCACTGTTTGTCCCTCCAACTTTGTCTATATTACTTCCAAGATACGTGTACGATTCTACGAGGGACGGTCAAAAAGTAATGCCTCGTAATTTTTAATTTATTCAATAGGCAAGTGTGACAGACGAACGCAGCCGACCCTGAATGATATGATACGACTCTTCGTAACGACCCCTTGGATAACATCAGTGCCCCCGAAATATTGTAACCTTTCGTCAAACGGGATTTTTCTTTTCACCTGGACTCATTAGCTATGCAACCTTTCCACGCAGATTGGCAACACGCTTGCTGATTAATATGTGGACAGCTTATCTACCGTCCATTCTGGTCATCGCATTGATTTAAGGAGAGGCTAAATCACGCCCATGGACATCTCTTGAGCAATCATATGCAGTATTTTCATTAACTTGGCCAGTGGGGGCGGTGCCAGAATCAAACAGATAGCAGCGACCACGATCAAAGAAACGGACTGGGGGGATCTCAGGAAAGCTAGCGCCACGATCAAAGACAGTAGTGGTCCCTGAAACGATTTCGCCTCTCGGTGTTAAACACGGAACCGATTGCAGTGGGAGCGAACGGGGAAAGCCGGCGCAAGCAGCGAGCGAAGATACGAGAGGCCAGGGGCGGCTTCTCTCTTTAGTCTGGCGGTCAGATCCCCAAAAGTCTTCTGAGATCTAAAAAGGTGTCAAGTTTATCATGTCCCACTCATCTTTCATTTCATTTTAGATATATACACACCACGTAGAAATACACTTTATCACTCGCTGGCCAGAACTTAACAGAAGCACTAGCTATATGTGAAATCTTGCTAGATTATCCCATGGATTTTTATACATATTGGCAGTGAATTCTATTTCTGTGCAAAGCGGTAATATATATATTGTGTAAAGTGATCAGTGGTTTAGTTCATTCATTCTATTTCACTGGATTTTGTGTTAATTTAAATCTATTAAATTAAACCATCTCAATAGTTCCAGTTGTAAATGTAATGATATACCTGCTATATTATTTCCAAAAGATAATAGATGTTAAATGCTTAAATTAACTTTTAAAGTCGCGAAGGAATTTATAATTAATAACTTTAGTTAAGCCCTATATTTATAGATGTGTGTTTTAACCACTAAAACTCGCGCAGTGTTTTATTAAATACATAATTAAATACGCGAGCGTATATAAATAGTCTTAACGGGAAATTCATCGCGCTTTAGAAGGTTATTTGTTTTTCGGTATATTACATGTCTTTTTTTCTTTCATACAGAGTGATCGTAATCTGTGCGATCCCAGCATTAAGAAAGCAATAAAGAAATCAATTTAAGCAAAGCAAAGCATAAACAGTGTGTAGAGTCTCCCTGACTCAGAACTTGCTGAGACTGTGTAAATTTTTAATCTTTGAGGCGATTCTATGTTTGGAATTCCGCTATCTAACTTTTAGCAAAGAAAGCACACCCAAAGACAAATTTAACACACCATCAAGCAAATTAAATTGTAACGGGAAGAAGAACACTGACCCGAGCTTTTGTTAGTTTACTGATACAGAGAGAGAATACATATTTTCCTGGACAGTGATGTAACTAGTTTTCTCCCTGGACTTAAACCATACCTCACGGATAAAGTGTACCAGCACGCGTAAGAATTTTATTATCAGCGGCAAAGTCAAATAGACCACACCATCCTCACCCCGGTATCAGAGACCGTGCCCTCCCATAAAAACTGTTATTAAGAAAAGAGACACAAATACAGATTCATTTTTCAGCGATTACGGGATCCTTTTTATGTCCTGACAGCTTACCCGCTAATCTGGGGCTGGAACTTGAACAAACACTCATACATTTAGTTTGAGGTGTAACTGCTGTTGTGTTATTCTATGGAGTGCCAGATTTTTTCACAATCGGTAAGTGAGAGCAAGATGAGTTAAGGCCTTTACTAGCGCGTGTATGAATGACAGGAAATTAAATCTTTTGTGTAACCATTCTGTTAACTTGCTTACCTGGTAATATATATCTTTTCTGTATACCCTACATTGTTCCTTTAAGTGGGATAGTTTTTGATAAACTCTGTTTTAAAACCCCCCTCCTTTCCTTTTGCTTAGTAAAGGGAAGAACAATTGGGAAGAACAAGATTTTTTTCTACCACCTATACCTAATTTTGTAACACCTCTTTCCAGAGTAATTAACTTTACTGTTAGGTTAACTTACCTATGTTCCTGATAACTATCTATCTTTGGACTGGGTTTATCTTTGTCTAATAAGCGGGACGGGCTTAGTCGATACCAATCTTCTTCACCCCCCTCCCTATCTTGTTATTTGCATTTTCTGTAATTTTGATAATTCTTGCTGTAAACCAATGATTATTGTAGTGATTGTTTTTTTAACTTTAATAAACAACATAAACTTAATCGTTACGGTGTTGGACTACCCAAAGCCCATAAAATTTCCCCTATTTGTTTAAGATAGTTGTATCCACGTCGTCTGTGTGTTTGAAGCACCAAATCGGTGTGAGAGCAGGTGTGTGTCTGGAAACTGGCAAATACTTGTTTGACCAGTATGAGCCTGAAGAGTAGATTGAGAGAAACAATTTGTCGTAAATAAGTCTGTCTTTACTCTCCTCCAGCACTCTGTGAAGCAACTATTTAATCTCTACATTTCTATCACTGAGCTTTTCACCATCATTCTACACTCTAAACCGGACTACTATTTTCTAAGACTCTTTCTCTCAAAATAAATTTACGACAGCAAGAAAACAGATAAAATTCACATTGAAATGTAGCCCTAAGTCTGAACTTCAAAAATTTATTTCTCAATGTAGTCTCCGTTATTTGTTACAGTTTTTGTCCATCTTCTCACAAGGGCATGTATCCCTGCACGGTAAAAATTTGTGTCCTTTTTCCTAAACCACTGCGTACGGCACGTTTAAGGGTCTCGGTGTCCTCAAAGTGATGTCCGAGAAGATCTTCTTTCAGTGGTCCAAACAGATGGAAGTCAGAAGGTGCAAGATCGGGACTGTAAGGGGGATGTGGTAATAATGTCCAGCCAAATTCTGCAATCGCATCAATGGTGCGTTTAGCGGTGTGTGGCGTGGCATTATCGTGCAACAGTTGTGCAGTTCTCTGATCTTTTAATGGGTAAAGTCGCCGAAGACGACCTCTAAGCTTCTTCAAAGTTTCAATGTAACGGTCTGCATTCACCGTGTTTCCCTGTTCCAAGAAGTCGAGAAGAATCACACCCTTCTCGTCCCAAAACAAGGAGGCCATAACTTTCGCTACAGATGGTGAACTTTTGAACTTCTTTCTTGTGGGCGATGGTGTCTGTCTGTCAACATTCTGGGTACTCACCGTGCACAAACTTTTGAATAACACATGTCTTTAATGATGTTCTGGACACTGCCTTTACTAATGGACAACATGGAAGAAAGTTCATCCAGAGTTACCCGACGGTCACCACGAATGATGCCATCAACTCGATGAATGTTGTGTGGAGTCACTGCGGTAGACGGACGGCCAGTCCGCTTTGCGTCAGCCATTGAGGAATGACCTACTTCAGCTTCGTCACAACGATGTACCCAACGTCGGACAGTGCTAACATCCACTGTTGAATCTCCATAAACATTCTTCAAACGTTCGTGGATGCGAATTGGGGTCTCGCCTTCAGCATTGAGGAATTCTATGACATAACGTTGTTTTAACCGAACGTCTTTGGCAGCCATTTTAAAACTGTTACAGTGGTGCCACCTGTTACTGAAACAGGTTGGTAATGCTATACAGTGCAGAAGAGTGTTTGAGGAATCCTGCTAAATTTACAAATTGCAAACCGATGCAGTATTTACATACATAAAAAATAGGAGGCATTACTTTTTGACCTTCCCTCGTACATCTTTTAGTGGTGTTTCTTCAAGTTCAACTTTGTTATCATTTCTTGCCTTTATTCTCATAATCTTTGTCTTTTCCCTGTGTATTTTCAGGCCCACGTTGTGACCTCTCATCAAGAATTTTCATTTTCTCTTGCATCTGATTATGTTTATGGGACAGAAAAGCCAAGTCATCTGCAAAATCCAGATCATCAAGCTGTTTAGTCAGATTCCACTGGATTCCATTTCTGTTGTGTGATGTCGATGTTTTCATAACCCAATCTATTGCTAGTAAGAAAAGAAATGGAGACAAGAGGCATCCCTGTCTCACTCCCGTTCTAATCCTAAACGGTTCTGAAAGTTGTCCTTCATGAAGAACTCTGCATGTCATGTCTTCATAGGTTTTCTTTATTAAGTTAATGATCTTCATGGGAACGCCATAATGCCTCATCAATTTCCAAAGTGATTGTCTACACTGTCAAATGCCTTTTCATAGTCCACGAATCCGATGTATAGTAGTGAATTCCATTCCAAACTTTGTTCAACTATTATTTTCAATGTATCTATCTGGTCTGTACAGGATCTGGTTTGTCGAAAACCTGCTTGTTCATCTCTCAGTTGCTTGTCTATGGACTCTTTTAATCTCTCAAGGATGATTGATAAGTGCAGATGTGATGAAAGGGAAATGATCTTGGGAAATACGTGTTGAGTAGAGTTAATTTTGGGTTAGAGTACTTGCTTACAGATTGGTATGGATTTGTTTAAAGATATCTCCTCTTAGTTTCGTGGAAGACAGTATGTCAGATAGCAGGTGAACTCTGGTCATAATGAACTGTTTCTGTACTGGTTTTATGTGATGTGTGAATAGCTCTCGCGGCTAGTGTCCGCAGGGATTTTTGAGAGCAGTGTTAAGAGAACGGTAGATTCTCGTGACTGTGTGAACGGGGTGTGTTCCCGTGGGTTCAGTGTGTGCAGGGTTTTTGACTGAGGTGGTCAGCCCTAAGGTGTTTTTTGGATAATGTATGCCTGCGCAGGGCTATAGAGATTTTGTAGGCCTTGATTATTATATATCTGCCGTAGATGCAGTATTTGTGCACTGATGTGAAGTATAGAGATTTTGTAGGCCTTGATTATTATATATCTGCCGTAGATGCAGTATTTGTGCACTGATGTGAAGTATAGAGATTTTGTAGGCCTATAGAGATTTTGTAGGCCTTGATTATTATATATCTGCCGTAGATGCAGTATTTGTGCACTGATGTGAAGTATAGAGATTTTGTAGGCCTTGATTATTATATATCTGCCGTAGATGCAGTATTTGTGCACTGATGTGAAGTATAGAGATTTGGTAGGCCTTGATTATTATATATCTGCCGTAGATGCAGTATTTGTGCACTGATGTGAAGTATAGAGATTTTGTAGGCCTTGATTATTATATATCTGCCGTAGATGCAGTATTTGTGCACTGATGTGAAGTATAGAGATTTTGTAGGCCATGATTATTATATAACTGCCGTAGACGCAGTCTTTGTGCACTGATGTGGAGTAGAGATTTTGTAGGCCATGATTATTATATAACTGCCGTAGACGCAGTCTTTGTGCACTGATGTGGAGTAGAGATTTTGTAGGCCATGATTATTATATAACTGCCGTAGACGCAGTCTTTGTGCACTGATGTGGAGTAGAGATTTTGTAGGCCATGATTATTATATAACTGCCGTAGACGCAGTCTTTGTGCACTGATGTGCTATAGAGATTTTGTAGGCCATGATTATTATACAACTGCCGTAGACGCAGTCTTTGTGCACTGATGTGAGGAGTAGAGATTTTGTAGGCCAGGATGTGTAAGGGCCGTATGGTGTGTTAACTACATTATGAAGATTCATGTTTCGATGTAACTGTATTCGTCTAGATCTACGTGATGTTATAATTGTAATAAACCATGGTTAAAATATCACCAGACGTTACACCATTCCATGACTTGGTGTGTGCGCTACTGTGAGTGACTGTCCCAAACCACACTCACCGTCTTCACCATTAAGACATCCACCATAATTAATTACATATAACATTTGGTGGACCAAATCAACGGGTCGTAACACCCACATTACATTCGCGTGACAAGAGAGGAAATTAGGTCAGATTCTGGACCAGTCATTACAAGTGGGAACACTGAACTGTGTTATGTTTGGCTCTGTGTGGGCGTGGCTTAATTTAACTGTACACAGGTATCAGCTGACTGCGCATATCCATCCTCATATCTTGGCGTGTGTAGCAACTAAACTAACGTTATCAGTTGGTTTCGATATCAAATAGCTGTTATCTGATAGCGACATTGATGCCATAATTGTTACAGTGCTTGTTCCAGTCTTTCCATATGCAGATTCAACTATAGGTGCAGTATTTTGGAGAGTTCGTCTGCACGTATACCTCAAGTGATTGCGGAGTTGCTGTGATCGGTTCCTGTCGTCTGATGCATTGTTGAGGACATACTGTACGGTGGCAGAGATCTGAAGACAAGAGAGCTTAGTCCTTCTACCTTTTCTGCAGTGGAGTGTTTTAACGTCAGAACTTTGTGATATCCAGTGTGTTAGCGAAAGGGTCAGGATTACCTTCAGTTAAGTGCTTTTGTTGTGTGTAAATGTTGCCACTTCTGTCCATGTCAACGAGCCTCAATCTGCACTATCCTATTCTATTGATAACTATTGTTGTTGTTGTCGATAATTATATCGATTAATTATAGAATATGATGATGTACAGGGATTGATGATACAATATTTGAGATCTAAACTTGATTTGGTATAATGAAAGTTTAATTAAGACATATATGGTTGACTAAGTAAACAAGTCACAATGGATTCTGATACAGATCCGGAGGATATGAGACCTGTATTAGAGTATCTGTTTCAGGAAGGGACAGATTGTCAGAGATTAAAAAGCCCAGAGCTTGAGTCACATGTTATGGACAGGTTTTTGGTCTGTGCATCAAGAGCTCTAAGAGAGTTTGCTGATGAGAGATTTCAGTCAATTCCTCATGTGAGTATGGCTAAGGATCTAGCGAGATTGTTAGTTTTGGACCTTCGTCTGTTTTGGACAAGCATATTGTATAACAAACGTGATGAAATATTGAAGATTATGCGTACGTTATTGGCGCGACGGCATTTCATAGTGACCAGGAAAGAAGAGTTAAAAGAGAAGAAGCAAATAGGAGACATAAAACAGAGTACACAGGAGCTAAGGGAAAGTTGCTTAAAAAGTACTACTGAAGTGAATAAGCTACAGAAAAAAGTGACTAAACTTACAGGTGATTTATGTAAATCTAATTCTGAGCTTGCTTGTGTTCGAGCAAAATTAGACTCGGCATTAGGCAAAATTAAAGAGATGGAAGCTCAGATTGGGAAAAAATGGCGAAGTTAGAAATCTGACTCAAAAAGTTCAAGAGAAGACGGAGATTTGTGGTTGCCAAATTAAAGAAAAGGATACCATATCCCTAGAGAAGGTTGATAGGCTTACGAATAGTCATGATATTGAGATTGAGAGGGTTGATAAAGAGAGAGTGAAAGAATTAATGGTGGAGAAAGACAAATTGATTAAGATTGAAAATTTGCTAGCAGAGGAAAGCTGCAAGGTCTTAAAAGCGGAGAGTTTAAACAAGAAATTAAGTGAACAGATTGCACTTAAGGACTTTGAGATTGTAGAAGCAAGAAGAAGAATATATGGTCTGCTTGACGTAGTATTGAATAGCAATATGTGGTCTTCTGTCAATGGTGACAGGGATAGACAGAAAGTTTCTTATCATCAGAACACTAAAGCAAAAAGCCAGCCTTCTACACTTTTTGCGGATTCTACGGTCAAGAATGGTGGACATAGATCTTTCCGTGGGAGATATAACTTCTCACGCAATACAGATGATTCCAATAATATTGTTTCTTGGCGACAGTCCAACAAAGAGAATTCTACAGTAATAAGCAGTCCTGTAGATAAGGAAAGAAACAGTGCTAAATCTCAAGTCAGTGTGTTAAAAACCAACAGCGTATTTATTAACAGATCTGATAAATTGGTTACAAGTAACAAACATACTACTGCTTGTTCCATGAAGGAAACAAATGTTGTGAAAAAAAATAAAGAGATTGTCAAACCTTCTAGTCATACCCAGTCAAGGCAGTGTGACTCATTTTTTAAACACATTGCCACAAGCAAAGAAAAAAATAGTTGTGATAGGAGACATAACCCTAAGGTTATAAAGTACCAAGGGAGTTCATCCTACGGTAACGTTTCTTCTCCCAAAAACAAGAAAAAATGTGACAGATCTCAACATTGTGATTCTAAAAGTTTTGAAAACTATAGCAGAAGTAATTATATGAAAGTTCATCAGTCAAGTAATAATTTTTCTGCTAAAAAGCCAGTTCTATCTGATGGACATTGTTATCTGGGAAGAAGTATTAAGAATAACTATTGTAACTGGGATTTAAATCAGTACAACGGTGTTAATAGAGCAAATAACAATGCTCTCAAAAGAAATTATACAGATCGCAACCAGGTTAGCTGTGCTCCACATAAGAGCAAGATTATTATTAATCAGAGTAATAGGAACGGTAATAGGTTCTTAAATGCTTTTGCTTGTCATGCTGATAGATTTGAGAGATCATCTCGGTCTTGTGAAGGTAGTAAATTTTTTTCAGCATACCGCACTGACAGCTGTGAATTATAGGTCAGGTTGTCCCTGAGACGTCTATGTTTGTCTGCTATGTGACGAGAGTTGTTGACATCGCAGGAGGGCCACAACCTTACACCACGGAGTTCGGGTAATTGTAAAGTGAATTTTCCGTGTTCACTCATAATCTTACCATGGATTAAAATAGATATTTTCATTTGTATTGTCTCACAGCGAGCGACTTTGCGAGGGGAATCACCATTCTAATTTTACATTACCTGGGAGAGATGTAGATCACTGTGTACCATTTAACCATTCAAGCGAGCCTAGCCAGTACGTTAACCCACCGTGTCATGATGTCACCTTGCGTGTTGATGAGATGTTCGCAAGACCTCGAAGGAATTTTTTTTTGTTTGTTTTTTTCAAAGGTCCTGTTTATTTTTTGTTCTGTTTACAAACACTGAATGTTATTGTATTCTTTAGTATAGAACTTTATATGTTGTTAATGAAATATTATGTAATCTTTGTAACATTTGATTGCCATAATGTTTTGGTTGTTACATATGTGACTGTATTTTAATTATGCATTAAATAATTTCTATGCTCAAACTTATTTACTGAGACAATGTAATAGTCATTTTCATAGATAGTCCTGAGTGTTTATTCACTACTTAAAATTTTGTTTTGTTTTTTCATCATGGATTTGATACCATGTTTAATTAACATATTTATATACAGATTATTTGAATTAATTGTTTAGTGAAAGGTAATTTTAAACATAACTTGTATGTATTATTAATGATTTTTCGTTGAAGTTAAGGACGTATTCTGAAACTTGGTTTCCATTTTTTCTCAATTATGACATTTGATAATTTAAACGATTCGATTTTTTTGTCAGCTAGAATTAACTTAAATTTCCTATTAAATTAAGTGGGTAGAATTAACAGCGACGGCTGATACTCTTGTTCATTTAAAGAATTTAAATATCTGATTATAATACATAGTTAAGATAAATAATATTACACTTATATATATTTATAACTTTGTTTGTAGTTAACATTTTATTACCCAATGTGACGTTTCTTTGATGTATTTTTTTTTTTAAAAAGAAGAAAAAAAAAAACTTACACGTTTTGATGTGTGTCTATTTAAAGATAAGATTATTTTTATGTTACTCAGCTAATTTAATTGTTAGTTATTAATTATAGCTACATATTACTTAGAAATAAAAATACTATTTTTATTTAACCTAACGATAAGAAACATTTTTTGTATTGTACCTTTTTTTTGGAAAATGTGTTTTGAACATTGTGATATTTATTTTTTTCTGCGCCAGCGCTAGATTGTATGTTAGGGTTACTATTATGTAGTGACATTAATTCTTTGAAAATGTTGTGATGTTTGGATGTATTTTTTGGTTGTTAGCGCTTGACTATGCGTCAATGCAAATCTTGTGTTATCGTTAATAATTTGTTGTTTGGGTGATATTTGATGTAATTTATTTTTAGTTATGTATAAGCTTTTAATCTAGTTAAATTACTTATCATGCTGTGCTTGTCATAAGTGTTCGTTTTCGTGTTAGTATATAAACATACTTTAGCATTTTTGTATTTTCCAATACGTTGTTACATTTGGATAGTTATTGTTAGGTGTTGTTACCAACTTTCTTTACATTTGCATCTTTACTTTCTCTCTCTTTGTTGACTATTCGTCATTTCTTTACATCTTTTCTGTTGTCTTTTCAATATTGTCTGATATTTTGTTTATGCTTCCGTGTTTCATCTTTGATGTAATTCATACTTCTTGTATACTTTTTTTTTTTCGTGTTACGCTATTTATACTTTCATTCTTTGTAGTGTTAAGTTAATTATATGACTTTAGATAATGTAATTGGTTCTTATAATTCTATTTGTTTTACATGTATGGAATTGTTGTCTTCATTGTCATCTTATGATTCTATTTGATTCTTATCATATTCCCATTTCATATTTTGTCTTTTCTCGTATGATAATTTATTTTCTGTTTAGTTTGTACTATGTATACTTAATTTGGGTTTTGTATTAGATTAATTTTTATTTTGGTATGCTTGAATGATTATGTTGGATGATTTAGTCGTTATCTTACATTTATTGATGATATTTTTGTAGATGTGCTATGTTCTCTTGTCATAGGTATATTTTTGTAGGTAATTGATAGAACTTCATTAATTTTTTTTTTAAAATTTTTGGGAATTAATTTAAGAGGTATCTGATATAACTTCATTGACCGTTAAATTTTTGGGAGTTAATTTTCAACAAAAAAAAAAAAAAATGATTATATCATTTTTTTTTTTTCCCTGGGAGTGCGGCAAACTGATAAGTGCAGATGTGATGAAAGGGAAATGATCTTGGGAAATACGTGTTGAGTAGAGTTAATTTTGGGTTAGAGTACTTGCTTACAGATTGGTATGGATTTGTTTAAAGATATCTCCTCTTAGTTTCGTGGAAGACAGTATGTCAGATAGCAGGTGAACTCTGGTCATAATGAACTGTTTCTGTACTGGTTTTAAGTGATGTGTGAATAGCTCTCGCGGCTAGTGTCCGCAGGGATTTTTGAGAGCAGTGTTAAGAGAACAGTAGATTCTCGTGACTGTGTGAACGGGGTGTGTTCCCGTGGGTTCAGTGTGTGCAGGGTTTTTGACTGAGGTGGTCAGCCCTAAGGTGTTTTTTGGATAATGTATGCCTGCGCAGGGCTATAGAGATTTTGTAGGCCTTGATTATTATATATCTGCCGTAGATGCAGTATTTGTGCACTGAGGTGAAGTATAGAGATTTTGTAGGCCTTGATTATTATATATCTGCCGTAGATGCAGTATTTGTGCACTGATGTGAAGTATAGAGATTTTGTAGGCCTTGATTATTATATATCTGCCGTAGATGCAGTATTTGTGCACTGATGTGAAGTATAGAGATTTTGTAGGCCTTGATTATTATATATCTGCCGTAGATGCAGTATTTGTGCACTGATGTGATGTATAGAGATTTTGTAGGCCTTGATTATTATATATCTGCCGTAGATGCAGTATTTGTGCACTGATGTGAAGTATAGAGATTTTGTAGGCCTTGATTATTATATATATATCTGCCGTAGATGCAGTATTTGTGCACTGATGTGAAGTATAGAGATTTTGTAGGCCATGATTATTATATATGATTATTATATAACTGCCGTAGATGCAGTCTTTGTGCACTGATGTGGAGTAGAGATTTTGTAGGCCATGATTATTATATAACTGCCGTAGACGCAGTCTTTGTGCACTGATGTGGAGTAGAGATTTTGTAGGCCATGATTATTATATAACTGCCGTAGACGCAGTCTGCCGTAGACGCAGTCTTTGTGCACTGATGTGGAGTAGGCCATGATTATTATATAACTGCCGTAGACGCAGTCTTTGTGCACTGATGTGGAGTAGAGATTTTGTAGGCCATGATTATTATATATGATTATTATATAACTGCCGTAGACGCAGTCTTTGTGCACTGATGTGAGGAGTAGAGATTTTGTAGGCCAGGATGTGTAAGGGCCGTATGGTGTGTTAACTACATTATGAAGATTCATGTTTCGATGTAACTGTATTCGTCTAGATCTACGTGATGTTATAATTGTAATAAACCATGGTTAAAATATCACCAGACGTTACACCATTCCATGACTTGGTGTGTGCGCTACTGTGAGTGACTGTCCCAAACCACACTCACCTTCTTCACCATAAAAAATATAAACATCCACCATAATTAATTAATTAACATTTGGTGGACCAAATCAACGGGTCGTAACACCCACATTACATTCGCGTGATAAGAGAGTAAATTAGGTCAGATTCTGGACCAGTCATTACAAGTGGGAACACTGAACTGTGTTATGTTTGGCTCTGTGTGGGCGTGGCTTAATTTAACTGTACACAGGTATCAGCTGACTGCGCATATCCATCCTCATATCTTGGCGTGTGTAGCAACTAAACTAACTTTATCAGTTGGTTTCGATATCAAATAGCTGTTATCTGATAGCGACATTGATGCCATAATTGTTACAGTGCTTGTTCCAGTCTTTCCATATGCAGATTCAACTATAGGTGCAGTATTTTGGAGAGTTCGTCTGCACGTATACCTCAAGTGATTGCGGAGTTGCTGTGATCGGTTCCTGTCGTCTGATGCATTGTTGAGGACATACTGTGCATTGGCAGAGATCTGAAGACAAGAGAGCTTAGTCCTTCTACCTTTTCTGCAGTGGAGTGTTTTAACGTCAGAACTTTGTGATATCCAGTGTGTTAGCGAAAGGGTCAGGATTACCTTCAGTTAAGTGCTTTTGTTGTGTGTAAATGTTGCCACTTCTGTCCATGTCAACGAGCCTCAATCTGCACTATCCTATTCTATTGATAACTATTGTTGTTGTTGTCGATAATTATATCGATTAATTATAGAATATGATGATGTACAGGGATTGATGATACAATATTTGAGATCTAAACTTGATTTGGTATAATGAAAGTTTAATTAAGACATATATGGTTGACTAAGTAAACAAGTCACAATGGATTCTGATACAGATCCGGAGGATATGAGACCTGTATTAGAGTATCTGTTTCAGGAAGGGACAGATTGTCAGAGATTAAAAAGCCCAGAGCTTGAGTCACATGTTATGGACAGATTTTTGGTCTGTGCATCAAGAGCTCTAAGAGAGTTTGCTGATGAGAGATTTCAGTCAATTCCTCATGTGAGTATGGCTAAGGATCTAGCGAGATTGTTAGTTTTGGACCTTCGTCTGTTTTTGGACAAGCATATTGGTAACAAACGTGATGAAATATTGAAGATTATGCGTACGTTATGGCGCGACGACATGCATAGTGACCAGAAAGAAGAGTTAAAGGATGAGAAGCAAATAGGAGACATAAAACAGAGTACACAGGAGCTAAGGGAAAGTTGCTTAAAAAGTACTGCTGAAGTGAATAAGCTACAGAAAAAAGTGACTAAACTTACAGGTGATTTATGTAAATCTAATTCTGAGCTTGCTTGTGTTCGAGCAAAATTAGACTCGGCATTAGGCAAAATTAAAGAGATGGAAGCTCAGATGGGGAAGAAAAAGGGCGAAGTTAGAAATCTGACTCAAAAAGTTCAAGAGAAGACGGAGATTTGTGGTTGCCAAATTAAAGAAAAGGATACCATATCCCTAGAGAAGGTTGATAGGCTTACGAATAGTCATGATATTGAGATTGAGAGGATTGATAAAGAGAGAGTGAAAGAATTAATGGTGGAGAAAGACAAATTGATTAAGATTGAAAATTTGCTAGCAGAGGAAAGCTGCAAGGTCTTAAAAGCGGAGAATTTAAACAAGAAATTAAGTGAACAGATTGCACTTAAGGACTTTGAGATTGTAGAAGCAAGAAGAAGAATATATGGTCTGCTTGACGTAGTATTGAATAGCAATATGTGGTCTTCTGTCAATGGTGACAGGGATAGACAGAAAGTTTCTTATCATCAGAACACTAAAGCGGATTCTACGGTCAAGAATGGTGGACATAGATCTTTCCGTGGGAGATATAACTTCTCACGCAATACAGATGATTCCAATAATATTGTTTCTTGGCGACAGTCCAACAAAGAGAATTCCACAGTAATAAGCAGTCCTGTAGATAAGGAAAGAAACAGTGCTAAATCTCAAGTCAGTGTGTTAAAAACCAACAGCGTATTTATTAACAGATCTGATAAATTGGTTACAAGTAACAAACATACTACTGCTTGTTCCATGAAGGAAACAAATGTTGTGAAAAAAAATAAAGAGATTGTCAAACCTTCTAGTCATACCCAGTCAAGGCAGTGTGACTCATTTTTTAAACACATTGCCACAAGCAAAGAAAAAAAATAGTTTTGATAGGAGACATAACCCTAAGGTTATAAAGTACCAAGGGAGTTCATCCTACGGTAACGTTTCTTCTCCCAAAAACAAGAAAAAATGTGACAGATCTCAACATTGTGATTCTAAAAGTTTTGAAAACTATAGCAGAAGTAATTATATGAAAGTTCATCAGTCAAGTAATAATTTTTCTGCTAAAAAGCCAGTTCTATCTGATAGACATTGTTATCTGGGAAGAAGTATTAAGAATAACTATTGTAACTGGGATTTAAATCAGTACAACGGTGTTAATAGAGCAAATAACAATGCTCTCAAAAGAAATTATACAGATCGCAACCAGGTTAGCTGTGCTCCACATAAGAGCAAGATTATTATTAATCAGAGTAATAGGAACGGTAATAGGTTCTTAAATGCTTTTGCTTGTCATGCTGATAGATTTGAGAGATCATCTCGGTCTTGTGAAGGTAGTAAATTTTTTTCAGCATACCGCACTGACAGCTGTGAATTATAGGTCAGGTTGTCCCTGAGACGTCTATGTTTGTCTGCTATGTGACGAGAGTTGTTGACATCGCAGGAGGGCCACAACCTTACACCACGGAGTTCGGGTAATTGTAAAGTGAATTTTCCGTGTTCACTCATAATCTTACCATGGATTAAAATAGATATTTTTCATTTGTATTGTCTCACAGCGAGCGACTTTGCGAGGGGGGATCACCATTCTAATTTTACATTACCTGGGAGAGATGTAGATCACTGTGTACCATTTAACCATTCAAGCGAGCCTAGCCAGTACGTTAACCCACCGTGTCATGATGTCACCTTGCGTGTTGATGAGATGTTCGCAAGACCTCGAAGGAATTTTTTGTTTTGTTTTTTTTCAAAGGTCCTGTTTATTTTTTGTTCTGTTTACAAACACTGAATGTTATTGTATTCTTTAGTATAGAACTTTATATGTTGTTAATGAAATATTATGTAATCTTTGTAACATTTGATTGCCATGATGTTTTGGTTGTTACATATGTGACTGTATTTTAATTATGCATTAAATAATTTCTATGCTCAAACTTATTTACTGAGACAATGTAATAGTCATTTTCATAGATAGTCCTGAGTGTTTATTCACTACTTAAAATTTTGTTTTGTTTTTTCATCATGGATTTGATACCATGTTTAATTAACATATTTATATACAGATTATTTGAATTAATTGTTTAGTGAAAGGTAATTTTAAACATAACTTGTATGTATTATTAATGATTTTTCGTTGAAGTTAAGGACGTATTCTGAAACTTGGTTTCCATTTTTTCTCAATTATGACATTTGATAATTTAAATAATTCGATTTTTTTGTCAGCTAGAATTAACTTAAATTTCCTATTAAATTAAGTGGGTAGAATTAACAGCGACGGCTGATACTCTTGTTCATTTAAAGAATTTAAATATCTGATTATAATACATAGTTAAGATAAATAATATTACACTTATATATATTTATAACTTTGTAAGCAGTTCAACAGTTTATTACCCAATGTGACGTTTCTTTGATGTATTTTTTTTTAAAAGAAGAGAAAAAAAAAAAACTTACACGTTTTGATGTGTGTCTGTTTAAAGATAAGATTATTTTTATGTTACTCAGCTAATTTAATTGTTAGTTATTAATTATAGCTACATATTACTTAGAAATAAAAATACTATTTTTATTTAACCTAACGATAAGAAACATTTTTTGTATTGTACCTTTTTTTTTGGAAAATGTGTTTTGAACATTGTGATATTTATTTTTTTCTGCGCCAGCGCTAGATTGTATGTTAGGGTTACTATTATGTAGTGACATTAATTCTTTGAAAATGTTGTGATGTTTGGATGTATTTTTTGGTTGTTAGCGCTTGACTATGCGTCAATGCGGAACTTGTGTTATCGTTAATAATTTTTTGTTTGGGTGATATTTGATGTAATTTATTTTTAGTTATGTATAAGTTTATAATTTAGTTAAATTACTTATTATGCTGTGCTTGTCATAAGCTTTCTTTTTTGTGTTAGTATATAAATATACTTTAGCATTTTTGTATTTTACAATACGTTGTTATATTTGGATAGTTATTGTTAGGTGTTGTTACCAACTTTCTTTACATTTGCATCTTTACTGTCATCTCTCTTTGTTGACTATTCGTCATTTCTTTACATCTTTTCTGTTGTCTTTTCAATATTGTCTGATATTTTGTTTATGCTTCCGTGTTTCATCTTTGATGTAATTCATACTTCTTGTATATTTTTTTTTTTTCGTGTTACGCTATTTATACTTTCATTCTTTGTAGTGTTAAGTTAATTATATGACTTTAGATAATGTAATTGGTTCTTATAATTCTATTTGTTTTACATGTATGGAATTGTTGTCTTCATTGTCATCTTATGATTCTATTTGATTCTTATCATATTCCCATTTCATATTTTGTCTTTTCTCGTATGATAATTTATTTTCTGTTTAGTTTGTACTATGTATACTTAACTTGGGTTTTGTATTAGATTAATTTTTATTTTGGTATGTTTGAATGATTATGTTGGATGATTTAGTCGTTATCTTACATTTATTGATGATATTTTTGTAGATGTGCTATGTTCTCTTGTCATAGGTATATTTTTGTAGGTAATTGATAGAACTTCATTAATTTTTAAAAAAATTTTTGGGAATTAATTTAAGAGGTATCTGATATAACTTCATTGACCGTTAAATTTTTGGGAGTTAATTTTCAACAAAAAAAAAAAATGATATAATCATTTTTTTTCCCTGGGAGTGCGGCAAACTGATAAGTGCAGATGTGATGAAAGGGAAATGATCTTGGGAAATACGTGTTGAGTAGAGTTAATTTTGGGTTAGAGTACTTGCTTACAGATTGGTATGGATTTGTTTAAAGATATCTCCTCTTAGTTTCGTGGAAGACAGTATGTCAGATAGCAGGTGAACTCTGGTCATAATGAACTGTTTCTGTACTGGTTTTATGTGATGTGTGAATAGCTCTCGCGGCTAGTGTCCGCAGGGATTTTTGAGAGCAGTGTTAAGAGAACGGTAGATTCTCGTGACTGTGTGAACGGGGTGTGTTCCCGTGGGTTCAGTGTGTGCAGGGTTTTTGACTGAGGTGGTCAGCCCTAAGGTGTTTTTTTGGATAATGTATGCCTGCGCAGGGCTATAGAGATTTTGTAGGCCTTGATTATATATATCTGCCGTAGATGCAGTATTTGTGCACTGATGTGAAGTATAGAGATTTTGTAGGCCTTGATTATTATATATCTGCCGTAGATGCAGTATTTGTGCACTGATGTGAAGTATAGAGATTTTGTAGGCCTTGATTATTATATATCTGCCGTAGATGCAGTATTTGTGCACTGATGTGAAGTATAGAGATTTTGTAGGCCTTGATTATTATATATCTGCCGTAGATGCAGTATTTGTACACTGATGTGAAGTATAGAGATTTGGTAGGCCTTGATTATTATATATCTGCGTAGATGCAGTATTTGTGCACTGATGTGAAGTATAGAGATTTTGTAGGCCTTGATTATTATATATCTGCCGTAGATGCAGTATTTGTGCACTGATGTGAAGTATAGAGATTTTGTAGGCCATGATTATTATATAACTGCCGTAGACGCAGTCTTTGTGCACTGATGTGGAGTAGAGATTTTGTAGGCCATGATTATTATATAACTGCCGTAGACGCAGTCTTTGTGCACTGATGTGGAGTAGAGATTTTGTAGGCCATGATTATTATATAACTGCCGTAGACGCAGTCTTTGTGCACTGATGTGGAGTAGAGATTTTGTAGGCCATGATTATTATATAACTGCCGTAGACGCAGTCTTTGTGCACTGATGTGCTATAGAGATTTTGTAGGCCATGATTATTATACAACTGCCGTAGACGCAGTCTTTGTGCACTGATGTGAGGAGTAGAGATTTTGTAGGCCAGGATGTGTAAGGGCCGTATGGTGTGTTAACTACATTATGAAGATTCATGTTTCGATGTAACTGTATTCGTCTAGATCTACGTGATGTTATAATTGTAATAAACCATGGTTAAAATATCACCAGACGTTACACCATTCCATGACTTGGTGTGTGCGCTACTGTGAGTGACTGTCCCAAACCACACTCACCGTCTTCACCATTAAGACATCCACCATAATTATCAGTATATAACAATGATTCTGTTTAATACTTTTCCTGGCACTGATAGTAACATTATTCCTCTATAATTTGTGCACTCTTGTAAATTTCCCTTCTTAGGCAATTTGATCAGATAACCTTCCTTCCATTCTGCTGGTATTTCCTCTCTCTCTTCCAGACTTTGCCAAGTAGTTTGTATAATATCTCTGTACAGGTATCAATATCTGTTTTGATGGCTTCTGCTGGAATGCAATCTTAACCAGCTGCTTTTCCATCTTTCAGAAACTTTATGGCTTTCTTTATTTCTTCTCTACTTGGTCGTTCACAGCTGATTTGTAGCTCCTCTTCTGCTGGCTGGATGTCTGGGGGATTAGTTGGAGATGGTCTATTGAGAAGTTCCTCAAAATGTTCTGTCCATCTCTTCATTTGTTCTTGTATATTACTAAGCAATTTTCCATTCTTATCTTTTATGAGGCCATTTGCCTGCTTATATTTCCCTGTTAGCTTCTTTGTGTTGTTGTACAGGTCCCATATATCTCCTTTGGCTGCAGCTTCCTCTGCTTCCCTTGCCAAATCATCAATATATTTCATCTTGTCTCTTGATGTTTCTTCTTATTTCTTTGTTTGCTTCTTTGTACACTTCATGAGCTTCTGGTTTTGCTTCTGTTTAAATCTGCTTTCTTGTTTTTCCTGTCTTCTATCTTGCTAATGGTATCTGTTGTTATCCATGCTTTGTGCTGATGTTCTCTTTTTCTCAATACTTCTTCACATGTCTCGTTCCATATATTTTTTACTTGTTGCCAGTGGTCTTCCGTATCTGTTTCATCTTCCAGTTGTTGGAGTACTTGGTATTTATTGGATACTGGGATTGAAAATGTTTCTCTTATTTCCTTATTTCTTAGATATCCCACATTATACTAAAGTCTATAGCTATTTGCTGTTGTAAATTTCTTGAGTTTTAATTTTGTTTTAGCCAACAGAAGATGGTGGTCTGATACAACATCTGCTCCTCTACATACTTTCACATCATGCAATGATGACCTAAACTTCTTACTTATGCATATGTGATCAATCTGATTCTCAGTTCTGTGGTCTAGTGATATCCAAGTTGCTTTATGTATTCTTTTATGTGGAAATATGCTTCCTCCTATAGCTAGTTGATTTGAAACACAGAAGTTTGCTAATATACCTGTCACAAAAAAGTAGGGGATATTGAATTTAAAAGTTATCCAAAGACAATATATTTCAAATTAGTTCATTTATTCCTTCGTACAAGTAAACTTGAGCATCATAACAAGACATTTGCGGTATAAGAAGTGTGATGGCTTTACTCACATGATTTTAGTCGCACTGGCAACCAAGGCGGGGTAGGTACTTCATTTTCACAAAAATATTCCAGTATTTCTAAAAACGTGTAGGGCCCCCGTTTGCCGCTAAATATGCATTGCATCGACGTCTCATACTGCAAATAAGCCTTCTGATGTTGTCTTGAGGAATTCTCTGCCACTCCTGCTGAAGGGCCTGGGCTAACTGCTGAAGAGTCTTTGGAGCAGCTGGACGTTGTTGGACGCGTCTATTCAGGAGGTCCCACAAATGCTCAATAGGAGACAGGTCGGGGAACATCGGTGGCCACGGTAACGTTTGGATATGCTGCATCTGAAGGTGATCTTGGACGACGCGAGCATGGTGAGGACGTGCATTGTCATCCTGGAAGATGAAATCTGGTCCGTGCCGTTGAGCAAATGGCACAACGATAGGCTCGATGATGTTGTCACGGTAGTAGAGCCCTGTGATATTGACCTGGCATATGTGAAGGTCGGTCCTGTCATTCATACAGATGACTGCCCACACCATTACACTGCCACCTCCATAACGGTTGTGTGCAACAGTTGCAGGAGGCTGGTGACACTCACCTCGCCGTCGCTAGATACGTATTCGACGATCATGAAAATCCAAAACGAAATGGGACTCATCAGAAAACATCACTGATGCCCACTGTTGATTGGTCCACCGACGATGACGTTGGCACCAATCCATTCTTGCTCGCCTATGTTGTGGTGACATGGGCAAAGTTACAAACAGTCTGCGTGAGGCCGGTTGCACTTGGTGCAAACGGTTTCGTACTGTCTGAGTTGAGAACCGGATCCCAGTGGTCTGTTGAAGGTGTTGCTGAAGTTGAGTAGCATTTACAGTCCGAGTTCTGAGGGCCTGAGTAAGAAGAAGTTGATCTTCGCGGCGTGTAGTGACTCTTGGGCGGCCAGTCCGAGGCAGATCAGCCACTGTGCGGAAATTTTGATACCTGTTCCACAGTCTGCTGACAACTGACTGTGAAACATTGACGTTCCGAGCAACATCCACTTGCCGACTTCCGGTTTGCAACATGCCTATGCCTATCCATCTCTGCTGTTCTGTCAAACGTTCCATGACAAAGAAAAGAAATTTTATCTGTTGCAGAGTCTTTTTATACTTGTCCATGGTGAGTAGTGTTCATCAAACCCGAGATACACGCATTTTTGTGAAAAAGAATAATGTGTGAACTTTACGGATGTTCTTGGGATTGGCTTACTCATCACGAGTCACCAGGTCAACATGATATTGCACGTGAGAGTGGAGAAGAGCGTGCTCGATATGTCCATACAACCACTAAAATACGAAATCCACTCTTTTGTAAAATAATACATACCATCTTAAAATATCCCCTACTTTTTGTGACAGGTATAGTTCCCCATTCTCGTTCATCATACCTAATCCATGCTTTCCCATGATTTCTTCAAAGCCAGTCTTGTCTGTTCCTATTTTTGCATTTAGGTCCCTCATCAAAAGTGTGATGTCCTTTATTTTCTTATTATCCAAGACATTTTGTAGTCTGGTGTAAAAGTCTTCTTTCACAGATTTTTCTTTATCGTTTGTTGGAGCATAACACTGGATGATGTTTATATTTACTTTCTTTTTGGCTGATTAAAACCTTGCTGTTATAATTCGGGGTCCCATTGCTTCCCATTCTATAAATGCCTTCTGTGCTTCCTTGGACAGCATTAGAGCCACCCCTTCACTGTGATGGGCTCTTTCCTCCTCATGTCATGAGGACAGCACCATTTCTCCTGTGATCAATCTCCTCTTCTCTATGCCTTTCCACCGTGTCTCGCAGAGACCTAGGATATCAATCCTGTAATTTCCATTTCTGCTGCTACCTGTGCAGTTTTCCCTTGCTCACACAGAGTGCAAACATTCCAGGTGCCAATCCTGGAGATTTTCCTAAACGAAAAAAGGTTAGTTGGCAACCCAGACTCCTTTCGGCTTTCTCTAGGTTGCTTCATGTGCCTCCTTTCCAGAGGTCCTTCTTCTGTCTTGGGCGGCTGAGTTGATTTATATTCTTTATTTGACTTGTCCATGTTTTTTGAGGTTTTTGTGGTAAAAAGTTTTTTTCCGGGATGGGGTAACCAGCCCCTTGCTCAACCCTCCTTAGTCGGCTTTTTACGACATGCATGGTAGGGTACAGTGTTACTATTCTTTGCTCCCCTTTTGGGCCCCGGTTAAACACGGCTGTGGCTGACGAAGGGTAAAACCCGAAACGTCCCTTGTTTCTTGTGTACCATTTACTAGTAAAACTGATTTCATTCCATTTTATTTTTTAATTTATAAATTCAAACACGTTGTCCGGTCCTTTAAAGTGGAATTCTGATTCTATTCCTTATTCTGGATTGTCTGGCTGTCGTCTTGACGAGTTGATTTTCACAGTGCGGTAAATTATAAGGCAACATTCGGCCCACATCCAGATTGCTACCAAATGACAAGGCTCCAAACAGAAATGTTGTATTTTCACATCTCAAATGCCATGCCAATAGCCTGCAAGATGCGTATATTTCACTTTCTCTCACGAAAAAATGTTTAAACGAACAAATAAATGTGTTGTTTACAATCACGCTTACACTCACGGAGCCGCGGTAACGCAGTGGTTAGTGCACTGGCTTCCTAGCTCGGTGGTCCAAGATTCGATCCCCAGTTGAGGTGGGATTTTTTAGACCTCAAACGGCTCCGCGGTCGACCCAGCCTCATGAATTGGGTACCAGAACAAGTCTGGGAAGGTTATTTAAACATTACGAAATATTTTCTAACAAATACGAGCAAGTAATCAGCAGGAAACAAAAGGAATCAATTATAGTGTACCCTTTCAGCTGCATGTCTTGATGACATTATTTCAACTGTAGTCATTTCAATTCTATCTATTCCGATTCAGCTTCATTGGATTTTTGTAGTCAAAGTTATGATGACTATGGTCAATGGTCAAATCACCATGAAAAAAAAAATTGAAAGGCCTGCGTGCTCTTTTAATGGGTGTTCAATTTAGATCTCCGGTGTGGTGCACGCCATTTCCGTATTTTCCTAAATATGCACCATGAAAGGATTGCAGGGCATGCGTGTTTTAATGGGTATTCAATTTAGTTTTCACTGTGCAATGCGCGGCGTTTCCATATTTTCCTTAAAAGCTGGAGGCATTGTTTCATTGTTAGTTACAAACACTTCATAAAGACAGTTAGTCAAATGTGTATGTATGTCATGCCTCGCCACAACAGTCCGGTTTATCAATTCTGTTCTTGACTTCTTTCCATGCCACGATGTCAAACTTTGTAGAATCTTCTCTCTTTTGTAGTCCTGTCTTTCCTTTCCCTTCGGTTTCTCCTATTGTCACGATATATTTCAGCTGTCTTCTTCTCATAACACGCCCGAAGTAAGTGGAATTCTTCCTTCTAGCACGAGGATTGTCTGGGACTATGGATACTTGACAGCTTTAACACAAATCAGACGATTAGATACAAATAAAACCGATATTATTCTTGTTGTTATAACCGAATCCGGTTTTATCTACAATAATGTAACCACCAACATGGACATATTCAACATTCCTGACTCATAGTGGTGCTGTATTTGTGTCTTCACTTTTAATACTTTAGCAGCACACCTATGGCCTATTGCGCCGGCAAGTCTCATAACAACATCTTGCACGAGTCAGTTGATTTATCTGGCTAGCTTCCCTTGGCATTAAAAGTCTTGCAGCTGTGATATTCGCGACGTGTTGAATAAAATGGTTCCTTGACTTAATTTTGGTGCCTGTGTGAACCTGTGTCCCATGATACAAGTCAACAGTGCATGGAATTAACAAAGTGTAGTGAAATATCAGTGTGTAAGATGTATGTCAAATCCATGCACACGGACACAGGCAATCATGTCTCTCTCAAAATGAGGAAATGTGATGTCAACATTATTAAACACTCCTTCTTATATCCCAGGGCTAGAAGATGTACGGCACACCGACACACACATTGGGGTGACACTTTTTGACTTTTCCAATCCCCTAGGTTATGAGTTTTCACTCTTTTTTCATTGAGATGAGAAGTGGAGACCGCCAGGACAGAGATAAAGAAGATATCATCATTATTTTCATCATCCTTCAGCTCCCCAATGGAGCATAGGCCTGTGCCATCAATCCAGTCTTCTCGTGTCTTCCTCATCCCGTTCAAGTCTGTCTCTATTTCACTTCTCATCGCCAGCGTCTTCTTCTTTTCTTTTCTTCCACTGCCTTATTATATCACTTCAATCCTGTGCTCACATCCATTTATGAAAGCCTGTGCTCACATCCATTTATGAAAGCCCGTACTCACATCCATTTATGAAAGCCCGTACTCACATCCATTTATGAAAGCCTGTACTCACATCCATTTATGAAAGCCCGTACTCACATCCATTTATGAAAGCCTGTACTCACATCCATTTATGAAAGCCTGTACTCACATCCATTTATGAAAGCCTGTGCTCACATCCATTTATGAAAGCCCGTACTCACATCCATTTATGAAAGCCCGTACTCACATCCATTTATGAAAGCCTGTACTCACATCCATTTATGAAAGCCTGTACTCACATCCATTTATGAAAGCCTGTGCTCACATCCATTTATGAAAGCCCGTACTCACATCCATTTATGAAAGCCTGTACTCACATCCATTTATGAAAGCCTGGACTCACATCCATTTATGAAAGCCTGTACTCACATCCATTTATGAAAGCCTGTACTCACATCCATTTATGAAAGCCTGGACTCACATCCATTTATGAAAGCCTGTACTCACATCCATTTATGAAAGCCTGTACTCACATCCATTTATGAAAGCCTGTACTCACATCCATTTATGAAAGCCTGTACGAACATTCAGGCGCCACGTCTGGAGATTTTCCTAGTCAACAACCCAGACTACTTTCGGCTTTCTCTGGATCACGTCATTGGGATCGTAGTCTTTGCTGCGAGCTCGTGCAACTTTGCTAAGATCCTCCTTGTGTGATTTAAGGTAGGAGATCAGAGCACTGATGGAGTTGTCCGTGTGATCTAAGGTAGGAGATCAGAGCACTGATGGAGTTGTCCGTGTGATCTAAGGTAGGAGATCAGAGCACTGATGGAGTTGTCCGTGTGATCTAAGGTAGGAGATCAGAGCACTGATGGAGTTGTCCGTGTGATCTAAGGTAGGAGATCAGAGCACTGATGGAGTTGTCCGTGTGATCTAAGGTAGGAGATCAGAGCACTGATGGAGTTGTCCGTGTGTAATGAAGATGGTCCTTAAGACCAAACTCAGACCTACTCCACCTCTACTTTTCGTATATGTCGTTAGAAAGTGGATTGCCTCCTCCTGATATGGGTAAAATGCTTACTTTGCTAATGACCTTCTTTCAAGACATCCTTACTCCCATGGTATTATTATATTTTCGATTACTACCAACAATTTTAAGTGCATCATTTTAGATCAACTGTGCAATGCAGCAATCATCATCCTTTAGTTCCCCTTTGACTCCCTCTACCTCTCTTACAGGGAGGATTCCAGAACAAGGACTGCCTTGTAATGCTATCCGGATTTCCTCAATGTGGGTCCTATCCACATCTAGAGTCTACCTCCTCATCTCTCGTTCTACTGGTTCTTGTCATCGGTTCCACATTGGTGATCTTGTCATCGGTTCCACATTTGTGATATTGTCATCAGTTCCACATTTGTGATCTAGTCATCAGGTTCCACATTTGTGATCTTGTCATCAGTTCCACATTTGTGATCTTGTCATCAGTTCCGAATTTGTTATCTTGTCATCAGTTCCACATTTGTGATCTTGTCATCAGTTCCACATTTGTGATCTTGTCATCAGTTCCACATTTGTGATCTTGTCAACAGTTCCACATTTGTGATCTTGTCATCAGTTCCACATTTGTGATTGTAACTGTCTTTTTCTCTTGTTGAGGTGATCACTGGCCCAAGACAGTATACTTGTTGTTAGATGTGTAGTGCGAGCGTATGATGAACTGAGTGTGGGTGCGAATGAAGGCGCGAATGTGTTTAGGCTCGTATATATGAAGACCCTGCAACCCATACTCTCACATGCAGTAGTCAAGGATGCTTGGACACTGCAGGCATGTTTCAAGACATTTATTGACGAGAACACACATAGTATCAACAGGAACAGTCAGTGTAACAAGGTCATGCTGACCGGAAATCGATAGGTATACATTTGGCATTCAAAAAGGTAAACATCGGAATAGACGTGCATGGTCAATAGCAAAGTTCTTCAATAATGACAGTTCGTAGCGTCGCCCTTGGCATCTCTGACTAAACGCGTCAGATGCCTTAGTCACTTTGACACATAGGTGCAACTTGGCATTCCCCGCCAATTGCACATTATCAGGCTGTAGTATAATAGCCGAAAGCACAGGCCTCGTTCTGACGTCGGCTGTGTACTTCTGTTAAATAGGTTATCATCAACCCTGCAGTAATGCTTATTGTAGACATAAATCCCGCCAATCTGCGGTTCCCACAATATATCTTCGTCACTGGATTTCTGGACAATATAAAGACTAACAGTCTTGGATGGCTACCTCGAGCACAAATATATAAGTTCTGAAATATATAGGATCGGTGAGCTGCAGTTCACACTAAGTAATCCTTTTACATGTTCTGCCACCGAAAAGCGTAATAATGCATAAAGGTCGGTATTACCTGGAAAATGAATCCTCAGAACATAACAAGGAATTCTGTCGTCATCCCGACGCACAGAGATTCACTGGGGAAAACTGCCATAGCAGTTACTTCGAAGATTCTCCCCGAAAAAACAATGGACTCTTGGTCCCTTCAGAAAAACAGGACCTTCCCGGCTTGCCGGAAGTATAACTCTCTCCCGCTTAAAAAACCTTCCCATAGGCCTACGCCCGAACTGTCAACCTTTGACCCTAAAGGTCAAAACACAATGAATGAATAAACAAGGGAAGACAACCCCTAATCAACCTGACATCGCAGGTAAAGACACAATTATACTTATGATAAAACATAGGCAAATAACTTGACAGATGACTCCGTCGAAAATGACAGCAACATTACTACCACCCCCCTGTAAAAAAAAAAATGAAATTTTTTTTTTTTTTAATATGTCCATGAGCAAGATAGCACCAGTATCACTTCTGTGCTCATGCAAAAACTGAACCTAATATCAGGTACAATAGACGCATAAATAAGGCGTCTGAAGAGAATACAAATCATCTCTCAACATAGGAGAAAATATTTCCTTTAAGCCAAACAAACTAAGGGATACCATTCAAGAAACCTAAGTTGCTGGCAATACCAATCATATATCAAACATTACTAAATAATATAATCATAGCAATATACAAATGTCAATGCTATTTTAGCAACATATCACTGATGGATGGACAAAATGAAATTTGTTAAATTATCTAAACATCATCCAAATACATTTGTATTACAACATATTATGATATTAAGGACAGACCTAAGTCTGAAAGTATATCAGGAAAAACTAGGACACAAGATTTAACTGGAATCATGTGGGCATCTAGACAATATGTCCGCCATCACATTATCCGAACCACGGATAGCTCGCACCGTGAAATGGAAAGGCTGAAGAGCAATAGCATAACGAGTAGATCTCGAGCTCTTCAAATCCTTACTTTGCATAGCCGTAAGAGCTTTTTGGTCGGTTTCCATAAAGAAATGCGCGCCCAGAAGGAACCTTTGTAGCTTAAGAATGGACCAAACCATAGCCAACAATTCACGGTCCAAAACCGAGTAATTCCTTTCTGCCGCATTTAGCTTCCTAGAAATATACATTACAGGATGCAGAGTTCCTGAATATTCCTGCATTAGTGCCGCTCCAATCCCAGTGGAAGAGGCATCACTACGAAGGACAAAAGTCTTATCAATCGTTGGTAGTCTTAAGATAGGATGAGATGAGAACAAATTCTTAACCTGATCCAATGAAGATTGGCATTCTTGGGACCACCGCACCATATTAGGAGAACCTTTTTTCAATAACGTTGAAAGTGGTGCCATAATGGAGGACAGATTCTCAATGAATCTTCCATAGAATTGTATCAATCCCAAGAGACTACGCACTTGCTTTTTCGTCTTCGGAACCGAGATATTTAATATCTTTGAAATGTTTTGGTCCTCTGTCTTCAACAGACCATGACCAACTCGATGACCTAGGAAGGAAATTTCACTAAACCCAACAAAAGCTTTAGAGGGTTTAGCAGTCAAACTATGCTCACGTAGAGTAGATAGCAATTCCTTTAGACCCAAATAGTGTTCTTCCCAAGTATCGCTGAAAAGACAGATGTCGTCTAAATATGCAATGACATCTGCACGATCTGATAGAATTCGTCGCATCATGCGCACGAAAGTCGCTGGGGCGTTCATAAGCCCGAAAGGCATAAAATTCCATTGAAACAGACCCCTAGGTGTCGAAAAAGCAGTGAGAGGTTTGGCGTGTTCCGTCAGTGGGACTTGCCAATAACCTTTCGACAAGTCTAGTTTAGTAAAGAATTTAGCTTTAGAAAGTCTAATAAGTAGATCATCTAATAACGGCATAGGTTCAGCATCGAACTTCGTAACTTGATTTAATTTGCGATAGTCAACGCAAAGACGTATGTTATTGTCTTTCTTTCGAACAATAACTATCGACGAAGAATAAGCTGAAGTGGATGGTTCAATTATTTGTAGTTGAATCATTTCATCCAATTCTTTCTCGACTTGTGCTTGAAAATGAATAGGTATTGGGTATGGTCTTACTCTGATCGGATTACGATCAGTAAGTATGATGTCATGTTCTATGACATCTGTGTGTCCAGGAATGTCGGTAAGGACATCCTGATATGATTGTAACGTAGAGGATACTTGACGCTGTTCCTCAAAAGACAAGTTCGAAGAGATTGTAACGTCTCTCCACGATTCCGTTGAAGTAAGTGGAATCGCAGGAAGAGGTAAGTTCACGTCAGAAAAAATAGTTTCCTCATCCTGTATAACGGACAGGGATGAGATGTGACCATGTTGGACTGGAGAGTCGTCCGTCGCCTGGAAAATAGGCTGCAAATAGTCTGGACGTTCAATAAACTCTGTTAGCATATTTATATGGAAGGTTTTATGCCTTCCATCCACATCGACAATATAGTCGACATCGGAAATTTTTGAGACTATAGTGTATGGACCTTTCCATGAAATGAGAAGTCTATTCTCTCTTGAGGGCAGTAAGACATATGCTTTGTCTCCAGGACAAAGTTGACGTAGGCGTCTTTTCTTGTTAGCAAATCGCCTAGCTTTTTCTTTCGCAAATTCGGAAGATGAAGTTGCTAACCTGCACGATTCGATAATCTTTTCTCTAAGAGCTATGACATATTCATATGACGATTGTGTATCATCGTCAATATTATCGGAAGTTATCAAATCGTGTAACAAGGACATCGGACCACGCGGTTGCGCGCCAAAGACAAGTTCGAAAGGAGAAAACCCTGTATGCTCGTTGGGAACCTCTCTATAGGCAAAGAGGACTGCAGGTAAAACCCTGTCCCAATCTTCAGGATGATCCTCCGTTATCTTGCCAAGTAAGTTCTTTAGTGTCCTGTTAAGACGTTCTACCAATCCATTGGACATTGGATGATAAATACTACTGAGAGACCTTTTAATGTCTAGCGTAGCCATTACCTGAGACATAACGTCCGAAATTAACTGAGTGCCGTGATCCGACAGTATTTCTCCGGGGAATCCCAGACGAGAAAATACGAGCCAAAGAGCATCAGCGATATCGACAGTTGATATGCTCTTCAGAGGAATAGCCTCTGGCCAACGCGTGCACATGTCCACGCAAGTGAGGATAAATTGGTGTCCTCTGGCTGACTTAATTTTGAACGGACCAATGATGTCTATAGCCATTTTCTGAAACGGCCGAATCGGAATATCTGCAGCCTGAATAGGAGCAGCATGTCTCGGACCCCTAGACTTGACCTCTTGACAAATTTTGCAAGATCGGCAATAAATTCGGATGTCTTTATTCACGAATGGCCAAAAGAAGGACGCAAGGACTCTAGTTTTAGTTCTGGAAAAACCCATGTGTCCAGCACACTGAGAATCGTGTGCATGCCGAAGAATTAAGGCTCTCATACACTTAGGCACAAGAATTTGCGAGTGCATAGACTTGTCCGAGTGTTGTACCATTCGTACCAATATACCATTCTTCATAGTGATATACGATTTGTGATTCGTATTTTGATTGGGATCCCCTTTCTTTGCAAGAAGGAAGAATTTCTTCAAAGAAGGATCCTCTTCTTGACGTTTAACAAACGAGTCATGGGAAATCACCAAGTGCTCGTCTTGGCTATCAACTTCATTACTATTATCAGATGAAGTTGGGGGATTAAGAGCTTGAGCTCTTGTCACCACTGCATTGACCGTTTGAATGTTTTTTTTCTTCCCAACTAGAAATTTGTTGCGGGGTGCATTCTTTAACCCCATGAATACGACCGATTATAAGATCCGCAATAGGATTAGGAAGAAGACATGCATGGACCTCTCCTGTGAAGAAAGGAGTGTCAATCCTAATAATAGCAGTAGGATAACTTTCCATAGTACCACCAAATGTAACACATTTGATTGTTTTTCCAGTGGCACAGCAAGGATCTATCAGAGACTCCCTAACCCCGACGGTAGTACATCCCGAATCGAAAAGTACTGAGACTAGCCTATCATTTATTAGACCTTTATGTAAGATGAGAGATCCTCTCCCATCATGCGCAACTGTAGCAGGTAGAGCAGGAAGAGGGTGACCACAACTTAGCGTAGATACAGTCGATGAGTCAAACAATGTTAAGCATTGGGGGCATTCAGTTGCTCTCCCAAAATCGAAAGCACAACCAGTGATAGCCCTAGAGTTACCACTATCATTTACTGTATTACAGGCTCCATCAAACTCTTGTTGTGCAGAGTTTGCCTGTTGGAAAGGTCTTTTCTTGTTAAATCTAGGTCTGCCTCGATTATCGTTTCCCCTGTAATTATTTCGACTATCATTTCCCCTGTAATTGTTATCATATTGCCTATTGTAATCATCATTCCGGTTTGAATCCCGGTTTCTAAATTCACCATCGTCATAATCTTGACGTCGAGAATGATTACCTCGAAAATTTGAATAGTTATTATTTGGATAGCCTTTGCGAAAGTGTCTCAAATTATTACCACTAAAATTACGAGAACTACCATCTTGTCTCCAATTCATAGACGAAGAACCATCATGTGTTGGATTACTCCGCTTCTGAGTGTAATTTTGATTACTTCCCCTATTCCAATTTTGTTGAGCACCCTGAAATTTTTTTTTGAAATTAGGGCCATATGGTGTTGCCGAAGCAGCTGGCAACCCTTCTTTCACTTTAGAATTGCTAACTGTAGCATGGGGATGCGCTGTGGCATACTGACAACAGTATTCCTCCATATCTTTTAAGTTTTTAGGCTTACGCTCATGAAGGAATGCAAGAAAAGAATCATTAACAGATGACAAAACCTTATCTCGCAATAATAAGTCCATTAGACCTTCATATGTTTTCTCAGTCTGAGACAACTCAACCCATCGAGTAAATGTACGACGTATCTTTGTAACAAAATCAGAGAAATCTACTCCATTTTCTGGCAACATTGTCCTAAAACGAAGACGATAATCTTCTTCTTTTAGTTGGTATTTTTTTAGCAATGCTGCCCTGACAACATCATAATTAGTCCTCTCATGTTCGACTATTGTCATAATAGTAGTCACTGTGTCACCTGTAAAAAATGGCATCAGTTGTTCAACATATTTTTCCTTTTTTATGTTATGCGTATCGCACAAAAATTGGAATCTATCTAGATAATCTGCTACGTCATCCTTTAAAGGATTGAAATGAGGCAATTTAATCCTACTAACAAACTCCTTTGTCGTACTCGAAGTTGTTTGCTGAGCACCCGTACTCGCCAATTTCAATTTCTCTAACTCCAAAGTTGCGAGTCTTTCATCAAGTTCCATCTTCTGTTTTCTTTCCTCATGTTCCATTTTTTCTAATTTCAGCCTCAGCTTTCCTCTCCTCTGCAGCAGCTTGAGCTTTCCTCTCCTCTGCAGCAGCTTCTTTGTCTTCTCTTTTGTCTAATCTCTTTTGTTCAGCTTCCTTGTCTAATCTCTTTTGTTCAGATTCTTTGTCTAATCTCTTTTGTTCAGATTCTTTGTCTAATCTCTTTTGTTCCGCAGCAGCTTCTTTGTCTAATCTCTTTTGTTCAGCTTCAAATCTCCTTTCCTCCACCTGCATCTGCAATTTCTTTTGTTCAGCAGCAATATCAGCTTCTCTGTCTAGCCTTTTTTGTTCCGCTGCAGCTGCTTTTCTCTCTTCAGCAGCTAATGCTTTGTCATACTGAGCAACAGCCCATTGTTCTAACTGTTGACCAGTTTTATCAAGGGCCTTCCCTTGTGTAATAAAGTACTCTAATGTAGACATCTTGTCTAATGAGATCAGTAACTTGCAGAAGTAAATAAATTAAATTATCCACTTTAATGGGAGACAAGTCTGAAATGATAGACTTGTATACTCACTTCACTTTATTTCACTCTCTTAGTCTTAGACAAAGACCTTGTATGGTCCCCTTGTTTATAATGTAACCAAAAAATCACTTGAGTACCTGTGGAAAAAAAATTCCCTTATATCCCACTCACTATGGGCACAAGTCTTTTTTATAAAGAACTTGAATATGTATTTCACCTTGTCTCAATCTTTGTAGATAACAAGTCTTTTATCAAAGAACTTGTATAAATATCTTATATAAAAATATTTTATTAACAAACTCTATATGAAGAGTCTACTTTATCAATAATACCAATACATGACCAAGTATATGTATGTAGACTGTGCATGACAGTAATGTAGTACAAAAAAAAAAAAAAATACAAAGACAAAGATACAAAACAATACAAATGGCAACACTGTTTTAACCAAAAATGTGTAGAGAAATACACAAAAGAAAGGAGAGACCTACAGAATACAAACAAAACAAATCGAAAATCAAAACTGAAAAACAGACAAAATATTACAAAAACAACGTTAAGTACAGTTACATCACAGCTAACATCAATAGCGACCAATTGTCACTAGCAAATTTTCAAATTAAGAAAATTTGCACCTACAGAACGCTTACAGTAAGCCTCGATTAAGTGGCATATTTACTGTAAGACCCACCAACCGAAAACCCGCAGAAAAATACACAAAAACAGTAGAAGTAACATAAACATATAGCAATCAATTTCAATGTGTTGCAGAACAAGTTCAGTCACAGCTGAAACTAAATAAATTTCTTGCTCCTTGCGAACACAGAAACGAAATGTCAAACGCGCACTGAACGTCAAATCCACTGTAGCATAAAGTGGTATTCACGAACCAAAGTTACTATGACCTTCTCGAATTAGGACTTGCACATTGAATGTTTACAATTTCCACGTACTGTTTACAAACACTTGACCTCGAACAATGTAGCTTGAATGCTCGGACATAGAAAAGTCTGTTGTTGACTGAAACGTGTAACAACCAGCAGTACTGTTCACAATAGGAACCCGCCTTCTATGCAGTTATGGTCCACGTAGCAAATGCCTAGATGTTAACTTCAGTACTTGTCTTGTCGTGGTTTATGTAGCATTATAATATAAATGCCCGCACTGTTTATCTGGGTCAACCGTTGATGACCTATTTCTGTCCTGTTGTAGCCAAAACTTGCAAGTGTAGAATTAGCGCTGTGTGTTACGGCTGTCCCGTGTGTAGCTTAGACCCACAGATCAGAAATGTAATGTGTACTTGTCCTTCTTGTAAATTTCTGGACAAAACTGGAGACATCATATATGTAACAGCCAACCAGGAATGTAAATTTCTGGATCCATTAATGTCAACAATAATGTCAAATGCTCGCTCTGTTCTTTTTAAACCCACAGATCTGGTCCATCAGAAATGTAAGTTTCTAGGCCACATTGGCGACAAGAAATGTATCTTAAGAGCCCACGTAACTGGTCCACCAGAAATGTAACTGTCTTTTTCTCTTGTTGAGGTGATCACTGGCCCAAGACAGTATACTTGTTGTTAGATGTGTAGTGCGAGCGTATGATGAACTGAGTGTGGGTGCGAATGAAGGCGCGAATGTGTTTAGGCTCGTATATATGAAGACCCTGCAACCCATACTCTCACATGCAGTAGTCAAGGATGCTTGGACACTGCAGGCATGTTTCAAGACATTTATTGACGAGAACACACATAGTATCAACAGGAACAGTCAGTGTAACAAGGTCATGCTGACCGGAAATCGATAGGGTATACATTTGGCATTCAAAAAGGTAAACATCGGAATAGACGTGCATGGTCAATAGCAAAGTTCTTCAATAATGACAGTTCGTAGCGTCGCCCTTGGCATCTCTGACTAAACGCGTCAGATGCCTTAGTCACTTTGACACATAGGTGCAACTTGGCATTCCCCGCCAATTGCACATTATCAGGCTGTAGTATAATAGCCGAAAGCACAGGCCTCGTTCTGACGTCGGCTGTGTACTTCTGTTAAATAGGTTATCATCAACCCTGCAGTAATGCTTATTGTAGACATAAATCCCGCCAATCTGCGGTTCCCACAATATATCTTCGTCACTGGATTTCTGGACAATATAAAGACTAACAGTCTTGGATGGCTACCTCGAGCACAAAATATAAGTTCTGTAATATATAGGATCGGTGAGCTGCAGTTCACACTAAGTAATCCTTTTACATGTTCTGCCACCGAAAAGCGTAATAATGCATAAAGGTCGGTATTACCTGGAAAATGAATCCTCAGAACATAACAAGGAATTCTGTCGTCATCCCGACGCACAGAGATTCACTGGGGAAAACTGCCATAGCAGTTACTTCGAAGATTCTCCCCGAAAAAACAATGGACTCTTGGTCCCTTCAGAAAAACAGGACCTTTTCGGCTTGCCGGAAGTATAACTCTCTCCCGCTTAAAAAATCTTCCCATAGGCCTACGCCCGAACTGTCAACCTTTGACCCTAAAGGTCAAAACACAATGAATGAATAAACAAGGGAAGACAACCCCTAATCAACCTGACATCGCAGGTAAAGACACAATTATACTTATGATAAAACATAGGCAAATAACTTGACAGATGACTCCGTCGAAAATGACGTATTCTCCATGTATCAGAGGTACACAATAGGACTAACTCGACATTTGAATTGAAGATTCTGATTTTTGTTTTGGAATCGATTTCTTTTGATCTCCATTCCAGTCAAGCTCATCAAATACACCCGTAAGTGGGTCAACAGAGACAGTGGCCATACAATACGTGTCTTCTTCTTCTTCTGTGTTCGTCCTAAAAAGGACGTTTGTTACGTTGTGTCGCCGTTTACAGCGAAGTTGCGATATCTGCGCCTTTCGGCCCGACACATCCGTTTTCGGCATGGTATTTTTGGGACCGGGTTAGCCTTCCCTCTTTGATCCCTACTCTCTCAGCCAGACTGCAGTGATGCAGCCTGTTTCCAGGACCACCACTTGGAAGTGGAGTAGGGTCTTGGTCAGCTCTGGTTCGCTGACCCTGACGCAAGCAGTCAAGCTATGGGTCGCTTACTGCATTCCTCGCTTTTGATGCGTCAATACGTGCCTAAAGGCAGTGATTATTAAAAAGATACCACACATGACGGTATACAAGCATATTATCCTTTCCTGTCCACGACAGCTATAAAAGGGTTCACAAAGCAACAACAACAAGTAAAAAACATCTTGGGAAATAGACAGCGAGTGTACCATACTGGAAAATATATGGAGAACAAGAGAAATCAAGTCCAACACGAAAATAAGAATCTTCCACTCAAATGTCAAGTCAGTCCTATTGAGACATGGAGAACAACAACAACAACAACCAAAAAGCTACAGACTTTTATAAACGGGTGCTTGCGTAGAATAGAAGGACTGAAATGGTATGACAAAGTCACAAATGTGGAATTGATGACAAGAACCAGACAAGTGCCAGTGGAACAAGAGTTGAGAAGAAGACGCTGGCGATGGATAGGACACACATTGAGGAAACCTGTTGATAGCATTACAAGGCAGTCCTTGTTCTGTAATCCAGGGGAAAGTGAGGCAGAGGTAGACCAAAAAGCACATGGAGAAAAGAACTGGATACAGAGGTGAAAATGATGAAGAAAATATGGAAAGAACTTGAGCGGATGGCACAGGACAGGAAGGCATGTGTTTGTTGAAGGCCTATGCTCCTTGGGGAGCTAAAGGGTATTGATTGATTGTACCATATTGACGACATTGTCGGCGGAAAGCTGCAGGGATCTCTCAAGACAAATCGGGGTTTTTTTTTTGGTGTGTTTATTTTTATTGCAAAGTGCCCACGTGCTGCACGAGAAACGATCAAGGAGCAAGTTATCTCACGAAAGCAAGACACATCTGTGCTTAATTTTTTTTTTCAATTTATTAAGATGTTTGCTACTTTTCTTTGTAGCACGGCTCTTTCAACCATCTACTTGGAGCTGTTGGTTATATCAGGACGTGTTTCCTTTATTGTAATTCGTTTTTGTTTGTATTTATTTTATACTATATTACCTCTAGTAGGTATTTTCCTTTTGTAGTTATATTTCAATATGGTTTTATTATCCAAAATATGATATTGACTAAACTGGCATGTTTTTAATTTTCACTGGAGGGTTATTTGGTCAATCCGTATTTCTCTGGAGGGAGTCTTTCACCAGTGTAGACTACTGGCTCGCATCCTTATTTATTTATTTTGTATATGTTAGTTTTTGTTTTTTGTAATATAGTGTTTAATTAACCTTTGTATTTCTTATAGGGTCTTAGTGCCTATGTGATTTTCTACACTCATTTCTTCTTCTTCTTCTTTGATCCTTAACCGCCGACCGTCAAAGCAGTCAGTGGCCATCACGCCTAGTGGCGTCTTGAAGGGCAACAACAAATTGATTCCACTTTGCTCGGTCGGCGGCCATCCTTCGTACAGTGCCCCAACTCAGGTTCATTCTTTGCATCTCAGCCTCCACAGTCCTCCGCCAGGTTGTTTTTGGTACACTCATTTCTACCTTGTGGTTACTACAGTATGTCTTGATGTTTTGCCTCTGCTTGTCATATTTTTTGCAGTCCATCAGAAAGTGTCTAATTGTGTTTGGTTCTTGACACTTCGCATGTCGGTTCCTCAATCATGAAATATCCAGTTCCAAGCTTGAGCGTCAGCAATTTTTTTATTAATTGGTATTTTTAGTTCATCTTGTACTCTGGTCCCAAACTATTATCCACTCTTTAGTTATTGCTTGAGCAATTAAGCTCTTAATTTCAAACTTCCCTAAGCCTACTTCAATTTGGTTATAACTGGTTCTCCCCCCTTTGGCTTCTTTGTCTGCAAGCTCATTTCCTGCTATCCCAACATGTGCTGGTATCCATGTTAGTCTGACACTGCATCCTGCAGTGTGTAGATAAGCATTGACCTGTAGTATCTCCTCTATAATATCTGGTCTGCTACATTTATTTCTGTTTCTGATAGCTAGTACTGATGAAAGGGAGTCTGTGAGAATGGTTGCTTTATTTGATGGGTTTTCTGCCACTATTTCTAAAGCTTTTAGGATTGCCACTAATTCTGCTTATTACCTGTTACTTTGTATCTTTTATAAATTTTAAATTTTGGTATTGCTATTCCTGCTCCTAATTGTTCTTCTTCATCTTTTGACCCATCCGTGTATATAGTGAGGCTATTATTTATATATTTTTCTATATACTCTAGTGTTTTAATTGTTGTTGGGATTATGTCTTTGGATTTGCTTATGACCGTTGCTAGATGGGAGTCAGTTTCTGGCATTTTTTGTTCCCATGGTGGCATCTTTGCTTGTTACTGAGCACTACTGTTTATTATGTTAAATAGGTTTGGGTGATGATCCACTTCTTCTATTGTTTTCCACCCTGGCGCGTATCTATGATGGTTTAGGGGAATGCGGCCCATGTATTGGTAACCCCTGTCAAAGGTTTTGTGTGCTTGGTGAGTTGGATCTTTGGCCAGTTTTGCCCAGTAGCTGAATCTCAGCTCTTTTCTCCTTAGCTCCAGGGGTATAATGCCTAGCGCTCCTTCTAATGCCTCTGCTGATGTTCCCTTTGAGGCACCTGCTATTATTGACAGTGCCTGGTTTTGGACTGTGTCTAGTTTTTTCTTAATGCTCGGAGCGGCTGATGCATAGACAACACTGGCATAGTCAAGGTTGCCCCTAATAAATGATTTATAGAAGGTAATCATTGTCTTATTGCAGGCCCCCAACCACTTCTTTTCATATATTTTAGCATGTTAATAAGTCTCCAACTGTTTTCTACTAATAGGTCTATGTGTTTGTTCCAGTTTAGTTGCTGGTCTAGTATCATACCCAGAAATCTAGTGGATTTTGCTGTGCACACTTTTTGCTCATTAATATTAATATCAATTATATTATTTTTAATTACGCGCCCTCTACTGAAGATCATTCCTACTGTTTTTTTAACGTTCAGATTAAATCGCCACTTATGCATTGTCGTAGATTTTTGATAGGGGAATTAAGACTTGGGTTGGTCCCTTCTGAATAGATTAGAATAAGTGATAGTCACGGTGAGAAGTAGTAATAGCAATAGATTTCCACGAGTGAGATGGTAGAATGTGATTAAGAGGCTGTCTCTGAGATCGAGAAATCTTCTCTCTCTCCCTCACCTATCTTCTACGACAGTTTTCGAGGAGTCAGACAGTCTAAACACACATATATAAATATATATATATCTAACCACTCACGTGCACGCACATACAAGACGACAGTTATACGTACAGACGTAGGGAAACTATAACAAATGATTATATAAATATTCTAGAACGAGCTGACCAACACGCTGATTAATTTCCAGAGAAATTTTAATTATCATCTAAAATTTCTTCACAACACATAGAAATTACATCAAAAAAAAAAAACATATACAAATAGTCATAAAAAATCAAGGAATTGCTACAAGAAATGATAGACCCACAGTTAGATCTTATCCCTCGAGGTATGCCCACAGTCCTGTTGGAAGAAAGTGATAGCCCCAAGGAAACAAGGATACATAGGATTAGGTCTAATATTTTCCCTTCTTAAGGTATGGACAGACTGGATATCTCTGCTCTATTTTAAGGGAAATAGGATTTGCAATGCTTGCATACAGAAAGTTAAGATAGCAAAATGGGTGCCCAATTACAACAATAAAGAAATCCCTCCGTCCTGCTTGCACTCTATTCATTCAGACGAGCACACGTGCACATTTCATACTCACAGCTTTGATAGCCACTTCTGGAACAACAAAAAAAACAATAATTGTAGGACTTGCCCATACAGAATCTTCAACGGCAATCTTGCGCCAAGAAAACCCCAGGTCCAAAAAGACGGGTTGAATTCACTACTTCCGGGACCATTATCTTGGGAATACTATTGTTTTGGATGTCTGTTTAAGTCACATAAAATTGTCCAGGCACGAGCGTTTATAGCGAGCACAGTGTCAACATCTTAGATTTCAAGAACTGAGGAATGTCAGATCGGTGTCTACTTTCAGGAAAGGACTATATTTGGTCACCACACCACTAGTCGAAACTCCGTCGGAATGTTACTGACGTTAATATGTTACTTGCCACACCGGCTAAATTTGTACATAGAGTTTGTGCAGAAAATCTGATCTGGCTCAAAGGCCCAGTTTAAAACAGTTAGTCTTTAATAAAACCCGTTAGTGAGAGTTTTACTCTGTCTATTTATGAAGACACACGCACTGTCAGACAGGTGTTAACTTGTAAACCCACGTGGTTAAAAGATAAAACTGTTTATGTTTCTCACAGGTATGTCTCTTGTACTAAAAGCTGGCAAAGTTTGGGTACCACAGTATTCACTGAATAGGGAAGAAAAACCACAAATAAAATACTTATACATGCTACGTACTCGGATTATAACTTACATTTTTAAACTGCAAGCGTACCGCTTGACTTATCATTTAAACCTTCCCGTGAAATAAGTTATATCTAAAAATCATCAATCCTCATGAATTAGGAATACCTACGCATTCCGTCAATACTCAAGATGTAGCAGTCATTTAATAAGTTAGTTATAAAATATCGCATGCATATTAGCAGTTAAATTAAATCCATTATGGCTACATGATTTTAAGCTATAAATTATAATTTATTCCGCTTTCCACTGTAACTCGTCGACTAGAGAATATAACAGACTTAATAATTTAACTCCCTGCACAAATCTAACTAGCAAAATGAAATAAGCGATTCCACACTTTAACACTCACAAAATACTAGCTATATCTATTTTATTTACCTCCCCACACAGAACTACAGACTAAACCATGAACTAGAATACTGCAATCTAATGGTAGTCTAGAGCTCGGCAAAATGGTCAAGAAACTCAGACTTCGCCAAAACACAGATATAAGATCTAGCACAGCGATCTGTCTACTGCAAAATTTAGGAGCGAGCATGAAAATCTAGTTTCAAACTCTGGTTATATCTATTACCAGACAAAGAGGTAAACGTTTCATTTCGCAAAACGAAATACTCCCCCTTTCAGTCTATAACAATTACGTAACTAGAAGAGGTTGACGTAAACTGCCACTTTGCGTCTCTAACACCTCCGTCTAAGAAACGGCCGTAGCGCTACGTGTCAGATGCAAATGTAGACAACTTGTCTGCAATGCAGGGGCAGTTTTCGCACCTCACGCTGACCATGGCCCACAATGAGTGTCGTGTCAGGTGGAATTTCCAGACAAATATCTCGAACTGCACCGTAGAGGTGTCAGTTATCGCACTTTTCCTGAGCGCTCAGTCGAGGAAACCGCGCCTGTCAGCTGAAAGTGCAGACATAGTCTGCTCGTATGTCTGAGATAAGCGAAAGTCACAGTTTCGTGTCCTGACATCTAATGCAAATAGAATGCATTTTAACGCTCTCCCGTCTCTGTAGAGACTGACACGTTACGTCATAACTGCGTTCTCAGTTTTGAGAAAAGAAACAGGTAAACGTTAGAATGGGAAAATAGTAATGTATATAGTCGCAAACGAACGAATGCGAAAAACACAGAAAAAAGGTAAAGAGTGACAATAATTAGAGAACACGGGTGGAAGAAAGGAAGAGGAAAATATAGAAAATTTAATGATCATAACTCTCCGTGACATGCATCCAGTCGGATACTTTATCTATTTGTTGTTGTACTGTTTTTTAGAGGAATGGGGTATTTCTTCCCGTTCTCCATATAGCAGCATCATCTACAAACTGAGATAGGTTGTTTTTTAAGTCTTTAAACTCGTCTCCTAGGTCATTTACCATAATCGTGATTATTGATGGCGTTTTCTTGAAAAGCAACATACTGGAAACTGGATGCATGAATCTTGATAAACGGCAGAAGTCGACACATATTCAATTGAATTGGTTTTCCCCATACTGGCCACCACTTGTTACCCGTGCGTTTGTTTGTTTTGTATGGTACTGCTGACAATGGTGATATCAGAATTGTCGGGTTTACTATTAGTGGCCGACGGGTTTATAATTACGCGAATAATGTGATGGGGGTCGTTCTGGTGGCGTATGATGCTGATGATTGCATTTGGTAACGCTGTTCAACAACAAAGGTCAATGTAGGATGACCAACTGGTAAATGATACGTACTGGACCCATGGTTGAGTATCAATGCCAAAACGGTTTATTTCATGAAGACGTAGACGTAGGCATCATAGGTGTAGTAATCATTATTTGCAATAATGGCAGTAGCAGTTTATAAAAGTACGTTTTATGGCAGAAAATACATCAATGCAAGTTATCATTGTGGAACTTGACCGAACTCACTAACCGTCACCATCTCAAGGGCGACGGGAGCGCCGCGGTAATAAAACCATATAATCCTAGTTTCTATTACAAGACTTGTGTAATATTTTTGTAGGTCTTCCATTAAGACAATGCGTTACGATCCATTATTTATATTTCCAGCAGGGATTCGGACGCACTAGCGACACGCCATAACAAGACGTGCCGAAGCTCTGCCAAAGGCTTGCGAAGGATAAATTGAGTATCTATGCCGATACCTGAACAAGCCAGATTTGGCTAATATAAATATATAACGACGGCAGAAACAATCAAACACCAAATTCAAACAAAAGAATTGAGACATAGATCAACTATGTACAAAATAGAAACCAATAAGTGGTAAATGAATTGAGTAAATAAACTAACAGGAGGTGAAGAATGATCATAAACGGTGAAGCAAGTGGCAGTAATCAACAAAGATGATAAAATATGTCAACCAAATAAAAAACGAGTTGTGTAAGGAATGCATGTATGAGCATAAACGCAAGTGTGGGAAAACAGAATGTAACAAAAATCAATGCGCAAATTAAAAAAAAAAACGAGAAGAGAGCAACACTCCGAAAAGAGAATGATGGGAGAAATAAAGTAAGTTAAGTAAATCATTAAGCACTAATTATGGTAGCATTAAACAAACACGCGAACATATTAGGTGCTACTGTTGCGCTAACTAAGTGTACCGTAATGAGATGGTCCGTTTAAATTATAATGTCAGTAATTAAACACTTGCTAAATGTTCAGTAACAAAATGTTTAGTTCGAATAAAATGTTACTACTTGATCCTAAGAAATAAAAAATAAAAATAATGACAGTACTCGATCACGCGCTAGAAAGTCATGTAGTTCCTTGTAGTTTTATATATATATAATGCAAGAACTATTAATAACTCAGCACAAGCTGAAAAGTACGATAATGAACTAGCAGAAGAAGTCATTAAAATCCACCCAGTCAATGATGGACAAATAAAGTCACTCCCAGTTGAATATGTAAAAATTCATTATAAAAAACTAGTAAGTTAATATTGTGAAATGACGTCACAGGTGCTTGAATTCACAGCGGGGTCATCACCACAAATGTCGTACTGAGTTACATGAAACGTATGTAGTAGCACCAAGTGAAGATGTAGATCAATGGCGGCACAAGATCAGAGGTTCAGTGGCTCGGGAGATTCTTGTGGACATCTAGACAGGATGTCGGCCGTGACATTGTCGGAACCTCGGATGGCTTGTATTGAGAAATGGAATGGTCGTAATGAGAAGGCATCTCGCGTTGACATGAAATTCATTAAGTCCGTACTCAGAAGTCCAATAAGCGTCCACTGTTCAGACGCGATGATAAAATGGGCGTCAAGCAGAAATCGTTTGAACTGCAGTATTCACCAGACAATGGCCAATATCTCGAGGTCCAGTACAGAATAGTTTCGTTCTGCTGCAGTCAGTTTCCTGGAAACGTACATTACTGGATGTAGAGTTTCTGAATAATTATGCATCAGCGAGGCACCGATCCCCATCGAGGAGGCGTCCCTGCGAATAATTAAATGAAAATTTCTGTTTGGTAACAGTAGGATATTAGTTGATGAAAATATTAACATTATCCTACCGAATGTGGCCGTGCAAACTTTTGACCACTGTGTCATGTTAGGCGAACCTATCTTCAATAGACGAAACAGGGTAGCAGTGAAAGTAGCTAAGACAGAGTTGAAATTATCAACGATATAGGACGACATAAGAGTCCGTGTAAAGTAACAGCGTGAGAAGTAAGTCGCGCTGAGGACAATGCGCCGCATAATATACAGGCACAAGAAAACGTATGAAATAATCTGAGTGTACGAAATGACGTACAGAGAAGTCGTGAATAAATAAATGATACCGACGTCAATAGGAAAAGTAATAAGAGTGCAATGATGACTGACAATATCAGTCTTCGTGTAAGAAAAAGGAAAATCAGGTGACAAAGGCATAACTTTAAAAGGTTGAACTGAAGTCAAAGCTTGTGTACTGGGCAAAGAAAAAAGCATGAAATATACAATAAAGATGTAAAAACAGACAGTGGGCAACTTGGACCTGCATCGAAGTTTAAAAGGAAAGCAGTGAGTAAGACAAAAAGTCGTAAAACAGGAAGATACTGAGCTAACCGGCCCAATAAGGAAGGTAAATATACCCATAAGATATATAAATGTACTAAGAACGAAGTCCGTACATTTGCCAAAGAAAACACTAGTCTTTGCACAAAGGCAGTTGCAACCAACGTGACTGGATGTAGAAGCAGCCGTGGTAGCAAAGTTGGCGTGTGTGTCAAACAAAACAGAAGGATCTTCCTTTACAATAGTACACAATGAAGAACTATAATTTGAGCAACGACTAACTGAAGTATGTCGTACTGGGCTCAAAGAAGCACCAAAATTGGTATGATGAACAACAGTATTATTAGTACTGCAAGATCCCACTACATTAGTAGAGTGTAATCGGGGAGAAGAATTGTTTAGCCTAAACAATATCTGGAAGTCCTCTCAGTACAGCACAAGCACAAAATTAAGATTATATCAGAGCTGTGTGCTTTCTGTGCTTCTCTATGGTGCGGAATGCTGGAGAGTTACAGAGAAGGAAATGTCGAAATTGTCCTCTTTTCACACAACATGCCTAAGAAAAATTCAGCGAATCTTTTGGCCGAATATCATCACCAACCAAGATCTGCTTACTCGGAGCAAGCAAGAGGACATGCACACCATCATAGCTGGCAGACGCTGGAGCTGAATTGGCCATGTCCTCAGAAAAGACCCCGATGCCATCACAAGAACAGCTATGCTTTGGACCCCTGAAGGAAAACGAAAGAGAGGCCGACCAAAAACAAACTGGCGGAGAACTGTGGAGGCTGAGATGCAAAGAATGAACCAGAGTTGGGGCACTGTACGAAGGATGGCTACCGACCGAGCAAAGTGGAATCAATTTGTTGTTGCCCTACAAAACGCCACTAGACGTAATGACCACTGACTGCTTTGACGGTCGGCGGCTAAGAGTCAAAGAAGAAGAACAAAGTCCGTACATTTGCCAAAGAAAACACTAGTCTTTGCACAAAGGCAGTTGCAACCAACGTGACTGGATGTAGAAGCAGCCGTGGTAGCAAAGTTGGCGTGTGTGTCAAACAAAACAGAAGGATTTTCCTCTATAATAGTACACAATGAAGAACTATAATTTGAGCAAGGACGAACTGAAGTATGTCGTACTGGGCTCAAAGAAGCACCAAAATTGGTATGATGAATAACAGTATTATTAGTACTGCAATATCCCACTACATTAGTAGAATGTAATCGGGGAGAAGAATTTTGCATAGGCATACACGTCGAAGCAGCAAGGTGATGTTGCCGTTCCCAAGCAGAAATTTGTACTGGAGTACAAACTTTTATCCCGTGGATCTGTCCGATAGTAAGGTTGGCGATTGGTGCTGGGAGCATGCATGCGTGTATATATCCCGTAAAAAACGGTGTGGCAATGTGGACGATGGCGGCTGGAAAAGACTCAACTGTCCCTCCAAACGTCACACATTTTACGACATTACCTTTAGCGCAAGACGGGTGAACCAGAGATTGTTTAATTCCAACAGGTGTGCACCCCGAATCCCGGAGCACTGAGACGGGAATATTATTTACAAGAAAAATGTAATTTGCTGTCCCAAAAATCTGGCTTGTAGATGTTTAGTTTAGCTATTCTGCATGCACTTTCATGTAGATCAGTGTTTCTCAACCCTGAAAGTAGCAACGCCACCTTTTGAGATCTAATATTTTAAAAAGCCCCCCGCCCACCCTTTTAACACCCCGTTGCTCTTTATCGTGTATACACAAACACACACACACACACATATATACATATATTACACCATACTTTTTTTTTAAAAAGCAATGCAGTTAATGAGTTATCTTTTCTTATAATATAAAGAAAAAGAGAAAGCACATTTATAAAAGCTTAGTTATATTAAATATGTGTTTAAGTACGGAATTATATACATCACAAGTTCATTATCCTTGAGTTTTATAATATTTAGTTCTAAGTTTGTTAAAAGAAGTCTTAAATCTCCTCTGTTACAAATCTGCAGTCGGTTTCGTTGCTTTTGTAGTAGCAACACTACTGCACTGGACCCCATCTCCACCAAATACGACGTTGGGAATGCTGTAATTAGCAATTTAGTTTCACGCCAGAGAACGGGATACGCAAACCTCTGCTGGATCCAACATTTTTCGCAATGTGTGTGACTGAATAGAGCTTTTGCTTCGAAGTCATTTTGTAGCTCAATTAATTCATCTTGTAAATGTTGACTAACTTGTTTCACGTCTGATTCAAATGGATTAATCACCCAATCCGGTATTATTAGTTCTTGAAGTCTTTAAATATTATGCTCATATCATTTTTAATAGCGTCCAAATAACTGCAATAAACCTCTAAATCTGAATCTTTAAGCCTGTCCCCACCTAACTGCAGTAAACATGGAAAATGAGAAAGTTCTGGGCGACTAAGATTATTTTTTTATAATGCCATTTAGTTGATGAACCACATGATAATTCCTTTCACTTTAATCAGACTGATCTCATTTCCTTGCAGCTTAAGAAGAACCTCATTTAACTTTTCAAATGTATCTGAAAGATATGCCACATCGTTTCGCAATACTTCTCTTTCGATGCTAAATTCTTCTTTGATTGAATCCAAAAACTCTACAACAGTATCAAATAATGAGCATAATCTTTTTAAACAGTTACTTTTGGACAGCCATCGTACTTCCGTGTGTAGGAGAAGAAATTCAAACTCTTCCCCATTATCACAACGAAGTTTACGAAATAATCTATCGCTCAACGAAAGCTCTTTAATTTTGTTAATAACACTGATAACACAGTTCAATGATTTGTGGAGTCTGTCACTAAGATGCTTGGCGACTAAATATTGTCGATGAATAACACAATGAATTATTAGAACATCAGGTGCCATATTTTTTAAGTATGCCAGAAACCCACGATGACGACCAACCATAGCTGGTGCACCGTCTGTCGTGCATACGATGGCATTGGAAAAAGGAATTCTTTTTCCCAACAAAAATGTTTCAAGGGTTTCAAAGACTTTGTATCTGCTGTCAGTAGTTTTGCAAATAACATATCATGTATGATATTTTCATTCTTTATGTATCTCACAAATGCAAGCAGCAAAGCTTCGTTATCATGCACGACGCTTTCACCCAGCTGTAGTGAAATTTCAGTAGACTGCAAATCAGTACACAACTGATTTTCAACATCTCTTGCCATCTCAACTATTCTTCTTGAAACAGATACATTGCTCAATGGAATAGAAGAAATGATGTCACTTGGATTTCTTTCCACCATTGTGCTAATTACCTCCCGTACAGCTGGTAAAATTAAGTTTTCTCCAATGTTGTGAGGTTTACCACATTTCGCAATCATGTTGTGCAATTTTGTAAGATACAATGAGACCTTTATCATTGTGATTATACATTTTCTTAAACATACTAGTGACAGTGTGGCGGCTTTCAAACTTTTGTTTTAAATTCTGGGAGTAAGAAATATCTTTGCCAACTGTATCTGAGTGTTTCTTGGTAAAATGCTCGTTAAGCCGTGACGGTTTCATTGCTTCGTTAGAAAACACTTGCTGGCAAAGCAAACACATTGGTAATCGTTCATTTACGGCCGAAGCTACAAAACCGAATTTCAAATATTCAACTGAATATTGTCGACACTTTTTCTTTATAGCTGACATAATGAAAATTATAGTATAAAATCACTGCACATACATCTACACCTCGTCAAGCCTCAAACTGACTGACTTTAATTCTCTACACTCGAAACATCCAAAGATGCATTAATAGTAAGCCACATTTGCCCATAACGTCCCTATTGCGAGAAGGTATTAATGGGGCACTTGCATCAAAGAGAGTTGAACACAAAAGTCGCACACAGTTCTGTGTAGTGATGTGACTGTAACGTCAACCTCGCTAAACAAAGAGGGTTTTTTGGCAAAAACACGTGAGACACGTGATTGTGCGGGGAATGTTTTAGGCGGGAGTCGTGCTGTGGAAGTGGACAGAGTAGGGAAGGGGCTGTGATGTGTTCACGGGCTAATCAATGTTTGACTGGAATGTGTTTCCAGAAGAAAATATGTGTCGAGAGTGGAGAGAGAAGGTTAGCTTGGGTGTGTCGAGAGTTACCTCTACACCTCATGGTAGAAGGGGAACTACTAAGTAAGTGTCGAGAGTGGAGAGAGAAGGTTAGCTTGGGTGTGTCGAGAGGCTAACGAATGTTTCGTATGTTGAAGGGACATAAATCTCCGCCTACTGTCTCCTGGCAATGGTAACATCCCAGGTACTAAAATTTTGCGTTCGGAATCATTGAAACACTCCATGAGAAGTAGGGTAAATAATAACTGTCATGTTACAAGCTATGCGAAGGGGAATATCCTTTGTAATTGTTTCATATTGATTCTTGTAAAAATGTACACAACGCCCCCATGAATTGAAGTAGCGACCCCCAATCGTTGCGACCCATCAGACCGCCCCCAGACATCTTGAAAACGCCACCCAGGGGGTGGTACCGCCCTTGTTGAGAAACACTGGTGTAGATGCATCAGCATTGGTGAATGCTTCATCCTAACCGGAGAGGTTGCCAAATAAGACGAAGTATCTATCTATCTATCTATCTATCTATCTATCTATCTATCTATCTATCTATCTATCTATCTATCTATCTATCTATCTATCTATCTATCTATCTATCTATCTATCTATCTATCTATCTATCTATCTATCTATCTATCTATCTATCTATCTATCTCTTAAGTACTTTTAGCAGTGGGAGTAATATGTTTGAGATCTTCACATGTGAGCTTAGTATTTTATAGACGCACATGTGAGCGCATCTACGTTAATTGTATGTTTAAGTATTTGCGTACGACCGTGAACTATTATTGAACGGTATGACGCGATTTGTCGCGGAATACCGACGTCAAAAGGAAAATCAAGAAGAGTGCAATGATGACTGACTGTCTGAGTCGTCGTGTCAGAGAAAGGAAACTCAGTTGACAAAGGTATATCTCTAAAAGGCTGAACTGATGTCATACCTTGTGTACTGTTCAATGAAAAAAAAACAGATGATATGCAATAAATATGCAAAAACAGACAAGAATGAATTTAGACATGGGTCGAATTCTAAAGGTAAAGCAGTGAGAGCGACAAAAAGTCGTAGACCAGGAAGATACTGAGCTAACCGGCCCAAGAAGAAAGGTAAATAAAAGTAAGCAGAACTAAGTCCGTACATTTGGCAAAGAAAACACTAGTCATTGCACAAAAGTAGTTGCAACCAACGTGACTGGATGTAGATTCAGCCGTGGTAATAAAATTGGCGTGTGGGTCAGACAAGACAGATGGATCTTCCTCCTTAATAGTGCTCAAAGAAGAACTATAATTTGAGCAACGACGAACTGAAGCATGACGTCCTGGGCTCAAAGAAGCACCAAAATTGATATGATAAACAACATTATTATTAGAACTGCAATATCCCACTACATTAGCAGAACGTATACAGAGATAAGATTGTGCCGCGGTCGTAAATGTGGAAGCAGCAGGATGATGTTGCTGTTCCCAAGCAGCAATTTGTACCGGAGTACATACTTTTATCCCGTGTAGTGGCATCAGAAATGCCTTACAATAATTACTTACGACATAGGTCACAGAGTACTGATCGTAACTTTGGTAAGGGAGATTACGGACATTTCAGATCTCACCAAGGGAATCAATTCCGTAATAATTCTCCTGTTCCGAGTGACTGGCGACAATTTATTGGACCTCAACATTTTAATGAAAATAATTCAGGAAATTGTAGAAGGGATAACCACGCTAATAATTGGCGAACTTACGGCAATTCTTATAGAAGCCAACATAATTCAGGTAATGGACATTTCAATAAAGAGAAAATAGATCTCGTAACCTTTCTAATTGGGGTTCTTATCTTAACAAAGGTCCCAATAGAGAAAATAGCCATGATCGATCGCGATATAGAGGTAGATCTCCAAATAATGATAGATCTATTCGACATGCTAACTCAGCTCAACATGAGCCTCAAGTGATTTTAAATCAGGTTGACAATAATACTGTTGCTAATTCTGCTGCTTTTTGTGCTTTTGATTTTAAGCGTGCATCTCAGTGCCCTGAGTGCACGACTTTATTTCAGCCCGCAGCAGTTACTACACTGAGTTGCGGCCATCCTCTCCCGACTCTTCCAGCTTTGTCTGCTCATGATGGAACAGGATCTCTAACACTACACAAGGGATTTGTTAACAATATTCCGGTTTCTGTACTCCAGGATTCTAGGTGCACGACGGTTGGGATCCGACAGTTCCTGGTTCACCCGTCTTGTGCTACAGGTAACGTCGTAACATGTGTGACATTCGGGGGAACAGTTGAGACTTTTCCAACTGCCATTGTCCACATTGCAGCTCCATTTTGTACGGGGCATATAAACGTATGCATGCTCCCGAAACCGATCGCCGATCTTGTCATCGGACAGATACACGGGATAAAGGTGTGTACTCCAGTACAAATTGCTGCTTGGGAACAGCAACATCGACTTACTGCCTCCACGTTTACGACAATGGCACAATCTTATTCCCAGATACGTTCTGCTAATGTAGTGGGATATTGCAGTACTAATAATAATGTTGTTCATCATACGAATAATGGTGCTTCTTTGAGCCCAGAATGACACACTTCAGCTCGTCGTGGCTTAAACTATAGTTCTTCTTTGAGTACAATTAAAGAGGAAAATCCCTCTGTATTGTCTGACACACACGCCAATTTTATTACCACGGCTGAATCTATTTCCAGTCACGTTGGTTGCAACTGCTTTTGTGCAATGACTAGTGGTTTCTTTGCCAAATGTACGGACTTAGTTCTTCGTGCATTTATATATTTTATGGGTATGTTTACCTTTCTTATTGGGCCGGTTAGCTCAGTATCTTCTTGGTCTACGACTGTTTGTCGTACTCACTGCTTTCCTTTTCAAATTCGACGCGTGTCCAAATTCACTCATGTCTGTTTTTGCGTCTTTATTATATATCTAATATTTTTTTCATTGCCCAGTACACAGGCTATGACTTTAGTTCAACCTTTTAGTGATATGCCTTTGTGAACTGAGTTTCCTTTGTCATACACGGCGACTACGATAGTCAGCCATCATTACACTCTTACCGATTTTCCTTTTGACGTCGGTATCATTTGTATGTTCATGACTTCTCTGTTCGTCCTTTCGCACGTTCAGCTGATTATTGCAGACTGTTTCTTGTGCCTGTATGTTATGCAGCACATTGTTCTCAGCGCGTGTTCCTTATCCTTCGGTTCTCTTATGCGGACAATTCTGTCGTTCCATATCGTTCTTCGTTTCATCTCTGTCTTGGCTACTATCACTGCTACCCTTTCTCGTTTGTAGAAGAAAGTTTCGCCTAACATGGTACAGTGGTCACAAGTTTGCCAGGCCACCTTAGATAGGATAATGTTAATATTTTCATCAGCTCCTATCTTGCGGTTACCAAACAAAAATTTTCGTTTAATTATTCGCAGGGACACATCGTCGATGAGTATTGGAGCTTCGCTGATGCAGAATTATTCATGAACTCTACACCCAGTAATGTACGTCTCCAGGAAGTTAACATCAGCTGAACAACGCTACTCTGTGGTAGACCGTGAGCTGCATGCCATGGTGTGGTCAATACTGAAGCTGCAAAGGTACTTGCTTGGCGCCACATTTTTCGTTGAGACTGACCAGCCGGCACTTACTGCGCTTAAAAGTAAGAACTTGAATTATTCAAAATCTGCGCTTTATACTATCTCCTTGCAAACATTTAACTTCAACATTCAAGGCATCCGAGGTTCCGACAACGTAATGGCAGTCCTCCTGTCTCGATGTCCACAAGAATCTCCCGAGCCGCTAAACCACTACACTCAGTGACTCGTGTACCACCATTGTGCTGCTCCTTTACTTGGTTCTACCGGAGGTGTTTAATGTCAAATGTTGCAACATTTCGCTTGAAGAACTCGCTTATGATTTTTGACATTTCTATTCTCCTCGAAGTGACTTTATTTCACAACATTATCTAACTAGTTTTTGTGACATTATTTTAATATTTCCTTGTGATGTTTTCAGCTACTTGCTGACTTATTAGCAGTGATTGACTTATTGGTAGTGATTGACTTATTAGCAGTGATTGACTTATTCAGAGTGGTTGACTTATTCGCACATTATTATATCACTAGTATAGAACTGTTGCCATGGAACTTTATCACGAGTGATCGATTAATGACATTGTTTGCTTACTTAGAACATTTGGACAATTTTTACTTAGTTCTTAATCACAATTGTCAATGATTCTCATGACATGTTTACATTGCTTAGTCAACACATTTCGCTGCACATTTACAGCACCTTTTTTGTGTGTTAGCGCAACATTAGCGCCTAATTTGTGCGCGTAGTTATTTAGTGATCCCATAATTAGGACTTGTTAGTTTACATAGTCTACTTAGGATTTCTTTCATCACTCTCCTCTTTTAGGATGTGTTGTTTTATTCTTGTGTTTTATTTTTGAAATTGATTCGAGTTTTATTTCTTTTTCCGCACTTGCATTTTTTACTAACAATGTGTATCACATTTCATTTTAAAATTTTGACATGTTTTATCATCTTGGTTGATTTATTTCAATTGTTTCACCTTTTATGATCAGTCTCCATTTCATGTCATTTCATTTGTCCAATTCACTTACCACTTATTGTTTTACGTTTAGTACATAGTTGATCTATGTCTCATTTCTTTTCAACTTTTGTTTGAATTTGGTCTGTTATCCTCCTTCCACATTTATGTCCTTCTATTATTGCTTTCTATTATAATTACATTTACTATATTAATAATAATGGTCCATTGTTTAGATAGATGGAACTTCATTGACCTCCCTGTTTTTTTATCCAAAAAAATCTTTGATTTTTTTCTCGGGGGGGGGGGGGGGGGGGGGGGGGGGGGGGGGGGGGGGGTCGATGTAAACTGTTAAGTACTTTTAACAGGGGGAGTAATATGTTTGAGATCCTCACATGTGAGCATAGTATTTTATAGACGCACATGTGAGCGCATCTATGTTAATTGTATATTTAAGTAAGTTTTGCGTACGACCGTGCACTATTATTGAACGGTATGACGCGATTTGTCGCTGTGATTTGTTGCTATTCAACATACATTCTTGAGGCAGATCTGAAAATCCATTGTGGTGGACAGACGTCTCAGATAAATAATATGATGTGTCTTGGTCCCAAGTCGTGGGGGAAGGACCACACCAAAATATATGAATAGATCTCCACAAAAATAGTTGGGGGATTGAATATATCAGAACCTAAGTATGGAGCATGAATAATTGGCCAGAATCTCTATCTGTCTTTTGTATGTATGTCTGTTTGCCTATCTATCTGCCTGTCTGTCTGTCTGCCATTCAGACCGTCTATTTATTTATCTGCCTGTCTGCCATTCAGACCGTCTATTTATTTATCTGCCTGAACAGCTATCTGCCTGTCTGCCATCCACACCGTCTATTTATCTGCCTGAAGAGATATCTGCCTGTCTGCCATCCATACTGTCTATTAATTTATATATCTGAAATGCTATCTGCCTGTTCAAACTTGTCTGGTTATTTATTTATTTTTTTAAAGGGGGGGGGGGAGTCGTGGGCGGGGGAAGAGAGAGATTAAAATAAGTTTTTGAACAACAGACCAGCAGTACTTTATGAAGAACAAATACTTCCAGGTCAGTTAACGTCACATGATACAGTTCGTGCCCTCTTGACCCTAAAACACGAACCATATTTTTTGTCTTGCCCAGAGTAGTTCCCGGGGTCTCTTATGAGATAACGACAAAATAGAACTTCTGTTTCCTCAGGCAATTCGTACAAGACGAGTAACATGAGGTTGAGCTTATGGCTGGCAACATCATCATGTAAAACATACTATTACATAAACTACCACTGCAAGCGCATGTGAATGATTCGCCCAAGCTTCATGCAAGTGGGCCAGCTGTAGTAGTGGCTCCAAGCTCCAGAGGGAGTGAACGGGAAAATAATGATAGTTCATGTATTAAAACTTAAATGTGTCGACTGGCTTTGACCGGATGTATTCATCCGCATCTTTCAGTTCCCCAAGTCATGTATTAAAACTTAAATGTGTCGACTGGCTTTGACCGGATGTATTCATCAGCATCCTTCGGTTCCGAAAGTGTGATGCTGTACTGTAATTCTGTCTTTTCAACAGGCCCAGTCTTCTTCTCTTTCTTAATTATTATGTGTTTGGTCTTTTTCTGAAGGTAATTTATTGAGTTTTTATGACGGTAGGTTTAGTTTATACTCGCACCAGTTTTCTTTTCTTTAAAGTTAATTTGCGATCACGAGGGTTTGCTTTGTTAAATTAAAAGCGATCTCGTAGTCCCAGTTCTCTGTTAAAGAATTATCGCGGTCAGCGTAATATAACGCAATAGAAACACGCGCGGTCGGGATAAACAGGTCATGACGTGCTTTTCAAATCTATTGGCAGTAGACCGCGTTACAATTTAGTCATTTTAGTGGGTTCTTTAATAGAGTCGTAGTCGGATTTAGTATAGTTTTCTTCGGGAAGTTAACTTAAAGTTATAAACGTGAGTGCCACCCATTACTATCTTTGTAGAATGATGTAAAGGTAAAGTGTGCCTAATTCTTTCTGGGATATTTGGCAGTATATATAGGAGTGTGGGCAGTTTTGAGATATTCACGGTGTGAGGGTTAGCTATTAAATACATGGGTGCTCTGTAGTATGTAGAGCGTTGGGAAAACCACCACTTAATTTCTGTATATGTACAAGTGTAATTTTATTGGGCATCTAATGGTGCGTATGTTATTTTATTGTGCCTTAAATGTTTGGTAATGCAGTAAGAGGAGTAATTTAATTTTTGGGTTAAGCAGGGAAACCTCATGTGAAATGTTAAAAAAAGGAGACCAAGGAATTGCGGACCGGAGACTTCCCTAGTTGAATGTTTTGACACGAGGTTAGATTCACGTAACATAAGATTAAGATCAGACAGTGTCGGGAGTTTGTTTACATACCTGAAAGATTTTCGTTGAAGCGGGGAAGAGAAGGGGCGTGCGATTGAGTGACACGTGGTTAGGAATTTTATGTATCGTTGTGCATAGCGGGAGAAGGGGAAAGTAAGGAAAGGGAGCTATATGTTAGAGATTGAGTTATGGTTGAAGTTGTTGTACATTAGATGTATTTCTTTTGTCTACAGCGGTTCACGGTACAGTGGAAGAGTGGAGTTTGTCACATACAAATTTCCAACGGCAAAGTTGGCATTGCAGGAGGCGAGAGGTCGATATCGCTAGAGGCGAAAGAAATACGATAGCAGTTCGCCCGCCGCTAAGCCCTTGCTTCGGCGGGAACGTGTTCATCGTTAAATAAAGCCAGAGCTAGTAGCTCGTTACACCACTCCAACAACGGCACGTGTCCGGGAGATTGGTCTCATTTTTTTACAGCTAGAAATAACGTCTGTGTTCCTCTAAACCCTGAGCGGGTTAACGGGGCAAGTCAGAGAAGCTATTCAGCAGAAGAGGAGCTTCTATTTTCTGTAGTCAGTACCTCGTGCTTGACAATCAAGTCATCAGGGCCGGAGTCAGAAACCAGGTGAAAGGGTGAACATACGTGGTTCTGAAAAATAAAGTCAACGAGAGAAGGCGTAACGGAGACGCCACCTCAGTAGATGTCGAGAGTATCAAAGAGACTCTGAAGCAAAGAAAGAGAGAGAGAGAGAGAGAGAGAGAGAGAGCCGGGACCAGTAGGGTCTGACGATATCCTCAGAGGATAGCCTTTGAGTATTAGCTGTTATAAAATGTCTACTAGTGTAGCAGTCCAGTGGTTTTAGTTAGCGGCGCTTATCGCCTAACGAGTTGGAAACTGTGTAGACATTCGTTTAGGCAGAGTCAGCAGGACAGAGACAAATAGCAAATCTTATAGTAGTAGACAGTGGAGGCTTAAGTCGATGCCCCACCAGTTAGAGTGTGGTTTCAATCACTAATCATTCTATTTTTCCCCAGCCGGGTGACTGACAGAGTGAATGTGGTTGTGGGTTTTTATGTGTCTATCTACTTAATTTGCTCTTTGCTTTTTCAGGTCTGTGCAACAGTGCACGATATTTATTTCTTTGCTGTATGATGAAATTTGTATGTTTTATTGTGTAAATAAAATATCTATAAACTGTATACTGGATCAGCTCCTATACTATACTGTACCTAAAGGTTGTCTGTATAGTGGTGTCTGTGGTCGTTAGTTAAACCTTATCTCCTTGTGTTTAAAGGTAGTTAGAGGGGGTGAGGTTATAGCATATTTTAGTCACAAGTGGAAAGGGAGAGTCAATCCAGGTTCTCACCCTTGAGCCAATAATCTCATATGTCCACAGTCACTGTCCTTTTCATCTAAATTCTATCTTCTCAGACTTTGTCCTACTAGGGTCTTGCCTACACTCAGGCAAACTCTATAAACTTAAATCCACTTCGTGACACCAAGTCACGTATTAAAACTTAAATGTGTCGACTGGCTTTGACCGGATGTATTCATCAGCATCTTTCAGTTCCCCAAGTCATGTATTAAAACTTCTTTGTGTCGACTGGCTTTGACCGGATGTATTCATCAGCATTCTTCAGTCCCCCAAGTCATCTGGCTTTGACGGGATGTATTCATCGCCATCTTTCAGTCCCTTAAGTCATGTATTATATCTTAAATGTGTCGACTGGCTTTGACCGGATGTATTCATCGGCATCTTTCAGTTCCCCAAGTCATGTATTAAAATTTAAATGTGTCGACTGGCTTTGACTGGATGTATTCATCAGCATCTTTTAGTTCCCCAAGTCATGTATTAAAAGTTAAATGTGTCGACTGGCTGTGGCCGGATGTATTCATCAGCATCTTTCAGTTCCCCAAGTCATGTATTAAAACTGAAATGTGTCGACTGGCTTTGACTGGATGTATTCATCAGCATCTTTCAGTTCCCCAAGTCATGTATTAAAACTTAAATGTGTCGACTGGCTTTGACCGGGGGTATTTATCAGCATCCTTCAGTTCCCCAAGTCATGTATTAAAGTTTAAATGTGTCGACTGGCTTTGACCGCATGTATTCATCAGCATCCTTCAGTTCCCCAAGTCATGTATTAAAACTTAAATGTGTCGACTGGCTTTGACTGGATGTATTCATCAGCATCCTTCAGTTCCCCAAGTCATGTATTAAAACTTAAATGTGTCGACTGGCTTTGACTGGATGTATTCATCAGCATCCTTCCGTTCTCCAAGTCATGTATTAAAACTTAAATGTGTCGACTGGCTTTGACCGGATGTATTCATCAGCATCCTTCAGTTCCCCAAGTCATGTATTAATACTTAAATGTGTCGACTGGCTTTGACCGGATGTATTCATCAGAATCCTTCAGTTCCCCAAGTCATTTATTAAAACTTAAATGTGTCGACTGGCTTTGACCGGATGTATTCATCAGCATCTTTCAGTTCCCCAAGTCATGTATTAAAACTTAAATGTGTCGACTGGCTTTGACTGGATGTATTCATCAGCATCCTTCAGTTCCCCAAGTCATGTATTAATACTTAAATGTGTCGACTGGCTTTGACCGGATGTATTCATCAGAATCCTTCAGTTCCCCAAGTCATGTATTAAAACTTAAATGTGTCGACTGGCTTTGACCGGATGTATTCATCGGCATCTTTCAGTTCCCCAAGTCATGTATTAAAATTTAAATGTGTCGACTGGCTTTGACTGGATGTATTCATCAGCATCTTTTAGTTCCCCAAGTCATGTATTAAAAGTTAAATGTGTCGACTGGCTGTGGCCGGATGTATTCATCAGCATCTTTCAGTTCCCCAAGTCATGTATTAAAACTGAAATGTGTCGACTGGCTTTGACTGGATGTATTCATCAGCATCTTTCAGTTCCCCAAGTCATGTATTAAAACTTAAATGTGTCGACTGGCTTTGACCGGGGGTATTTATCAGCATCCTTCAGTTCCCCAAGTCATGTATTAAAGTTTAAATGTGTCGACTGGCTTTGACCGCATGTATTCATCAGCATCCTTCAGTTCCCCAAGTCATGTATTAAAACTTAAATGTGTCGACTGGCTTTGACTGGATGTATTCATCAGCATCCTTCAGTTCCCCAAGTCATGTATTAAAACTTAAATGTGTCGACTGGCTTTGACTGGATGTATTCATCAGCATCCTTCCGTTCTCCAAGTCATGTATTAAAACTTAAATGTGTCGACTGGCTTTGACCGGATGTATTCATCAGCATCCTTCAGTTCCCCAAGTCATGTATTAATACTTAAATGTGTCGACTGGCTTTGACCGGATGTATTCATCGGCATCTTTCAGTTCCCCAAGTCATTTATTAAAACTTAAATGTGTCGAATGGCTTTGACCGGATGCATTCATCAGCATCTTTCAGTTCCCCAAGTCATGTATTAAAACTTACATGTGTCGACTGGCTTTGACCGGATGTATTCATTAGCATCCTTTAGTTCCCAAGTCATGTATTAAAACTTAAATGTGTGGACTGGCTTTGACCGGATGTATTCATCAGCATCCTTCAGTTCCCCAAGTCATGTATTAACACTTAAATGTGTCGACTGGCTTTGACTGGATGTATTCATCAGCATCCTTCAGTTCCCCAAGTCATGTATTAACACTTAAATGTGTCGACTGGCTTTGACTGGATGTATTCATCAGCATCCTTCAGTTCCCCAAATCATGTATTAAAACTTAAATGTGTCGACTGCCTTTGACCGGATGTATTCATCAGCATCCTTCAGTTTCCGAAGTCATGTATTAACACTTAAATTTGTGGACTGGCTTTGGCCGGATGTATTCATCAGCATCCTTCAGTTCCCCAAGTCGTGTATTAAAACTTATATGTGTCGACTGGCTTTGACCGAATGTATTCATCAGCATCCTTCAGTTCCCCAAGTCGTGTATTAAAACTTAAATGTGTCGACTGGCTTTGACCGAATGTATTCATCAGCATCCTTCAGTTCCCCAAGTCGTGTATTAAAACTTAAATCTGTCGACTGGCTTTGACTGGGTGTATTCATCAGCATCCTTCAGTTCCCCAAGTCATGTATTAAAACTTAAATGTGTCGACTGGCTTTGACCGGATGTATTCATCAGCATCCTTCAGTTTCCGAAGTCATGTATTAACACTTAAATTTGTGGACTGGCTGTGGCCGGATGTATTCATCAGCATCCTTCAGTTCCCCAAGTCGTGTATTAAAACTTAAATGTGTCGACTGGCTTTGACCGAATGTATTCATCAGCATACTTCAGTTCCCCAAGTCGTGTATTAAAACTTAAATGTGTCGACTGGCTTTGACTGGATGTATTCATCAGCATCCTTCAGTTCCCCAAGTCATGTATTAAAACTTAAATGTGTCGACTGGCTTTGACTAGATGTATTCATCAGCATCCTTCAGTTCCCCAAGTCATGTATTAAAACTTAAATGTGTCGACTGGCTTTGACTGGATGTATTCATCAGCGAAATCCAAGAAGAACAGTTTGGTTTTAGACGGAACAGTGGAACAAGAGAGGCAATATTTTGCCTAAGAATATTAGCAGAAAAATATACAGAGGTCCAAAAAAGTATGTATATGTGCTTCATTGACTATAAGAAGGCTTTTGACAGAGTCCATCATGAGAAAATAATTAAATGCCTCAAAGACATAGGTATTGATGGAAAAGATATAAGAATACTCAGTAACCTTTATTGGGAGCTGTCACGTAGGTCTTTATGTCATTAAATTACCTACATCTTCTTCCTATTCTCTCACCCTAATCCTTTCATTTATATTCTTTCCATACTTGTTTTTCCTGTATTTTTCGCATCACTCGGTTGCGAAAAATATTTTCTTCAGTATTTTTAAACTTTACCTGTTTCTTTCTCAAAACTGAGAATCGCGCTAGGACGATATTACGTAGATGTCAGGGCTGCAGGGCGTCAGAAGGCGTGATAAGTCGGTTCGCTGAACATAGGACGTAGACAACCGTCTACATTCTCACCGAGCGCGCGAGTTTCTTCTCGGCATAAGTCCCGGTGAGGTGTGATACTTTACATCTGCACCGGTCAGTATTCAGACATTTGTCTGAAAAATCCCCAAACTGACACGGCGCTCACTGTGGGCCATGGTCAGCTGTAGTGTGAAAACTGCCCTGCATTGGAGACAGGTTGTCTGAGATTTGAAACTGACACGCGTACATCTTGGTCAGTGGTGGCAGTTACGACATGTTAGGTGTGAAACGTATCGTTTAAGCCGGAAAGGGGAGAGCATTTCGTTCTACGAAATAATAGTTCATCCTTTGTCTGGTTTAAAATATTAACCCACGTTTGAAACTATTTCATTTCACTCAGTAACTTTGCAGTTAGACTAGAACAACCTTCGTTCGATTTCTAAATAATCTCTGTAAATAGAGATGGCCTTAGTTTGGTCGAAGTGGTTTAACGTTCTTAGTAATTCTGTGGTTGAGGTATATTAATATTATATATAATAGATATCTAGTTTTGTGAAGTGATTTAGTGTTAAATCGCCGATTCCATTTTAAACTAGTTCTGTGTGCAGAGTGAATATTTTGATAGTTTGTTATTTCTTTAAATCGTCGAGTTGCAGTGGAAATACAAAATAAATTATATTTTTAGCTTACTAAACAAGTAGCTGAAATAAGTTTAATTTAACTGTTAAATACTCAGTCGAAACTGTTTTAATAACTAACTTATAAATGCTAGATGCTACATCAGTGAATAGTGACGGAATACGAAGATATTCCTAAATTCAGGATGTTTGATTTACTTAATATAACTTATTTTACGGGAAGTTTTAAAGATAAGTCAAGCTGTAGGCTTGCTATTTAAAATGTAAGTTATAATGAGTACATATATGTAAATTATTTGATATGTGTTCTTTCTTTTATATAGTGAAACGGTGGTACCCAACTTGCCAGCGTTTAGTAACCTGAGAGACATATTTGTGAGAAGCATAGACATTTCCTATCTTTAACCACGTGGGTTTTGTTTTTGTTTCAAGTAACACGGGTCTGACAGTGCATAAGCCATCAGAGAGAGACAGTAATAGCAACCCCACTAACGGTTTCTAAAGACTAGAAATATATATATATTGGGCTTTTGAGCCAGTTCATATTGCTCCACAAATTTAAATGTACATGCTGCCTGGCGGCGAGAATATTACAAGATTAACATTCCGCAAGAGATTGTGACTAGTATTGTGGTGACAAAATATAGTACCTTCCTGGAAGTAGACACCGATCTGACATTCCTTAATTCTAGAATCCAAAGCTAATGACATTGTGCTCTGCTAACTTTCGTGCCTGGACAAAATTTTATGTGACTTAATCAGACATTCGAAAAATTAGAACCCCCAAGGAATCGTTCCCTTAGAGTTTAGTACGTCTTTTGGAACTGGGGATTTCTTGGTCAAGGACTGCATTTTCGGGTCTGTGTGAAGGTCCTAGAACTATTGAGTTCCCAGAGGCAGCGAGCAAAGTGTGAGTATACATGTGTAAGAAAGGCCATGGCTGGATGAATGAGAGTACACAGGTCTGAGTGTTATTTTACCGGTGTATTATCGTCACACATTTACTGTCGTAATTCTTTTTTTTTTTTGTTTAACCTGCAGAATTTGTTACTATTTGCTAGAGTTTCTTTACTTCTTAGGCTAAACCAGATTATTCAACTCTGTGCATACATTTACGAGAAAAGAAGAAAAACTCTTAGCCTAAACCCTACGTATCTATAACTCTTTGGGCCATCATCTGTCATCCTAACGGGGCTGTGGGCTAAACCTAGAGTTAAGATCATAGCGGGGCTATCATCCTTGTAGCATTTTCTGGATATTGTATGACTATGTGCATATGTTTTTCCTTGATGTATTTTTGTTGTTTTGGTGTTGTGAGAAGATTTTATAGATGATAAATAAAATCTCTCTGGAACTAATCAGCGTGTTGGTCAGCTCGTTCTAGAATGTTTACATAAGTATTGTTATAGTTTTCCCACTTCTGTGTGTCTAACTGTGGTCACGTGAAGGTGTGTGCACGTGAGTGGTATGTTCATACATAGTAATTTATGTTGTCAATAGTCTGTCTGACTCTTATATATCTGTCGTAGAAGATAGGCCTGAGAGAGAGAAGATTCTTGTTGTCAGGGGACAGCTCTATTCGATTCGCTACCACTGCACTCTTGGGAAAATCTATTTCTTTTACTAACTCTCACACTGTGACTCTCACTCAATTCCAATCTATTCAGAAGGGACCAAACTCAGTCTTAATACTCCTATCAAAAATCTACGACAAATGGTCGCTCGTTACCGGGAATTGAACCCAAAATCCTAAGGCGATACGACAAATGTGGTCTCGCCCGACGGATTTTTGAACTTAGAATAGGAAGACGAGTACGACTAATGTGGACTCGTCTATCTGGATTTTGAACTCAAGATTCTTTATTCTGATATAGAGTAAGAGTGTGATGTCTTGTGAGTTTTTGTATCTTTTAAAAATAATTTATCCCCTAGACTAACGATCTGTTTACGAGCGTGCTGACCACACAAACTGATAAGTTGTTTTTTTCCACAGCATTAAGAAATAATATACATTTCAGTTACAGGTTGATTGTGTCGGAATACATGTTAATTAATGATTTTGTAATACTAAACGCTGGTAAAGTTTTGTGAGTGTATAGCATTCACAAGGGTTCTGAAAGAAGTAGGTGTTTGAGCAAAAGCGAAGGAGTGCGTTTCGGACTATTTGTCCAGATTAATTGCCTCCCTTACCCTAACTGTCTTCAGGGGTGAACTTGATAGTGGACTTTATAATTAAGGGATTATTTTTCTCTTTAATTTTTGCAATAATTATTTTGCTTTTCCACTGTAGCAACTTATTTTTCAGAAGTAATCTTAACTACCATTTAGTTGGCGTAGTCGTGTTTTGCATTAAGTGCTTTATTGCCGATAATAGCAGCGATAGTTAGATTTTCATTTTGGAGGAGGTTTCCCAGGTTATAAGTATATCATTTTTTTTTAAATTTTGGTATTTTCTCGTAAGTGGTAGGAACCAGTGTATCCTTTTTCCTATTTTCTATCTCCACGTGTCTCAGTCACTGACATAATATGGCCGAGAGGGCAAAACTTAGACAACTCCTCAGGGAAGAAGCGAGAGAGGAGGGACTGGAAGGAGAGGAAGCGAAAGCATTTGTCAGAGACGAACTTGAGAGATATGATGCGGAGAGGAAAGCAGCCGAAGCTAGAGAACAGAAGAAGATTGAAGAAGAAATGGAAATTCGCAGGGCGAACGAAAGAGAGAAGGAGAGACAGCATGAGGAACGAGAGAAAGAGAGACAGCATGAGGAACGAGAGAAGGAGAGACAGCATGAGGAAAGAGAAAATGAGCAACGACGACAGCATGAGCTGGCGCTTAAGACGCTAGAGTTCCAAAGCCGTGGTGCTGCCTCTACCTCCAACAATGGAGAGTCTTCTCCTCACTCTTCCTTAACTGATCCTTCTAACAGTCAATCTCTTCACCTCACTGCTATGTCTTTTCCGCTAGAATCTTTCCCTTGTCCAAATGAGAAGATTGACACTTGGCTAGAAAAATTTGAGAAAATTGCAACTCTGTACGGTTTAGAGAGGTCGCGTTGGAACATGAAGCTTTCCCAGGCTTTGAAAAGTTCTGCGTATGATGTTTACGCCAAACTGGAAAGCAGCCAACAAGACAACTATGATCTGTTGAAGAAAGCGTTACTGGAGCGCTTTGAAATGAACGCTCGCAAATTTTTGCAACTGTTTCGCAACAGCCGGAAAGAGAATTCTGAAACTTTTCAGCAGTTCTCGTCTCGTTTGAAGGGTTATCTGACAAAGTGCCTAGAGCTCTCGCAGCTCCCCTCTACCTATGAAGGTCTTGAGGAATTTGTTTTAACAGAACAAATAAAGAACACATTGTCTGCTGATACCCGGAGATTTCTAGCTGAGCAGGGGGCAGAAAAACTGGAAGACATTTTGGAAAAGTCTGAGCGTTATCATAATGCGCTGGCTGAACTACCGGCCACAAAGCGGAAACCGACAGAGGAGCATTTTCGAAAACATAACCTAGAGCAATCTTCTCAGGCTTCTAACCAAAATAACCACAGAGAAACTGGACCTCAAAACCCCCCTCCTGAAAAATCCAAGTTCTACAAGAAGAAGTACCCCAACCACCCCAAACAGTCTGAACAACCCGACCGCCCTACATGGCAGCGCAGCCAGAAAGGACAAGGTGGCAAAGGGAGAACCCCTGAGCACGGGACATATGATCAGACCGAGCACACCGAGCCGAAACGCATCGGATGCTTATTAACAGTCTCGCAAGGCGGAATTATTGACAGTGATTCCCAACCTGTTGGGAATAGACCCTCAACGCGAGGTACTGTTACTTTGAACGGTTCTCAAACTTCTTGCTTATTTGACACGGGGCTTTCTTATGATTGCATTGTTGCCAGAAACCTGGTCAAACCCGGTCAAGAGACAGCAGAGACCGTCCAACTTTGTGGAGTTCGTAAGAGTGATGCACCTACAGCGCTTCCCATCGCATTGGTGGAGATACACTCTGACTTTGTCAGAGGCGTGATCAAAGCGGCTGTTATGGATGATCCCATCTACCCAGTCATACTTGGCGGGAGATACGTGTGTATTGGGAAACCGGAAGAGCCGATTGTGGCAGCAGTAACTACAAGAGGGCAAACCAAGAAGGAACGGGAGCCTGCGCCTAATTTGTTACCCATGGAACTTAAAGAAGCGCAATACAAGGACCCTACTTTGGCACCCTGCTTTAGGAAACTGCCCATGGCTAAGGAACCCAAACAGCACGGGGACATTTTTTCTAAGGATGGCGTACTTTATCGGAGAACGGGCAAGCCTGACCAAGGTTACAACCAGCTCCTAGTACCGAAACAGTACAGAAGCCAAATCCTAGAAATGGGGCACTCTCTTCCCTTTAGCGGACACATGGGACAGAACGCCACAAACCAAAGGATAACCACTCATTATTGGTGGCCAGGAGTAAATACTGATATTATCAGATATGTCAAATCCTGTGCCCAGTGCCAACGTGTGCCACCCAAGCAACGGGCACCCCCAGTCTCTTTGGGTGAAATGCCAATAGTGGGTACACCATTCGAACGGGTTGTGATCGACATTTTAGGGCCTTTCGAGAGGACTAAAAGAAGGAACAGGTTTATCCTGACCTTAGTCGATACATGCACTTTATGGGCAGAAGCTATACCGCTAACATGCGCAGATGCCAAGCATGTCGCAGAAGCCCTCGTGCAGATTTTCACTCGGTTGGGATTCCCTCAACAAGTGTTGACGGATAACGGATCTCCATACCGAAACCTGTTGATGGATGAGATCGTTAAGATCTTGAGGACCCAGCACATCCACACTAAGCCATATACTCCGGCCGGAAATGGGCTCGTGGAACGTGCTAATGGAAACCTCACCATGATGCTAAGTAAGCTGGCACAAGTGAAACCTGAAGATTGGGATCTCTGTATTCCTGCAGCATTATTTGGCTACAGAGAATCTCCTCATACTTCCACAGGATTTCCGCCAGCTACACTCTTATTCGGCAGACCCATTAAGGGCCCGCTTGAAGCCTTACTTCAGTCTCTGACAGACGAGAAGGCGGATGAGACAGTTGTCTCAGCACATAAATATGTGTCGGTTTTAAAGGAAAGGTTGAAACTAGGGTGGGACCTAGCAACGACTAACTTTAAGCGAGCTCGCACAAAGCACGCTAACCGATACAGGAAAGTCGCGAAAGAGAGAGAACTGGAAGCAGGAGAGAAAGTTTTGGTGTTACTCCCTACCGAGAACAACCAACTGAGGATCGGATGGCAAGGGCCGTTTACCGTCCTGAAAAAGATTTCTAAGGCTAACTACCAGATCTCTATTGAAGGAAAGGAGAGGGTTTTCCATTTAAATCTCTTAAAGAGATACTTGGAAAGACCAGTGCCAACCTCCGACCATCTCCTGACGATCGCCAAAACTGACGAAGATGATGATAGTGGCAGGGATATTCCACCGCTATCACAGGAAATCTTTCAAAAATGTCAGAAGCGGCGACGCTCTTTCAAGCGCGCATGGGAGACATTCCAGAGGAAGGAAACTTTGGGAGTAGACTTGAGTAGGAATTGGAGGGAGATGGAGGGGGAAGACGAGAGGGAAGAAGACAGACACCCCGAAGCTACGGTTATAGGAAATTTAATTCCATAACGTAGACATGGAGTGCTTCCATATCTTAAGGGGGGACGTCCTGTCACGTAGGTCTTTATGTCATTAAATTACCTACATCTTCTTCCTATTCTCTCACCCTAATCCTTTCATTTATATTCTTTCCATACTTGTTTTTCCTGCATTTTTCGCATCACTCGGTTGCGAAAAATATTTTCTTCAGTATTTTTAAACTTTACCTGTTTCTTTCTCAAAACTGAGAATCGCGCTAGGACGATATTACGTAGATGTCAGGGCTGCAGGGCGTCAGAAGGCGTGATAAGTCGGTTCGCTGAACATAGGACGTAGACAACCGTCTACATTCTCACCGAGCGCGCGAGTTTCTTCTCGGCATAAGTCCCGGTGAGGTGTGATACTTTACATCTGCACCGGTCAGTATTCAGACATTTGTCTGAAAAATCCCCAAACTGACACGGCGCTCACTGTGGGCCATGGTCAGCTGTAGTGTGAAAACTGCCCTGCATTGGAGACAGGTTGTCTGAGATTTGAAACTGACACGCGTACATCTTGGTCAGTGGTGGCAGTTACGACATGTTAGGTGTGAAACGTATCGTTTAGGCCGGAAAGGGGAGAGCATTTCGTTCTACGAAATAATAGTTCATCCTTTGTCTGGTTTAAAAATATTAACCCACGTTTGAAACTATTTCATTTCACTCAGTAACTTTGCAGTTAGACTAGAACAACCTTCGTTCGATTTCTAAATAATCTCTGTAAATAGAGATGGCCTTAGTTTGGTCGAAGTGGTTTAACGTTCTTATAAATTCTGTGGTTGAGGTATATTAATATTATATATAATAGATATCTAGTTTTGTGAAGTGATTTAGTGTTAAATCGCCGATTCCATTTTAAACTAGTTCTGTGTGCAGAGTGAATATTTTGATAGTTTGTTATTTCTTTAAATCGTCGTGTTGCAGTGGAAATACAAAATAAATTATATTTTTAGCTTACTAAACAAGTAGCTGAAATAAGTTTAATTTAACTGTTAAATACTGAGTCGAAACTGTTTTAATAACTAACTTATAAATGCTAGATGCTACATCAGTGAATAGTGACGGAATACGAAGATATTCCTAAATTCCTGATGATTGATTTTTATATAACTTACTTTACGGGAAGTTTTAAAGATAAGTCAAGCTGTAGGCTTGCTATTTAAAATGTAAGTTATAAGGAGTACATATATGTAAATTATTTGATATGTGTTCTTTCTTCTATATAGTGAAACGGTGGTACCCAACTTGCCAGCGTTTAGTAAAGAGACATATTTGTGTGAAGCGTAGACAGTTCCTATCTTTAACCACGTGGGTTTTGTTTTCTGACATTCCTTAATTCTAGAATCCAAAGCTAATGACATTGTGCTCTGCTAACTTTCGTGCCTGGACAAAATTTTATGTGACTTAATCAGACATTCGAAAAATTAGAACCCCCAAGGAATCGTTCCCTTAGAGTTTAGTACGTCTTTTGGAACTGGGGATTTCTTGGTCAAGGACTGCATTTTCGGGTCTGTGTGAAGGTCCTAGAACTATTGAGTTCCCAGAGGCAGCGAGCAAAGTGTGAGTATACATGTGTAAGAAAGGCCATGGCTGGATGAATGAGAGTACACAGGTCTGAGTGTTATTTTACCGGTGTATTATCGTCACACATTTACTGTCGTAATTCTTTTTTTTTTTTTTGTTTAACCTGCAGAATTTGTTACTATTTGCTAGAGTTTCTTTACTTCTTAGGCTAAACCAGATTATTCAACTCTGTGCATACATTTACGAGAAAAGAAGAAAAACTCTTAGCCTAAACCCTACGTATCTATAACTCTTTGGGCCATCATCTGTCATCCTAACGGGGCTGTGGGCTAAACCTAGAGTTAAGATCATAGCGGGGCTATCACCCTTGTAGCATTTTCTTGATATTGTATGACTATGTGCATATGTTTTTCCTTGATGTATTTTTGTTGTTTTGGTGTTGTGAGAAGATTTTATAGATGATACATAAAATCTCTCTGGAACTAATCAGCGTGTTGGTCAGCTCGTTCTAGAATGTTTACATAAGTATTGTTATAGTTTTCCCACTTCTGTGTGTCTAACTGTGGTCACGTGAAGGTGTGTGCACGTGAGTGGTATGTTCATACATAGTAATTTATGTTGTCAATAGTCTGTCTGACTCTTATATATCTGTCGTAGAAGATAGGCCTGAGAGAGAGAAGATTCTTGTTGTCAGGGGACAGCTCTATTCGATTCGCTACCACTGCACTCTTGGGAAAATCTATTTCTTTTACTAACTCTCACACTGTGACTCTCACTCAATTCCAATCTATTCAGAAGGGACCAAACTCAGTCTTAACACTCCTATCAAAAATCTACGACAGGAGCAAACTGCCACAGTAAGATCGGGAAGGAATTATTCACCATACATAGACATAATAAGAGGTGTCAGACAAGGTTGTGTGCTGTCCCCCTGCCTATTTAATTTATACACCGAAAAAATTTTCAAACAGATACAGGAAATACCAGGACTGAACATCAGTGGAAGGTCAATAAACAACCTTAGATATGCAGATGATACCGTGTTGTTGGCTGAAAGCGAACAGGAGTTACAAGAACTAGTGAAGCAAGTGAACAGTATAAGTCATGAATATGGACTCGACATTAATATTGAGAAAACAAAAACTATGATAATTAGCAAAACAGACGATAAACCCACATTAAAGATAAGCGTAAATGGGAAAATCCTGGAACAAGTCAAGAGCTACGCATATCTTGGTCATATAATAACAGAAGATGGCAGATGTGAAACAGAAATCAAGAAGAGAATTGGAATGGCCAAAGCTACATTCAACAACATGAAACATATACTGACATCCAAACAGTTATCTCACAAATTAAAACTAAGAGATGGCTGTATACCGCTCCACCTATGTCCCAGTCTTGACATATGGATGCGAGTCGTGGGCAATGACTACAACCCACAAAAGCCAGATCCAAACCTCAGAAATGAGGTATCTGAGGAAAGTGGTTGAAGTAACAAGAAGAGACATGGTCCGCAACCAGACGATCCTCAAGGCCTAAAATCCCATCCGCTGCAGACCCAAATAGAACAGTCCCAACTAAGATGGTTTGGCCATGTCTGCAGAATGGGAGAAGATCGGCTACCACGACAAGCATGGGAAACAAAGAGCCAGGGATCCAGACCTCCAGGACGACCCAGAGTCCGCTGGGAGGACAACATTAGACAATCTTTGAAGGACCGAGGACTAGAATGGAACCAGGCCAGGAAGAAGACAGCTGATAGAATGGTCTGGCGCTCTCTCTTCCAAACCTCTACACCTCACGGTAGAAGGGGAACGACTAAGTAAGTAAGTATTAAAACTAAGAATCATAAAGTGTTATATATATTCTGCATTTCTGTATGGTGCAGAAACATGGACGATGAATAAGCATTTGGAAGAAAGAATTGAGGCTCTTGAAATGTGGATATATAGAAGAATGGGGCGTATCTCATGGAAAGAGATGAAAACAAAATAAGGAGGTCCTAGAAAATCTAGGTATGAAAAGAGAACTAATGAGGGAGGTCAAAGTTCGGCAGCTAAAATACTTTGGCCACATAAAAAGGCATAACACCTTGCAGAAGACCATAACAGAAGGGAGAGTTGAAGGCAAACGTGCAAGGGGAAGACAGCGCTATAAGTGGGAAGATAACATCAAGAGATGGACAGGAAAGAGTCTATCAGAGTGCACCACCAAGACAAGAGACAGAAGACGTTGGAGATCCATTACAGCCAACCTTCGTTGTGGAGATGGCAGCTGATGATGATGATTCATCAGCATCTTTCAGTTCCCCAAGTCGTGTATTAAAACTTAAATGTGTCGACTGACTTTGACCGGATGTATTCATCAGCATCCTTCAGTTCCCCAAGTCATGTATTAAAAGTTAAATGTGTCAACTGGCTTTGACCGGATGTATTCATCAGCATCCTTCAGTTCCCCAAGTCGTGTATTAAAACTTAAATGTGCTGACTGGCTTTGACTGGATGTATTCATCAGCATCCTTCAGTTCCCCAAGTCGTGTATTAAAACTTAAATGTGTCGACTGGCTTTGACCGGATGTATTCATCAGCATCTTTCAGTTCCTCAAGAAGCCTAGGACTTCAACAAACTTTTGCCAAGTCTTCTTGTCACGTGATATCACCTCAAGGTCTTCCCAAGTCTTCCTTACCCTCTTCACGTCTGTCTCCAGTTCTCCTCTCCGTGTGTCCTTTGATCTCCCTCTACCTCTCTTACACTGGGGATTCCAGAACAAGGACTGCCTTGTAGTACTATCAGTTAGTCTCCTCAATGTGTGTCCTATCCATCATCAGCATCTTCTTCTTTTGTTCCACTTGCACGTGTCTGGTTCTTGTCATCAGTTCCATATTAGTGATCTTGTCATCAGTTCCATATTAGTGATTTTGTTATCAGTTTCATATTAGTGATTTTGTTATCAGTTCCATATTAGTGATCTTGTCATTAGTTCCATATTAGTGATCTTGTCATCAGTTCCATATTAGTGATCTTATCATCAGTTCCATATTAGTGATCTTGTCATAACATTTCAATCCTTCTGTTCTACGCGAACAATAATTTATGAAAGTTTAGGTCGTTGTTTTTTTTGTTCTCCATGTTTCGGAGCATGACAATTGGACTGACGTGACCTGTGAATAAGAAGATTCTGATTTTAATGACAGTGTCACTCATACGCCATTTTTCAACATAGTTTCCATGGGACTAGAGGCTCTTATCAAAGCATGCTATACATTAGTCCAAACTAAAAGGGTTAACTTCTGTCCCTACAGCCATACACTAATAGCTCTAGAAATCTTTTATGCTGGCGTATCAGTGACGAAACTAGTTGAAACATATGTTGCAGTCAACAAAGAATAAATTATGCTAATTAAGAAAGTAAGCTCACAATAACTGCAGATTAAATGTTCTTGTTGTGTCAGCAACACGATGATAAAACATTTGATATCTTCATCGCAGGTAACACAATATGCCTACAAATTATCATTAAGTCAGGAAAGAAATGAAAACAGCGTTGGCATGGCTTGCTGTCCTTTCGTGGCTCCATAATATATATATATATATATATATATATATATATATATATATATATATATATATATATATATATATATATATAATATATATATATATATATATATATATATAGATATATATATATATATATATATATATATATATATATATATGGATATATATACAGTCGTGGCCAAAAGTTTAAGACCACCTAGTAAAAAATGGATATTTTCATTGTACTACAGATTGTTGCATTATCCGCTATTTTAGGGCACACTAAAAGCAATCATTGCAGTCTATTGCATCATCCTAACAATATAAAATGTAAAAACACAGACTGTTGCTGTATTTAGTGTGTTTTGGTTGCTTCAAGGGTATTATCTCTGGATTTTATGTTCGCAAGAAAATGGGCAAAAAACCGACACTTTCAGCCATTCAAGGAGCTCAAATAGTGACATTACGTGTAGAAGGGTGTGGTGGGTTTTGATGTTAAGAAGAATGGTGTGCATATAGTTGTACTTGAGTGAGATCAACTGTGAAGGTCTCTGAGGTAAACAATGGACAACTGTGTTACAGAGTACCTTTCTTGTTACCACCCTACGATCTCACTCTAAGTTATATTCTTTATTGACTAGCGTGACTGAAAGCTACATAAAGTGTCTAGGGTATTGTAAGAGTGTTGTTAAAGAATCTCAATACAAAAACATTACAAACATATACTAAATACTATGACAAACTCAACTAACTCCAGCTGTTAAATTTTATATTTAAAATTTCTTTTGTTAAACTTTATTGGTCCTGAGCCTAAAGTTGTTTTGGTCAGGACTACAGTTCAATGTGAATCAATTTAGATGGATAGATATATTTACAAATATATATAAAGATATTTACATACAACAGACAATATGTCCATAGTACATTGTTACAAATTTTCAAGTTGATGATAATTACTCTATTTAACTACTGGTACTGAGATGCAGGTTGGGGATTTACATCATCCCAATGTTCTTTTGTTTCACTAGAATTGTTTATGTTAGTCTTTTGGAGGAACGTTTTGGTCTATACAGGAGATTTTTCTTTATTCGTGATAAGTTGTCCCAGGCCAGATATTGCACTTATCTGGATCCTGGAATCACAGCAGTTGTAGTTGGTTTGGCCAAACACTTCAGTCTCCTCTGGTCTTGAACTTCTTAAAACCAGCAGATGCCAGACTCTTAGAAATAGTGCTGAATTTCTCTATCATCGAGTACCAGCACCAGACAAGTGCCAGCAGGAACCCCTGTCAATGCAAGTTATGGTTCTGTCTTAATATCAAACTAATTCCTCCTAATTTACATGCAAACATACATTCAATACAAAAGAACATGGTCAGCTCTCTCTGACATCTCTGCTTCTCCACTTTAGTTTGATGGAACAAATGGTACCAGTTTTCTTTTCTCTTCCCTAATGGGTGCTACGCCTCTGTCATTCCTGCAGTAATCTTTTCCATGCAATAAGATAGGTGTAATGTTCCTGTATGACCATCATATATATAGTCCTGTAGTTTTAAACTTCTTAGATAGTCCCTTATATGATGGATCAACATCTAGGCTATGCCTAAGTCTGACATGGAACCATTTAATTACAATCTTTTACATGGCCTTTTCTTTTTTCACACAACCTTTTTTAATTAAAAAGTCAATAAAATCAATCTTACCACATATCAAGGAAATATAAACAAGTAACGATGAATTAGGCAATAGAATATGGCACACTTTCATCACTGCCTCTGTTCAGACTGCTTTCTGTTGTTAGTTAGTTTAAAACAAAGCACAAGTCTGCTCATCGCTGCTTGTTCCTCAGAATATTTTGAAAAAATGGCAGCGAGCAGCTTACTATTTCGTCAAAGTAAAAGGCTTTGGCCAATGAGACCAAGCATCTCTTTTTGAATGAAACTTTATTTTTTTTTTTTAATATCTCAAACCACTATGTGTTACTATTACCAACTAGATTTGTATATTTAGGTTAGCCAATAATATTTCGGCTTCCTTCAAATTTCATCCAATCCACTTCATCGTACTATCTTAGCCTTTCATTCACCTAATTCTCCCCCCCCCCCCCCAATGCTATCCAATCTAAGCAGACATGACTTGACCTGACAGAATCTCCGATTCTCTATGTATTATTACCAATATTTGATTATTTACTGGACTATTTAGATAACTAACAACATATTCTTGGTCAGCAAGTCTTCAGGTACACGAATATATGATTTTTATGGGGCTAAGTGGCTTGGTTCAAAATTCTATCTTTTTTTCTATGTTAGTTGTTTATTTTTAAACTACCTCCTGTTCAATTCTTTTTCCATGTACTTTCAAGCTAATTACGAGAGTCTCTCGTAACACGTCTAGAATTACGTCATTCGCAATAAGAGCTAAGCGTGTTTTCTAACCGTAGTGTCCACATTTTCTAACGTTTTCCTCGTATTCTGAAAATCGCCTAAGGGCAAAGCTAGCAAGTTAGTTTTATTTTTAGAAACAATGTGAGACGTGATTTGCGTTGGTTATCTATCCGTCCCTCTCCCTTCTACAATGTATTTTAGGCAAATACGTCACTGAACTTGGAAAAGTGGTACGTTTGTCTCAAGGACGAATTTGAAAAATAGGGTACCCTTTTTGGTTCGGCCAAAGCGTTATCAAATAATACGCTGAAGGCGTAGGCGACGACTACCATTCTTGCCGAAAATTTGTAGTACTATCCTATCTTTGACTTTATGCACTATACTGTTATATTCTAATTTAGATATTGTATTTAGAAGTTCACCACAAAGGGTACACAGAACGTGATATTTCTGTTCAAATTGGCTGTAGCAAGACGGCGGTTCACAATGCGATCCCCAAGTACCAATTGGACGGTACTTTTTCTGACCGAAAGAGAAGGGGTTGTCCTAGAAAAACAACCCCTAGAGACGACCGGGTAATCAAATCCATCATTTCACACTCTCCAACAGTTTCATGTAAGAAGATACGATCTGCTTTGCTTTCTAGAGTCGGAGGACTGTGTCTCGCAGATTAGTGGATGAGTTTGGACTAAAATCATACAAACCTGCCCGAAAACCCAGATTAACACCAGAAATGAAAAAGAAGTCGTCTCTAGGGATTGTTTTTCTAGGACGACCACTTCTCTTTCTGTCAGAAAAGTACCGTCCAATTGGTACCTGGTGCTCGCATTGTGAACCGCCGTCTTGCTACAGCTAATTCGAACAGAAATATCACGTTCTGTGTACCCTTCTACACGTAATGTCACTATATGAGCTCCTTGAATGGTTGAAAGAGTCGGTTTTTTGCCCATTTTCTTGCGAACATAAAATCCAGAGATAATACCCTTGAAGCAACCAAAACACACTAAATACAGCAACAGTCTGTGTTTTTACATTTTATATTGTTAGGATGATGCAATAGAATGCAACTGATTGCTTTTAGTGTGCCCTAAAATAGCGGATGATGCAACAATCTGTAGTACAATGAAAATATCCATTTTTTACTAGGTGGTCTTAAAATTTTGGCCACGACTGTATATATATATATATATATATATATATATATATATATATTTATATATATATATATATATATATATATATATATATATATATATATATATATATATATATATATATATATAAACCCGTGCTTTCTGTATACGTTAATTTGGGACCTTAGGGCTGTTACAGACGAGCGTTTTCTTGCTGCGCGTTTCTCGCGCGTGACGAATAAAAGAGAATGGATTTACTGACAGTCTCGCTCGGCTGCGCAGCCAAGCGAGACTGTCTGCTTTCTCTAAATCCCTACTCTTTTAAGACGCGTCAAAAGTGAGGAATGCAGTCAGCGACCCATAGCTAGACTGCTTGCGTCAAGGTCAGCAAACCAGACCTGACCAAGACCCTACTCCACCTCCAAGTGGTGGTCCTGGAAACAGGCTGCATCATTGCAGTCTGGCTGAGAGAGTAGGGATCGAAGTGGGAAGGCAAACCCGGTCCTAAAAAATGCCGTGCCGAAGTCGGATGTGTCGGGCCGAAAGGCGCAGATATCGCAGCTTTGCTGTAAACGGTCACACAACGCAACCAACGTCCTTTTCAGGACGAACGCAGAAGAAAAATAAGAAGTACACGTTAATTTGTAAAATTAAAACTGATTCCATTTTATATTTTTAAATTTATATTTTAAAGAAAGCACTGGATATAAATCCGGCAACATGGGAGGATGAAGCTGCTGATTGCACTAAGTGGCGACGCTCCGTACGGCTCCACCTTAGATTGGGCGAAAAGAATCTCTCACAACAAACAAAGCAAAAGAAACAAGGACAAGACTAAAGGAACAACAGAAAAAAAAAAAAACTGAATGCTATCACCGCAGGGGCGAATTGTCATAGTCAGTCATGACTGAAGAAGGCTACTACTTCTACTTCCAGTACCTCACTGTCAGCATATTGCGTCATACGTCTCCCCTGGGAGAACTCTTCCGGCCTCTAGCTGATAGCAACGTTTACAGCTTCTATAACACGAGCAAGTAACCCGCCAAAACATAAAATAACTGTCATGCTTTTTCTACTGCGTGTTCTGATGACAGTACTACTTACCCTGAGGTCATTTCATTCCGTTCCGTTTCAAATTTATTGGATCTTTGTGGTCAAGGTTATCATGACTTAAGGTCAGTCGTCAGTTCAATATGAAAAATAAAATGAAAAGTGTGCGTGCTCTATTAATGGGAGTTTAATTTACATTTCACGGTGCAATGCGCGTATTTTTCGTATTTTCTCGAAAAGCTAACGGGATTTTTTCATTGCTGGTTACAGACGTCTGAGTAAAGCATTTAGTGTATAGGAATATGACTTCTTTCTAGGCTTGGGTTACCGACCTTAAATCAACACGCTACCCCAACCGGAAAATCGATAATGCTGTCTCTCTCTCACATCAATGCAGGGTATAGCTCACATAATAGGGTCATTCATCATCGTAAAATACTTAGTCCTCTTCTCTGACTCGCTATCTGCCCTACAAACCCTTGAAAACTGGATCCCGTCAGCCAAAAAACCCACTGCTAACATACTTAAAGAAATCAATGTTTTGCCTCATATGGCGTCAACACAACTCTACAGTGGGCATCCATGAAAGCATGCATAAAATCAGAACATTTATGACGCTGGCAATGCTATTCAGGGGCGAAAAAGAAGGCTCTCATCGGAGTCCTTAGTCATTCATCATCGTAAAATCACTTAGGGGATTGAAATCCTGAAGGACTTCTGAAATGACTCGCTATCTGCCCTACACAATCTCCTTGAAAAGACCTGGGAGTCCCCTCAAAAAAACCAGTCCACATGTCAGTATAACCCTTCATAGCGGTAAAATGATTTCCTTTTAGCTGTTTTTTTAAGAAATCAATGTTTTGCCTCTGGAGAATATGGCGTCAACACAAACGTCTACAGTGGGCAAGCCGTGCAGCTGGGCAGCTTCAAAGATTTTGTGTGCGCGTTATCCCTCGTTTCTGATCAAACCTTTCTTAGTTTGGTGAGAAGATCTGCATAGTAATGTCCATTAACTGCCACGAGGCATGAAAAACGACACCTTTGCCGAAAAAACAGTCAGCATCAAGATTTCTGGCGCTTCGGCTTGACAGGAGTTTGGGGAACATTGCATGCCTGGCAATTTTGGGATTCGGGAATGAAGTCTCATCTATCTGCACCGACTGACACTTTTGAGCAAACTGTGTGACAGCAATTTACCCTCGTTTGCTTCTGTTCATGTGTCAACAGTCGCGGAACCCAGCGTGCACACACTTTTCTCATGTTCAGTCTGTTGTGTAAAATTCTATAAACTGTTCTTTCATTTAGTTTTACTCTACTCGCTATCTCCACAATTGTCATTTTTCGATCCTGGTCAATGATTTTCTTCACTATTGTTGCATTTTCATCGTTGCACTCTGAGGCTGGTCTACCAGATCTTGGCAGATCAGCAACATTTGGCAACTTAAACTGTTGACACCAGTTTTTTACCGAAGTATATGAAGGACAAGAATCACGAAACACTGGTTCCATCTCCCTGTGTATTTCTGTAGGTGTTTTTCCCTGAAACATCAGAAATTTTATCACAGCTCTGGCCTCCTTCTTTTCCATTGTTTTGTCAAATTTTTGGAGCAGCAGATCCGGTCAATAGGGTACATTGCGGCGTGCATCGTAGCGGGAAAACCCATTGAAGAAACAAAAGCGTACTTCACACATTCAGTGCAAATATGATGAACTTTAAATGTGCCAAGTTTCATCTTCCTCCTGTGACTCCTTCATGGTCAGGCCCAAGACTTATGTCAATCCCCTTGTATGAATAAAGGGGCTACAACTATATCATGTTCTGAATATTTTAAAATGAGATATTCCAGTGTTCTAAATAGACTACAGGCTGACGATGCAGATATCTTGATATCGTTTCATGTCATCTTAATGAACCTGTATACAAATTAACAGACAGTTCGTGTGGCGGAACTCCAGGGTAGACCGGAAAACACACAGAGAAGAGAACTGAGGACAGAAGTGAAAATGATGAGTAAGTCTTGGAAAGATCTTGAGCTGATGGCACGTGACAGGACGACTTGAGCTGATGGCACGTGACAGGACGAGCTGATGGCACGTGACAGGAGGACCTGGCGTGACTTTGCTGAAGGCCTATGATCCTTGGGAAGTTGAACGATACTAAAGGAATGCAAGTTACTGCCACATTTAGTTCCCCTTGTATCTCTGAAAAGATTAAAAAATAGGACTATTGTCCCCTCGGGCAGAGGCGTACTAAAAGTATGTGGAGGAAGTTGGGGGGGAACTGCTGTAAGACGTAGAGTAAAATGGAGAACGAAGTATGTGGCACCTGGGGCAGATCCTACCTGTGACATCCTATCACCCCCCCTATAAAGACACACTTTCAGGTATATTTTTTAGCAGTAAGTACTATACAAGTGTATCCGATGGCACCCCTACCCCTCTCACTCCATTAGTTCGTCACTGCTCTCATGCATGCATAATACACAATTAATTGCTGCATAAACCATGATTGTAAGAACGCATGAATTATGTGTTACTGACTTCATGTAAGAGGGCAAACTTCACTTGTTGCTCAATAAGCAGCGAAAGCAGAACTTAATTAATTAATTAGGGTAACCCTAATCTCTAAATGGTACGAAAATACCCATTATACACATATTCACTGCTGAGCGTTCGGCGAACTTCAATCCGATATTACCAAAAGGGTAAACCAAAAACAAGAACTAATCGGAACAATAACGCACTGTCAAGTTTCCTTGAAACATTAGTAGTGTAGTATTCTGAATGTGCAGAAATTGGAGGTAAAGATTCTCTTTAGACATGTGCATTATGGTGACCTCCCCTTATAACGTTTATCTTGGTCATGTAAGAACAGGTAAAGGTTCTCTGAGAACGCTATAATGCACATGTCTAAAGAGAACATTTACCAGAAATTAAAATGTGGTGTTTCATGTAGCCAGATTATTATGTAGTGCTTCGTTAAGACAACATAAATGACATAAAACAAATATTCCAGCAAGGCTCTCGTCTATTCTCTTTCGCAATCACTGTCACAGGTTATGTCGACATTTAATAGCGTTCGTTGGCAACTGAAGTAGCTTGGATCTTGACGTCCGGGGAGCTGTGGAGAACTATTTATTCTTTTATGCTGTTGACGTTAATTCAGAACTCCCCAAGCTGCCAGAGAGAGAGAGATAGAGAGAGAGAGTTGGGAGAGGGGGAAAAGAGGGGCGGGGGAGAGATGAACGCGCAGATTGGCATTTCTTGAAAATTGCTTTCATATAAAGTGTATTCTTAAATCTGCCGAGAAGCACAAGGGAAGAGGCACCCTGCATGTTTTTTCTTTATTCAGAAAATTGTTTATGTCAACCCACGCATTCCCACTTCCTGCTAGCATTGTCGGCCAGTGCCTTACCCTCGCTGATTAGATTTAATCTCGACACCCATCAGCTCCCCTATGAGCATAGGCCATCAACAAACGTATGCCAAGTCTTCTGTCCCGTGCCATCAGCTCAAGATCTTTTCATGTCCTCTTCATATCTGTCTCCATCTCTCATCTCCGTGTGTTCGTTTTTCTCTGCCTCTCATTGTGATTCCAGAACAAGGACTGCCTTGTAATGCTATCAACAGGTTTCCTCAATGTGTGTCCTATCCATCTCCAGCATCTTCTTCTCATCTCTTGTTCCACTGGCACTGGTGCAGTATTTAAATGATAAAGAGGTTGCACCTGACGATGCAAATTGCTTTGATCAACTTAACAACATAGGTCATGACGCTCAATGTGAGCAACCCTGAGCCCATATCAGTAAGGAATCAGCAACTGGAACAGACAGATGCCTACACATACCTAGGATGCATAGTAACACCAGACGGCGGAGCAAGCAAAGACATCAACAACAGAATGAACAAAGCAAGAACAGCCTTTTTTAGTCTAAACAACATTTGGAAGTCCTCTCAGTACAGCACAAGCACAAAATTAGGATTATATCAGAGCTGTGTACTTTCTGTGCTTCTCTATGGCGCGGAGAGCTGGAGAGTTACAGAGAAGGAAATGTCGAAATTGTCCTCTTTTCACACAACATGCCTAAGAAAAATTCAACGAATCTTTTGGCCGAATACCATCACCAACCAAGATCTGCTTACTCGGAGCAAGCAAGAGGACATGCACACCATCATAGCTGGCAGACGCTGGAGCTGGGTTGGCCATGTCCTCAGAAGAGACCCCGATGCCATCACAAGAACAGCTATGCTATGGACTCCTGAAGGAAAATGAAAGAGAGGCCGACCAAAAACAACTTGGCGGAGGACTGTGGAGGCTGAGATGCAAAGAATGAACCAGAGTTGGGGCACTGTACGAAGGATGGCCGCCGACCGAGCAAAGTGGAATCAATTTGTTGTTGCCCTACAAGACGCCACTAGGCGTAATGGCCACTGACTGCTTTGACGGTCGGCGGCTAAGGATCAAAGAAGAAGAAAGAAGAGAACTTAACAACGGGACAACACTTGTTGAGAATAACATCAATGGTGGAGAATTAACTCAGTTTCCGGCACACGAGAAACGAGCCAGATTTTTTAGACAATCTGTAAATGCTGAATTTAATTCTAAACATTTAATGATTGCACAAAATTTCTTTGCGCTGCTATGTTCACGCGCAAGCGTGAACAACTATATTTAATTAATGCTCAAAAGACACAACAAGTTTCATAGTGGATTCTATCAAAGGAATTATTCTGCTGAAATATAATTCCAAAGAAATCCCATGATTATTTAAATGAAAATTCCGATCTGATAAATTTTAAAAAAAATATATAAATAAATAATAAAAATACACACACACACACAACTGTATCAATGATAATGAATGTGTGGAACATTATGTTATAATGTTAATGAATTTCTTTTTAAAATGACATATTAAAGGACATTTGTGTTTTGTCTGGCCTATGTGAAGCTAGCTCTAATTAAAATAATAATGCATTCATGTCATGAAATATTCTAATCCACATATATAAATTATTAGGTAAATATGAAGCCTAACAAATAAAATTAATAAAGAGAAGAGCAATGGTAAAATAACAGTGCTGTCACAAAGAATGTACTCGAAATCCCCCTTGTTTTCTGCTTCGTCTGCAAATTGTAACGCTTTCACGTTGATAGTAAAGCTTACTGTATTATTACCCGCCTTCTTCAATGAAACGTGTGCTGCATTTCTAAGAAAAACATTGAGACGTACTGCGTAATGACCTAAATTAATCCTAACATTAATTATACTGCGTTACCAAAACGAACGAACAGTTGGACTAAAGGATAAAAAGAGAAGGGAGAGGCAGAAAGCCGAACACTAAACACGCTTCGCGCGATACATAAAGGCTGCCATCACGCGTGTAAGACTACAAGCACTAACTTTTTTTTCAGACGGACAGTGATAAAATACATTAACCATCCCAGAGTTAGGTTTATAAATCATAAAAAAACTCTTATTAGAAAAGATAACATTAGATGGGTTTACGGTTGAGAACATAACAGTACCCAGACAGCACATCTTCGAAACAGGAGGTAGAAGAAATTGCATATTTTGAACGCAGCCACGTAGCTCCTTTAAATTAGTATTTTTGGGTTCCTTAGGGCTTGCTGAGAAATAATATGTAAAACGTTACGCAAATAGTCCAGGAATTAATAAATTATACCCAAAATAAAATATTGGGGGTGCCTGACAGCATAAAATCATTTCTGCTCATAAGATTTTTTTTTAACGTGTTTGAAAAAAATTTACGTTACAGAAATAGCCTACCATGTAAACTCCAAATTGATTGGAGCGCAACAAATGAAAGCCTAACCACGATTGGTCGGGCTATAAATACTATCTTGGTTGTTAGGGGAGACGGGAAAAGATAACATTTTTTCAAACACTTGTCGAAACGTGGCTCATTGGCCAGTCTCGCTGATATACACACTTGGGAGCGTTAGTTCGAGACCACTTGTTTAAATGATCTTGATAAAGCATCAGTGCGTTGAAGCCAGCTTATATTTTTTGCTCAGAAAAAAGCCTGGAAGATAAGCAGATGGAAATTTGTGCCAGTTTGTGCCAGAATTCATTGCTAATCAACGTATCTGTGTTTATTCGTATGAATTGTGGGACAGTGGTCTTGATGGTACTGAGCAGCATCTGGTCAGAGCTGTGCTGAATCCAGAGTCGGACAGCATACTCCTTGGTCTTTTTAGCTATCAGTGAGGTGTCTCCAGAGCCCAGAGGAGAATTCGAGCAGAGGAGTCCTTTCCTGCCGCCATCACGCCAGATAAGCTAACTTGGCCAGCTGAGCTCAACATTATGTCCCCTCATCTTGAACTGACTTTTTAAAATTAACATTAAGAGGGGAATTTACTTGTCTTAAAATCAGGAACTGTGAACATCTCCAATACTAGTCCCTAAAGACAAACTATTGAAGTCATGATGACAAATACCAACAGAGCTTGAACAAAACAAAACCAGTATTACCTCATTTTACTACTACACAACTGACACACATAGAACATTTGTAATAATATATGTCACTACAATATTCATATTAAATACATTCTGTACATAACTTGTAATTTAAATTGATTGTGATTCCTGGTTCCCTTGTAGTTGAATCAGGACACATATTCATTCATGCCAGTAATGAATACATATTGTTATTTGAAAGTTTATCAGTGACTCTTTTAAGATATCTTTGTAGAGTGTTATATGTATGTGAGTGTCACAGTGTTGTCAAGAGTAGTGGATTAAATTAAATTGTTTATCTGTCTGTTGTTGTGACTTACACTTCACCATACTCATACCCTAGACACATAAACGTAGCATCTCACTATTCCAGAATAATTCTGACTGAGATATATAGATATGTGGTAGCAAGTAAGGTTATCTATAATACACTACTCTTAATAGATATAGATACCTTCACAGCTGATCTCAGTCAGTACACTAAGTTCCCTATAAGTATTTATAACTTCCCACTTCACCACATATATTGGGGTCTCGCTCTTGGGATTTTGAATCTTTCCCTATTAAAAATATTGGGGGTAATTCACTTCAGGGAATATAAGAATTAAAAGGTATCCTTGGGTGGAATTAAATAAGGTTGAGCTCACGGTGCCTGTGTTGTCCATTAGATATATAGTTAGAAATTGAATTGTTGGGTAGACATTATAAAAATTTACCTGATAGACAATGGCGGACCTGGCCAAATTTCGATCTGCTGCGGTTCAGACTGCAAAAGAGTTAGGATTAGATGGGCAAGTTATGGTTGCCTATGTCACAACGGAATGTGACAAATTTATTGAACGCGAAGAAAGAAGATTAGAAAAAGAAGCCGAAAAGAAGGTTAGAGGCTGAAAGGGAAATTAAGAAGTTACAATTTGAAGCTGAGGCTGAGACTAAGAGGTTGCAAGCTGAGGCTGAGACTAAGAGGTTGCAGATTGAGGCTGACAAAGAGACTAAGAAATTGGAAGCAGAAAGAGAAGACAAAAGATTAGCTGCAGAAGAGAAGAAATTAGCTGCAGAAAGGGAAGAGAAGAAATTAGCTGCAGAAAGGGAAGAGAGGAAATTAGCTGCAGAAAGGGAAGCAGAAGATAAAAGATTACAAAGGGAACATGAGTTACGACTAAGGGAGTTTGAGTTTCAAGGCCATGCTCCTGAAAATGGTGCCAGTCCCTTTGCCTCTGATGCTACGGTTACTCAAGGAGCCTCAATCTCAGCTATGAATTTTCATTTAGATCATTTTGTTGAGAAAGACGATGATATTGAGAGCTATATAAATAGGTACGAACTATTAGCTACCACGTATGGGTTGGAGAGAGAAAGGTGGAGCTTAAAGTTATCTCAGGGACTTCGTGGGGCAGCTTATGAAGTTTTTGCAAAAATGAGCAGAGGTGATCAGGAAAATTATGACATGCTAAAGCAGGCTCTTTTGTTAAGGTATGAAAAGAATGCAGAGTTTTACAGGAAAAAAATTTAGGAATGCTAAACTACTGTCAGGTGAAACCTATCACCAGTTCTCTGCACGAATCGAGACATACTTGGAGAAATGGACTTCTCTGGGGAAAACCCAAGATCTTAAGGAAATGGTCCTTATAGAGCAACTAAGAGAGTCCATGGCTCCAGACCTGAGAAAGTTTCTCATGGAACAAGGTGCAGAGAGGCTGGATGAGTTGCTAAATGTTGCTGAAAGGTATCAAGCAGCTCAAGCAGAGGTAACAGGTAATAAAAAGAAACAGGTGGATAACTTTGAGGCACCACAGAACTTTAATAAATTTGATCCTAGGGATCAAAACAAAGGTAAGCACCAGTTTGATAGGCCACGGTATGACAATAAAAATAAATGCCCACAATTCGATGAAAGGAAATATGATGAAAGAAAATCTTTCAACCAAGGAAAAAGGTGGTGTAAGAATTGTCAGATGGACAATCATGACACTGACCGTTGCAGAAGGAAACCTGTGTATATGGCAACCGTTCAGGTCAGGTCGACCTCAAGACAGGAGGAGGATATTATGTTAGATACCACTCCAGAAGAGATGAGGAAGGCACAGGCTGGGGATAAAACACTCAAGCCTTGTTTCAGAAAATTGTCAACTTGTCATACAACTCCAGGCAAGGGAGATTTTTACATGAAAAAACAAGTTGATGTATAGGAAGACTGGAGCTAGATCCCATGGTCACGGACAGCTGGTTCTTCCAAAAAGATACAGGACAGAATTAATAAGGAGCCTACATGTGAAACCAGATGGGGGACCATGAGAAGATAGGTACCATCATTCAAAAGGTGGCTCACAATTATTATTGGCCCAAAGCAAGATGGGACATTGAGAATTTTGTAGAAAGGTGTAGCATAGCACATGAGGGAACACCCACAAGTGGGAACATGGATCAGGACCTGGACACGCCACGGGGCAAAATTAGGCCTGATAATAAAAAAGAAAAATAGATTTGATAAAGTGGACCAAATGGAATGGGAAGCCCCTTTTCACGGACAAGCTTCACTTAACTGTTTTACAATGGCCACTATGCGGAGAGTGCAAAAGATGTCTTAACCCAGGATAAGCCGACAATCCCTCAATCGGACTTAAACAAACTGGAGGAAGAGGATGTAGGGAGGAAATCTCTCATCAAGAATTTTAAGAGGGGAGAAAGCCCCAAAAGAAAAAATTGGTAGCGGTCGTTTTGTGAATGATAATTCTGGGAGGAAAAATCATCACTATAAAGCTTCAAGTGGAAGAGACCATACCGGTGCATGGACAAATAGGTCCACACAATTAAAGGTCCATATGTAGCTTTGTTAAGAACGTGGACTGATGAAAAGGCAGAGGAAAACATTACATCTTCATACCAATATGTGAATGAGCTGACCACTCGGTTAAAAACTGGCTGGAAAATTGCCAATGAAAATTTGAAACAAGCCAGGAAGAAACATGCTGCCTATTATAACAGGAAGGCGAAAGACAGAAATTTGGCTGTGGGAGAGAAAGTACTGCTTCTTGCCTGGGAGTCAGAATAAGTTACAAATTGGATGGCAGGGTCCATATACAGTTCTAGAGAAGGTGTCTAGAACAAATTATAAGATAGATAAGAAGGGGAAAGAAAAAATCTATCATGTGAATCTCCTGAAGAAATATTTGGAAAGAGAACATCAGGAAGAGACACACTTGTTGACCTTGTCCATCGCCATGGAGATGAAAAAGGAACCACTTTCATCATTTGAATATCCATTACACCCCTGTGAGACAGCAGCACAGGTGAAAATCAGTACACATTTAACGAAAAACTCAGAAAGAGAGAGTGCAACAGGTTCTAAATAATCATGCAGAGGTGTTAACAGACCGACCAGGGCATACAAACCTATTGGAATATGATATGAAACTCATAGACTCCACACCTGTCTGTATGAAACCATATTCGATTCCGTTTGCTAAGGAAAAAGCTTTGAAGGAAGAGATAGACTATCTATTGAAGGAAGGAATTATTTCGCACAGTGAGTCGTCGTATAGTTCCGGTGTTGTACTTTTAAGGAAGCCCTCTGGAGAACATAGACTCTGTATAGATTACAGGAGACTGAATGCTATTACAGAAGGACAGGTGGATCCATTGCCGGATACAAATCAGCTGTTTGCCAGGCTAAATAAAGCTAAATATTTCTCAAAAGTGGATCTGAGTAAAGGATACTATCAGATTCCAGTAAAGCCTGAGGTTAGACCATACCTAGCTTCTAGTACCTCAGAAGGACACTATGAGTTTAATAGATTGCCATTTGGATTGAAGAATGCGCCTAGTGTCTTCTCTAGAATGATGAGAAAATTATTGGATCCTCTGAATAATCCCTGTATAACAAATTTTATGGATGATATCCTTATAGCAACAGAAACATTTGAGGAACACATTGACTCTCTGAACATGCTGTTTACTCGACTTAGGGAGGCAAATTTAACAGCCCGACCAACCAAATGTTGCGTTGGATGTAAAGAATTGGAATTTTTGGGACACACAGTTTATCAGGGAAACATGACCCCTGACCCAAAGAATTTAGAGAAACTACAGAAAGCCCCGAGACCACAAACCAAGAAGGACGTGAGATCCTTTGTCTCATTATGTGGTTTCTACCAGAAGTATATCAAAAACTTTAATTCCATATGTGCACCTTTAACGGAATTGACACGTAAAGGACTTCCAGATCGCATTACATGGACACCACAATGTGAAATGACTTACCAAGAATTGAAGGAAAAGCTCACAAGTAAACCCATTTTGAAATTACCTGACTTAAGTCAAGAATTCATAGTAAGGACGGATGCAAGTAATATTGGGTTAGGTGCAACTTTACTACAGAAATCAGATGCATTGGATGGGGAATTAAGCCCAGTGGCATATGCTAGCAGAAAGTTGAATAAAGCTGAAATCAACTACTCAACTAGCGAAAAAGAATGTCTTGCAGTAATATGGGCAATAAAGAAATTCAATATTTATCTATATGGGAAGGCATTTAAGTTGCAAACTGACCACAAACCTTTATCGTTTTTAGCACAGGCTAAGCATGAGAACTCTAGGTTACTCCGATGGTCTTTGCTTCTGGCTCCATATAATTTTAGCATTGAATATATATCTGGAAAAACCAATCTGGGAGCGGATTTTTTAAGCCGCCATCCGTGTGATGAGAATCACCGTAAACCCCAGAAATAATAATAAATTTCTATATGTGTATATAGAATAAAGGACTGACATATAATGTCTGTTTTAAGAGGGGAGGTGTCATGAAATATTCTAATCCACATATATAAATTATTAGGTAAATATGAAGCCTAACAAATAAAATTAATAAAGAGAAGAGCAATGGTAAAATAACAGTGCTGTCACAAAGAATGTACTCGAAATCCCCCTTGTTTTCTGCTTCGTCTGCAAATTGTAACGCTTTCACGTTGATAGTAAAGCTTACTGTATTATTACCCGCCTTCTTCAATGAAACGTGTGCTGCATTTCTAAGAAAAACATTGAGACGTACTGCGTAATGACCTAAATTAATCCTAACATTAATTATACTGCGTTACCAAAACGAACGAACAGTTGGACTAAAGGATAAAAAGAGAAGGGAGAGGCAGAAAGCCGAACACTAAACACGCTTCGCGCGATACATAAATGCTGCCATCACGCGTGTAAGACTACAAGCACTAACTTTTTTTCAGACGGACAGTGATAAAATACATTAACCATCCCAGAGTTAGGTTTATAAATCATAAAAAACTCTTATTAGAAAAGATAACATTAGATGGGTTTACGGTTGAGAACATAACAGTACCCAGACAGCACATCTTCAAAACAGGAGGTAGAAGAAATTGCATATTTTGAACGCAGCCACGTAGCTCCTTTAAATTTGTATTTTTGGGTTCCTTAGGGCTTGCTGACAAATAATATGTAAAACGTTACGCAAATAGTCCAGGAATTAATAAATTATACCCAAAATAAAATATTGGGGGTGCCTGACAGCATAAAATCATTTCTGCTCATAAGATTTTTTTTTTAACGTGTTTGAAAAAAATTTACGTTACAGAAATAGCCTACCATGTAAACTCCAAATTGATTGGAGCGCAACAAATGAAAGCCTAACCACGATTGGTCGGGCTATAAATACTATCTTGGTTGTTAGGGGAGACGGGAAAAGATAACATTTTTTCAAACACTTGTCGAAACGTGGCTCATTGGCCAGTCTCGCTGATATACACACTTGGGAGCGTTAGTTCGAGACCACTTGTTTAAATGATCTTGATAAAGCATCAGTGCGTTGAAGCCAGCTTAAATTTTGCTCAATAAAAGCCTGGAAGATAAGCAGATGGAAATTTGTGCCAGTTTGTGCCAGAATTCATTGCTAATCAACGTATCTGTGTTTATTCGTATGAATTGTGGGACAGTGGTCTTGATGGTACTGAGCAGCATCTGGTCAGAGCTTTGCTGAATCCAGTGTCGGACAGCATACTCCTTGGTCTTTTTAGCTATCAGTGAGGTGTCTCCAGAGCCCAGAGGAGAATTCGAGCAGAGGAGTCCTTTCCTGCCGCCATCACGCCAGATAAGCTAACTTGGCCAGCTGAGCTCAACATTATGTCCCCTCATCTTGAACTGACTTTTTAAAATTAACATTAAGAGGGGAATTTACTTGTCTTAAAATCAGGAACTGTGAACATCTCCAATACTAGTCCCTAAAGACAAACTATTGAAGTCATGATGACAAATACCAACAGAGCTTGAACAAAACAAAACCAGTATTACCTCATTTTACTACTACACAACTGACACACATAGAACATTTGTAATAATATATGTCACTACAATATTCATATTAAATACATTCTGTACATAACTTGTAATTTAAATTGATTGTGATTCCTGGTTCCCTTGTAGTTGAATCAGGACACATATTCATTCATGCCAGTAATGAATACATATTGTTATTTGAAAGTTTATCAGTGACTCTTTTAAGATATCTTTGTAGAGTGTTATATGTATGTGAGTGTCACAGTGTTGTCAAGAGTAGTGGATTAAATTAAATTGTTTATCTGTCTGTTGTTGTGACTTACACTTCACCATACTCATACCCTAGACACATAACGTAGCATCTCACTATTCCAGAATAATTCTGACTGAGATATATAGATATGTGGTAGCAAGTAAGGTTATCTATAATACACTACTCTTAATAGATATAGATACCTTCACAGCTGATCTCAGTCAGTACACTAAGTTCCCTATAAGTATTTATAACTTCCCACTTCACCACAATTCAAAGATGGACATTAATAAGTCCTGTTTATTGTGTTGTATTATCCTTTTCATTTACATAAAAATGTAGGACAATGTCCTCTTTTGGTGAAAAGCGAGATGGTCACCCTATCGTATCGATCGCTCTATAAACATTTTTGTTAATGTACGCGGTTCGACTAACTACAAAGAAATCTGCTATCGTAGGCGGCCGGCTGCCCCATGGCGAAATTGGGTGGGAGGGGGGAGGGAGAGCGATAGAGAGAGGGAAATATAGAGAACAATCTTTATTTTCAAAGAATTTGGAATTGCGAGACAGAAATAAAGAGAGAGAGAGAGAGAGAGAGAGAGAGAGAGAGAGAGAGAGAGAGAGAGAGAGAGAGAGAGTGAGAGAGAGAGAGAGGAGAGAGAGAGGGGGGAGAGGGCAGAGGAGAGGAGAGGGAGGAGAGAGAGAGGGGGAGGAAGGAGAGAGAGGGAGAAAAGGGACGTGGCTTAATGCTTTACGGGCAGAACAAAATAGACTAAAAACATCTTTTTTTCCTTGAGAGCTTTGTCTTCTTGTGTCCCATTCGACACAGACCGCAGTCTGTCAGTTATATCAGTTAAAAAACAAGCAAAGTATATCAACTAGGACAGTGTTGATAAATACTGAGCCCTGAAAATAATACACATATATTTGTATGTTGCTGGCACTCGTAAGAAATAAAGCACTACTTTTGTAGTGCCTGGATGATAGTGAGGTCAGTCATGATTCACTCTCATAGCGAGGCGGTTGTGCCGTTCGAAAAGTCCTGGGTTCGAGCCCCAGTTGCCTTTCACTTATGGTGTTTTTTTTCCTGTTGTCTAGTTTTCTACTTCTTTACGAGTGCCTACCACATACCCGTTTACGTGTAATATTATTTATTTACTATTTACAGGCCTCGGGTTTCCCTGTTTATTTCTTTCTAAGCCCTGACAAGAACTAATAGTATCTATTCACTAGCACCAAGAAGTCCTGACAAGAACTAATAGTATCTAATCACTGGCACCAAGAAGCCCTGACAAGAACTAATAGTATCTATTCACTAGCACCAAGAAGTCCTGACAAGAACTAATAGTATCTATTCACTGGCACCAAGACGTCCTGACAAGAACTAATAGTATCTATTCACTAGCACCAAGAAGTCCTGACAAAAACTAATAGTATCTATTCATTGGCACTAAGACGTCCTGACAAGAACTAATAGTATCTATTCACTAGCACCAAGACGTCCTGACAAGAACTAATAGTATCTATTCACTGGCACCAAGACGTCCTGACAAGAACTAATAGTATCTATTCACTAGCACCAAGACGTCCTGACAAGAACTAATAGTATCTATTCACTAGCACCAAGACGTCCCGACAAGAACTAATAGTATCTATTCACTAGCACCAAGACGTCCCGACAAGAACTAATAGTATCTATTCACTAGCACCAAGACGTCCCGACAAGAACTAACAGTATCTATTCACTAGCACCAAGACGTCCTGACAAGAACTAATAGTATCTTTCCACTAGCACCAAGACGTCCCGACAAGAACTAATAGTATCTATCCACTAGCACCAAGACGTCCTGACAAGAACTAATAGTATCTATTCACTAGCACCAAGACGTCCTGACAAGAACTAATAGTATCTATTCACTAGCACCAAAACGTCCTGACAAGAACTAATAGTATCTATTCACTAGCACCAAGACGTCCTGACAAGAACTAATAGTATCTATTCACCAGCACCAAGACGTCCTGACAAGAACTAATAGTATCTATTCACTAGCACCAAGACGTCCTGACAAGAACTAATAGTATCTATTCACTAGCACCAAGACGTCCTGACAAGAACTAATAGTATCTATTCACTAACACCAAGACATCCCGATAAGAACTAATAGTATCTATTCACTAGCGCCAAGGCGTTCTGACAAGAACTAATAGTATCTATTCACTAGCACCAAGACGTCCTGACAAGAACTAATAGTATCTATTCACTAGCACCAAGACGTCTTGACAAGAACTAATAGTATCTATTCACTAGCACCAAGAAGTCCTGACAAGAACTAATAGTATCTAATCACTGGCACCAAGAAGCCCTGACAAGAACTAATAGTATTTATTCACTAGCACCAAGAAGTCCTGACAAGAACTAATAGTATCTATTCACTAGCACTAAGAAGTCCTGACAAGAACTAATAGTATCTATTCACTGGCAGCAAGACGTCCTGACAAGAACTAATAGTATCTATTCACTGGCACCAAGACGTCCTGACAAGAACTAATAGTATCTATTCACTGGCAGCAAGACGTCCTGACAAGAACTAATAGTATCTATTCACTAGCACCAAGACGTCCCGACAAGAACTAATAGTATCTATTCACTAGCACCAAGACGTCCTGACAAGAACTAATAGTATCTATTCACCAGCACCAAGACGTCCTGACAAGAACTAATAGTATCTATTCACTAGCACCAAGAAGTCCTGACAAGAACTAATAGCATCTATTCACTGGCACCAAGACGTCCTGACAAGAACTAATAGTATCTATACACTAACACCAAGAAGTCCTGACAAGAACTAATAGTATATAATCACTGGCACCAAGAAGCCCTGACAAGAACTAATAGTATCTATTCACTAGCACCAAGACGTCTTGACAAGAACTAATAGTATCTATTCACTAGCACCAAGAAGTCCTGACAAGAACTAATAGTATCTAATCACTGGCACCAAGAAGCCCTGACAAGAACTAATAGTATCTATTCACTAGCACCAAGAAGTCCTGACAAGAACTAATAGTATCTATTCACTAGCACTAAGAAGTCCTGACAAGAACTAATAGTATCTATTCACTGGCACTAAGAAGTCCTGACAAGAACTAATAGTATCTATTCACTAGCACCAAGAAGTCCTGACAAGAACTAATAGTATCTATTCACTGACACCAAGACGGCCAGACAAGAACTAATTCTAACTAAAATAATAAAAAGACAACAAAAAAATATTTTTTCCACACGAGAAATATGATATAGTAGAGGAGAAATCAAAACACACAAAAACAAAGAAGGTGGGATAACTGTCTCATTCTTGCGAACATCTGTCTACAATAAGTATTTGTTTCAATGACCTATTAGTAATAAAAATATTTACCCCACGGGTCTATGAGACGGCAAAGAAGTACTAGGACCATACTCCACCAGGCATATGAGAAAAAGCGACATCTATGAGCTTGTGCACGCGACTGGAAAGCTCACTGTAAAAAAAAAAAAAAATTCCTGCAAAAACCACCGCGGCAAGAGCTCGTGAACGTTTTGGAGCACGCGAATTTTATGATAGAGATATACGAGGGGCGTTCAGAAAGTAATGCACCACATCGTTTTTCTCAGGAGCTGTTTATTCAAAAAGCATGAAATTTATACACGATATACATGGGATATGTCATGTAAACATCGGTATTATTCAACATAATCCCCATCAACTTGTACGGCTTTATGCCAGCGCGAAACAAGTGCATGTATTCCTAGTCCGTACCAGATTTTGTCTTGATCATGTAGCCATTTCTTCGCTGCATGAATCACTCCTTCATCATCTCCAAACCTTGTCCTACGGAGTGCATCTTTAAGTGGACCAAATAGATGAAAATCAGAGGGTTCCAAATCGGGACTATAGGGTGGATGGGGTAGTACAGTCCAACCCAATTTGGTGATTGCTTCCTGTGTTGCCAGACTTGTGTGAGGTCGCGCATTGTCGTGAAGGAGAAGCAGGTCTGCTGGATTCTTGTGCGGCCGAACTCTGCGAAAACGTTGATTGAGTTTTTTCAATGTCTTAATGTAAGCTTGCGAATTGATTGTCTCTCCTCTTGGCATAACGTAAACAAGAATCACACCTTCAATGTCCCAAAAGACAGTGATCATGACCTTTCCAGCTGAAGGAATTGTCTTGAATTTCTTTCTTCGTGGTGATTGCGGATGATGCCACTCCATTGACTGTCTTTTTGTCTCAGGTTCAAAATGATGTGCCCAGGTTTCGTCACCTGTAACGATCTTAGCCAAAAAGTTCTCTCCATCAGCATTGAAACGCTCCAACAATTCAGAAGAAATTGTTTTCCTTTGCAATCGGTGGTCATTTGTGAGACTTCGAGGAACCCATCTTGCGCAAACCTTAGAAATCCGAGAGTTTTTATAACTGCATTTGCACTACCAATGCTGACTGACAACTGTAAGGCCAATTGTTGAGTAGTGATTCGCCTATCAGTAAGAATAATGCCCTCAGCGCATTTCAACATTTCTGCGTTGGTGGCTGTGGCAGGACGTCCACAGCGCGGCCGATCAAGCAGCTCCGTATCTCCACTTCCTGATTCTTTGAACCCAGCGACTGACTGTACTCCTGTCGACTGCAAAACTTCCATACACATCACATAGACGCTTGTTAATGTTCACAACAGTTTCCTTCTCTGCAACGAGAAATTCTATCACAATTCGTTGCTTATAACGCAAGCTGCTAACACGCTCCATTTCAACGGTTTAGGGCAGCCGTATTATTTGGCCGATTGCGGTGCAATTTGGTGCACACAATTGGCACATGCCATATTTGAAGTGTGCAAAACGTCATGCTTCTATCTTCATTATTAGCTGGGAAAAACGATGTGGTGCATTACTTTCTGAACGCCCCTCGTATTTGGCTGCGGTAGCACAGTGGTTAATGGACTGGCTTTCTAGCTCGGTGGTCCATGGTTCGATCCCCAGTTGAGGTGGGATTTTTTAGACCGCAAACGGCTCCTGGGTCGACCCAGCCTCTTGAATTGGGTACCAGAGCAACTCTGGGAAGGTTAAGGCGGCGCGTGATGCTGACCACATCACCCCTAGTGTGCCGATGGTCAAGAAAATGTGGGCCTAACACCATATTCCCAATATAGGGTAGAGATGCCATGAAATTAAGAATCTTTTTTCTTTTAACAGTTTAAATTATTTGTGTTTTGCAATTCACTCTGTTTTACTACATTGACATTATTAATAAAAGATCTAGACATTTTTTTGGGGGGTAAAAATAAATGTTCCAAATTAATATTCCCATGTTTTATAAAAGGACAATACGCATATTTACTGGACGCATAAATCCCGACTTACGCACAAAATCGGCTTACGAACGTAACCTGAGACCTTACCGCAATATTCCTGTCACAAAACAACAGCCTGCACGTCACAAATGCGTCATTTGTTATCTTATCTTACATTTCCTAAGAACGGAAATCCGCCACGCTGCTGCTGCTAAGATAACGCCTCAATCAAAAGGGTTTTACCACCACCCAGACAGAACCTTCTAGCCCAGGGTTTCTCAGCTGGGGTTCTACATAACCCTAGGGTTCCGCGAAATGTTGTTAGAGGTTCCACGAGATGGTGATTGAAAGAAATAAAAGGACGTGTTTTTCTGTAAAAACTGTGCGCGCCGGGCAACGTTAGCGTTCATAGTGATGGGCAGTGACCGGACAGCACCGTATGGCTGTGCGCAATAGCACCGTGCTCACTCTGGTACATACCATATTTCATTAGCCTCTTGTAAAGTAGAAATTTGTGATAAAACTTTTTAGGACCTGGAAAAGGTTAAACAATTCAAGTAGGAAATGTCTTCTACCTACAATACTGACTTGTATTAGTACTATTATACTTGATACCCTTTGTTGGGGGAAGGACCTAAATAAGCAGATCTACCGAAAAAAATCATTCTCTGCTCAAAAGAGCATTGGCAACATTGACTGAATTATTATATTTACAACTTACTGATCACGTTAACGTATCATTTTTATGCAAGAGTTCCATGAGAATTATCTCAAGGGCTCCTCTAGGATAAAAAGGTTGAGAACAGCTATTCACAATCCACTGGCATAAATTACCACATTAAACGTTATTGTTTCTTTACCGTTGCTTTTTATTTTTAACTGAACCATAATCACATTGTCTGGAGGTGTGTAGTGGGCTGAACCAACAACTCTCCACTAACACACCTTCCCCCCTCCCCCCAATTTTTTTAGAACAGTCCGTATTAGGAAACGGAGAGAAGGAACAGGAACACACTTTACAAAGAAACACGCCACTCCGCTACGGCAGTATCCTCTATAGGACTACCTTAGAGTGTATAGAGCAGGTACAGTCGCCGCAGTGCAAAAACAGGTCATCAGAGGCCACAATTACTGAATTCATCATTTATATCTTGAGTATTTCTTTCAATTTTGTACGACTTGTTTCATTTTTGCTTATGTTTGTTCTTATGAGCGTCCGATTGACAGTGATTAGAGCGCTAGTCTCTCGCGGCAAAGTGTCGGGTTTGAATCATGGCATCGTTACGCTCCAGTCTACCCATCTGTAAATGGGTACCGTACCTGACTCTGCTCTTGAGATAGAGAAGGCAGAGAGGAAAGGAACAGGTCACCCCACATCATAAAATTAGACCTTGTATGGTGAGCACTTTACTCCCCTACTGCCGTATTTGAATGGGACTACCTTTATATTGTTAGATCAATGTCTTCGGTATTCAAATTATTACCACAAATCTGCTCGGTCTACAGCATGTCATGAAAGTCCACCATACTCCCTTGTTTCCTACACTGTACTTTAGTCCACACTCATCACGATATAATAACTCTACAACAACATACAAACATAAATAACATCACATACTGGCCATTCGAGTTTTACATCAACCTTTATTATAATGTATATGATTCCTCCGTCTTGAGCAATATCAACTGATGTTATTTTTTGGACATCAATTGTCATTATCATCACATGTATTCACACATCTCGTGGTTCACCTGTGTTTTTTTTTTTTTACTCTTTTGATTAATGATGAAAAAAAACACCCCATTCAACCACCGACAAGTTATAATTACTGTACAATATCTCATATAGTCTTCGGTTTGGTTGTAAGGACTATCTTCACTGCACACGGACAACGCCATCAGTGCTACGATCTCCTCCCTTAGATCACACAAGGGGGATCTCAGCACAGTGCACGAACTCCGTAGTACCGGCGAGAAACCTAATGTGTGTATATAGGAATCACAGTCTATAAATATTTTTATGGTGGGTAGGTTTCTCATTTTTAAATTTTTTTTTTCTTCGCCAGGGCAGCGGCCTGATAAGCCTACTCTTTACGATTTCCAACTGCCGTGGGATTTTTAACGTGCGCAACTTGCACACGGGACCTCCTATTTTTTCGCCCTATCCGAGAAGGCTAGGCATCCGATCTCACTACCTAGGATAACGGGGGAAGGACATCATTGGGACCACTGGTTCTGAAAAAAAAATGTCCATACATTATATTCCCACAACTGGGAATCGAACCAGGTACCTCTAGAGCTTGAGGCGGACGTCATACCTCTTGAGCCATTATATCTTGAATAAAGCGATTTTCTACATTGTTATACAAGATAATCGCTGACATACAAGACAGGTAGTTTTTTTCTTGTATCTCCTTCAGCAGTTAAATGCTCAGTTATTTTTAGTGGTTTATTTACTAGATGTTTGTTTGACTCTATGACATTCTAAGTATTTTACAAGTTCAAATCTCGGTCACAATGCTCAATTTACCAGCTATGACAGCGGTTACAAGTCCAGCTTAAAATATTTTCTAACAGTTCTATTTTCTTGGGACACAGTGTTTCTCTTGGTGATCACCTAACAGTTCTCTTCAAATGCCTTGAGGACTTCCAGACGTTATTTTTATGGAGTTCAAAGAGGTGTACTCGGCTTCCAACTCTTAGCAGACATTAGCAACAACAAAATGAACCCAACATAGACCTTACTAACTACAACAAATTAACCAAACATAATAGCATCACCGTTGCTTTTCAGCTGCTCAAAGACCATGACCTTCAACAAACTTTGGCCCAGCCCTACTGTTCCGTAAGAGCAGTCCTTTCTAAGCCTTTCCATCTTTTATTTTTGTCTCTACTTCAGGTGTTTTTTGTACATCTCCTACCCTTATTTGGTATGACATATACATAACATATAATGAAGAATGTAATGAAACACAATATATCAGCATAATAAGATGCCTAGAAAATTGTAACATGCAATATGATTTTTATTATGAAAGTAAACCATTTGGATTCTGTATAACTGATTTCTCTTTCTAAATGTTTTTAAAACAACATTCATTCACCAAATTGCAAGTGCAGTAAAAATTTAAAAACTTGAAGAAAGGCTATGTCACCGTCCAACAGACTCAGGTCAAAGACTGTGACAATTAGGCATCAATATGTAATGCCCCGTTTCTTTAATTCAAATAATTATTTTTTAAAACAAATTTCACAACTCGACATAAAATCTAGTGAGTAACAGCACATTATATCAAATATCTTCAGGCACTTTCTGCTAGCCAGATAAATTTTATTTCTCAGTACATTATTGCTTCTGCTATACTCCTGAGGTTGTTACCGAAAATTCTCCATACATGAATCAGTGGCAAATGTGAGTCACAAATGTCCGCCACAGATTTCTTCAGATCTGAATGAGTGACTCTGAAACAAGTTAGTGAATAAAACAGGCAACTCTTCTGATCCGTCTTTGTGAATCAGAATGACAATTATCATGATCTGAGCCAATGACAAAACTTCACATCACATGTCAGGACTTAAATAAACAATCAATCTGACATATGTCACTGACTCCAACTGACACTACAGCAACTGCTGCTATATGTCAATGACTCAAATTATGACAATTCTGCTAAATGGCAGATGTCACAATAAATGTGCTGTCATGTGTCACTGGTTCAAAATGACATTCCTCTTACTATATGGCAGTGACAAGTAATGACAAGTCTCCTGGCATGTGTCTGTGACTCATAGCTTATAAAGAAGAATAAAAAAACATGCATATTAGGAAACATTACAATAACATAAATAAATTAGAACTGAGCAAAGTTCTGAAAGGGACAACTACAACATAAAAATGATAATAGTGACCATGAAATTGGCTTTAAATATGCACAGAAAATAAAAATAATTCTAAATATATTTACTTCATTATTATAGATTATGTGACATAGTAGATAGTCCAATACATTATTTAAAAAAAAAAAAAATTTACCAGTTGCATGAGGTCGTAAAACATGATAGATACATAAAAAAATAGTTAAATATATTCAGACAAGAATACAAGTTAGGAAATGCAAGTTTAGAACTGGGCTTACTTGCCCTACCGTCAGTTCACCTACTCTCTATTTTGCTCCAAAGATTTTTAAAAGTCAAGGACTTATGTAAAATTTTTAAGGGTCTCAACCAAAAAATCCGGCAGGTAGATTTCAAACATATTTTTTTTTTTTTTAATGTGCGCCCGCTATTACTCGAGGCGAAATCTCCGGTTAGTATATCTAGCATGAGACTGATTTTACGTGAGTATCCTATTTTCCCTGTACGCTGACAGGTGTCCTCTCGCCATTCAGGCAGATACTCGCCGTCTTCGGAGGTACCCATTAGAGCTGGGTCGGCTCAGGAGCCGTTCAGGTTATTCCAGTCCCTGGTCGACGACACTCCTCTAAATATGCTCAGCCGGACTTGAACCTGGATCACCCGATCGCCAGCGCAGTGTGGTAACCATTACACCAGTGCGGCTCAAACATACAATATATCTACTATAATTTTGCCTCATTTTGGTGATGCATGTCCCTTTCAACCTAGACACAGGGTGCATCAGTTATATTAGGATGGATGTCCAAATATAAAAGACCCTTTGTTCTAAGTGTTCTGTGATGTTCTCCATACAATAGAATACAAAATGAATAAAATGACTGTTTAGTTATTTTGAGATATATTACAAACCTACACACAAGCATGACATAACTGTTTGACCTACACACAAGCATGACATAACTGTTTGATTATGATGATTCTATTCTGATGTCACCTGTAAAAAGTATCCATTAATTAAATGTTCAGACTGACAAAATATAAAATTTCTCCCCAACATGTTTCAAACCTATGAAATACATGTATTAACAAACTTTTTAGTTATGAAAAATCTATACCAACAATGAAAAAATAACGTTTTCTGTATTCCAAATCTGAATACCACATGCTTAATAAATTTATGCACACTGGTCAATTAGTGCATTATTCCAGTTGCACGATAAAACTATTGTGTTATCAGTGATGGTACAGCTGCATATCTCAATTTTCAGTTCACAATTCAAGTTAAAAAAAAAAAAACAGACAATAATAAAAACAAGCTTTTGTGATGCATTTCTAAACAATGATGTCTGTGTTGGCTTGTCTACTTTTGAGGAAAACATGAAAACAAATAAGTCACTCAGTTTCTTATGCAGCTGGTCCCCTTGCTGGAGGCCTACACCTGGAGGCCTACACCAAACATTCACATAATCTTGCTACAGTGGATTCTGTGGCAATTTGTTTGACATGATGAGGTTGCCAACCTCATTTTAGTTGCCTTGTTTGACATGATGAGGTTGCCAACCTCATTTTAGTTGCCTTGTTTGACATGATGAGGTTGCCGCCCTCATTTTAGTTGCCTTGTTTGACATGATGAGGTTGCCAACCTCATCTGTTGCCTTGTTTGACATGATGAGGTTGCCAACCTCATCTCAGTTGCCTTGTTTGACATAATGAGGTTGCAGTGGTCCTGTTCTGTCTTTGTTTAGAGACCCCAAGGAACCAACAAAACAGATGATACTGGAGTTGACAATAGAGGTTAGAGGTCACAGGCATCAGAACTGATCCAGACTGCACTTAAGATGTATCTGAAAGTTGTGACTCGTGCTCAACAGCCAATGACCTACTAAATTTTAACCCTGTTGTCTAAAATGGTGACAAGGCAAACATGCTTTTATCAAACATAAACTTTTCATAAAACTGTCAGACTTGACAATATTGTTTAATCCCTCTTGTGGATGCAATAGCTCAGGATTTCAATGTTAACATGCATATAAATCTCAACAGCAGGGATATATCTCATTCTCACTGTAAGACAGGAAATGAGGGATAGAACCAGACAAATATCAGTGGGAACATGAGGTGAACTCCATCATGTAATACAAATTCCTAAAGAAAACCCCCACGGCAAGAGCAAAAGAACTGCTCCGTCACAGGCTTCTTGCTGCAATTGTATCTATGCTCTGTAAGGAGTAAATAAGGAGATTAATTAACAAAAGAGGTGAGGAAAAGAAAGAGAAATAGGACACTCTGAGGAAACCACCAAACAGCTACCATAATGCAGCCCTTTTGGTGTGGAATCCCCAAAGTAAAAGAGACGTTAGTCCAAAAAACATATAGAGAAAACCGGAGACACAAGAAGAGTGAGAAAAAGGCAACACATACATGGAAGTATCTAGAACAGCAGGACTTAACATGAACTAAATGAAGGCCAGTACTTCGGAGGGAGCTAAAAAGTTAAGAAGGAAAACTGGGATACGTCAGTTTTATATGGACCACTTTCTGGAAAAATTAGAAAAGGAACAGCTCACAGTAGCATGTAGAAACACATCTGCTTAAACAGACACACACAAAATTCAAATTTATTCCCTGATTACGTTTTGTACTGCCCCTCCACACATATATCTAATGTGTCCTCCCAAAACCCAAAGCTTGGTCTGGCTTATATATTTTGATCATATGATAAGGGGCTAAAAAAAAAAAGAGCAATGTCTTATGAAGAAATATAACGGTAGGCAAAGATCGCAGCTAAGATTATACCAACTGGAAGAAGCCATCCGGTCCATGATGAGCTGAGAACAAATAAAACATAGATCACAATACATATATAATCACTATGGGGTGAAATTCTGCAAAGCTCATTTAAATAAATACTTGAAAAAACTTAATTCAAATTCTGGATAATTACTTCATGGAATTTAAAAAAAACAAAATATCTTTCTACTTTTTTCCATACAGTCCATGTTACAGGTCCTCCAACCCCATTATCCAAAATTACATGGACGACTACCGTGAAGCAGGGCCAGATTAAGCCAAGAAGGGCCTCTAGGCTTTTTGGTGTTTGGGCCCCATCTTCATCTAATAGCCAATAATTTTAATATTTTTTTTCAACCCCTTAGCATGGTGATGGTATATACTAGTATTATTAATAGACTGGTACATTAGTTTGTTAGCACTGCTTACCTCTTTTATTTGTAATTATTTTTTATGTTTATTTTTATTATTATTAAGGTAAACACATTTTATTGAAAAGTCACTGCATTTTTAAAATTTTTTTTAACTTATTCACACACCTCCATGAGCTCCGGGCCCTAGGCTTCAGCCTACTTAGCCTAATGGATAATCCAGCCCTACCGTGAAAAACAAAATTATTTAGAATTCCGAAACACATTTCAACCTAAGAGTTTCAGGTATGGGGTTGAAGTCCTGTACTTAGCAATATAAGCATATGTTCTGACTGGCACAGCCTCTAAGAGTTTACTCCTCAGCGGAGGTTAACCCTTGTCTCAAGGCTGTACATAATAACCACACCACCAAGGAGCTCTTCATGGAATAGTTTATGTACATCTTAACACAATGAGGGCAAGTAAAACATTAAAACCTTCCAGCACCTTCTAGACAATGTTTAGAGAGAAAGTTAAATTAATTGTTTAGTAGCCAGTAGTTTTCAGAAACTGCAATTGATTCATCGTTGTAGATATGGGGTCGGCAATCCAGAAGCTTTTAGGATCTACTTTAGTAATACAGAGCCCTCTAAAGATCTACTGTCTCTGTCGGGGGGGGGGGAATGACGACGGGGGTGGTGATGACGACCAGTATAAACAAAAGATCGTGTTTCTATCTCATGCACTTCACTAATATGTTTTAGTAGCCAGCTCAAGTTTTCATTGGGAATGCGTAAAAAGTAGCCTTGGTTCCGGGGCACCGTGATTTTAAATGCCGCCGGTAGAGGTCTAGTATTAAGTTTCTCTAGTTTAAAAACATCTTTCTTTTTTTCACACAGTCGCCTAAAGATCTACTAAATCATCCACAGGGATCTACCGGTAGATCGGAATGGACTGGTTGTTGACCCCCATTCTAGATCATTCTTGAATTAAAAAGAGGGAATCCAAGGCCTGCGAGTCATAAACAAATAAAATAAAAAAAGACTAAATAGTAGATAGCCCAAGAAAGTCAGAAAGTAGGTGGACAACAGAAGACAATTGAAAAAACAACAATCACGGGCACTCTAAAGTTTCAATTCAGGTCCATCCAAAAGACACCACTGCCGTATTGTGCAAGTGACTATGATATGACACCTCTATAATAATGTGTGGATAATTCTAGGTCTAATATTCCATAGTTGTGAGGTGTGTCATGACAGTGACTACCTGAACAATAAACTTTTTGGGGGCTTATTTAGCGGGTTGTATATTGTTAAAGGACAAGAAGGGAAAGGGTCTGCAACAAGACGATACATCATTGTCTAGAAACCCAGCCCCTGCAGATCTGAAAGGAACAGTCCTAGCTGCAATGATCTGACCATGTCAGCAGAATGGGAGAAGACTGGCTACCACGATAAACATGGGAAACCAAGAGCCAAGGATCCAGACCTCTAGGATAACCCAAAGTTTGCTCGGACAATAACATCAGACCTTGAAGGACCAAGGACTGGACTAGAATCAGATCACAAGGAAGACAGCCGATAGGATAGCATGACACTCTTTCTCGCTAACCTCTACACCCCAACATAAAAGAAAAACTATGTTACTGTTGTTCAGAATCGGCATCATTGCACTCCAGGCAAACCCACAGGTGCTCAGTCTCCCTCAGCAAATGTCTAAGGGTATGAATGCTAATTGTTCCTGTTGCACGCTGGTTGTATATACGCCAGATGTATCTTCTTACTATGTAAGTAAGTATATTGTTAACATGGTCACTTTGACAGTGAGGTAATATCATCTAGATGGCCTGGTTCAAATATGCAGTGTCTAGCGCTCGTCTTGCTTTTCTGTTGTTTAGTGTCTACCTACTTTCTTCCTTTATTTTTTTACAAGAGCCTACAAGTTACTCATTTCTGTTAATTATATTGTGCTTGAAACTCAGCAATACCTAGTCTGATAAGCTAAAAGCTGGAACAAGATAAGTACAGCAGGAAGCGTCACTAATCTGAAGAATACACACATAAATAAAGTTACTGTCTTACCTGCTACCTTCTGAAGCAGTGCCAGTGGGTCCTGTGTTAGTCTGCATGAAGAATCAGAGACACGACACTTGTATGAGTGATTCAGTGATATATCCATTAAATGTATACTGACAACTAGTGAAACAGTGACAACATTTTCATTGATGTATGAACTAAGTATGTCAAATCATGCAAGCTGCAAGTAATAAAGAGACACTTATACAGTATTATACACTCATGGACTAGTACAAATGACTCATATTGGACATGCATAACTCGGACCAGGTCACTTATGACAGATACAATTATAACTTAAGAGACTGGTGCAGTAATCGGCCAGTTTAAACTACTGTACAAACAAATGATCTGTGTAGTTCCCAGGTTTCTGATGACACAAAGATAGACTAAGACAACTGAACCTTCAGGCGTGTCACAAAAGGGGTGTGTGTGTTATACATGGGTCTGGTAACCTCATCATATAAAACAAACTCATACGGAAACCACACCTGCAAGTGTATGAGAATGTTTAGTAAAAGCCTTCATGCCAGTGGACTGGCTGCGGCAGTGGCTCCATAAGGAGTGAAAAAGGACAATGACTGAATAAATGACTGTGTCACTTGCTAAATTTCTTGGCACGATTTTACCACGGCTATCAGTGAATATCTCCTCAGGATATCATTAGGCTTTGTTACTTCATTTTCTATTTTTGTTAAATTTGAGTTAATAAACTGTTTTGCTTGTTCTGTATTTTTATATTTTTTAATCTTTCTGTATCATACATCTTATCGTTTTTTTAAAATTCATTTACCCTCGCGTTTACATTGTCCGTTGCCTTTGTCTGTTGACCTATATTTACCTTTGTCGCATGTTTGTGACTGTGGTTGATAAAGGGTGACAAAAATCCAGAGTTTTCTGTATAAGTTAATTTGTAAAACTAAATCCATTCCATTTCATTTTTTAATTTATATATTAAAATGAATGAATGATAATCAAATGCAATGTCCGAAACTCAATTCGTAGTGCTCAATACTGATGGCTGTTTTCACCTGGAATGAGCCCTAATCATCAAAAACATTTTAAGACTATAAGGAAGATTGTTTAAAAACTGAATGCTAATAGTGTGTAATACAACAACAGGTAATGTGCAATTCTATACGAGCTGAGTATAGAATTCTCATTCATCATTGCTTTCAAAACAGCTCTAAAATTTAACAATTTCGTTAATTTTAAAGCCAGGTATATATTCTAACTCTGCCTTGGCCGGCCCCAAGACCGGCTGAAAAAGGAGGAGGGCGGCCTGCGTGGAGGCCGTAAGGAGGCAGCCCCTCCACCATGCAAAGGCACAACAGGCCAATCACCTGTTTGCTTTAAATCATGATTACGAGAACTACAAGAGAGAAAACCGGACTGATTCTAAAGGCGACAAACTGGAACGGACTATGACTTATGGAACTTGGAACACAAGAAGTATAAATGGGAAAGAAGAGGAGCTGGTGGAAGAGATGAGGAAAGCAAAACTAGAAATCCTAGCTATTACGGAAACAAAGAAAAAAGGACAAGGAGTCATGGATCTCGATGGCAACACGCTGCTCTACAGTGGTGTACCCACATCTGAAAGAGCTAAAGGGGGTGTGGGTTGCATTGTGGCCAAAAACCAAAAAGATAGTATCAAGGGATGGAACTTTGTCTCGGAGCGCATTATGGTTGTAAAACTAAAAGAAGGAGAAACCATAGTCAACCTGGTCACAGTGTATGGGCCAAATGAGGATGAGAGAGCAGAGGTCAAGGAGGAATTCTTCAAACTGCTTCAAAGGACAGTGGATGACTGCCTAGATGAAATTATCATGCTCGGAGATTTCAATGCCAGAGTTGGAAATGACCATGCTAGATGGGGTGGAGTTATTGGAAGATATGGAGAAGATACTCTCAATGACAATGGAAAGTCACTCCTTAGATTCTGCAGTGAGCAGAATCTGATCATTACAAACACAAAGTTCCCCCATAAGCATACACTAGATGTGAACCAACAAAGAATGAGAAGTCACTGATCGACTATGCCATTGTTAGGAGGAGCTCATTCAAATATGTCCGGATGCTAGAGTCTGGAGGGGGCCAGAGATTGGAAGTGATCACTACCTGCTTACAATCAAAAGAACAACTGAAAGAGTTGCTCAGCCTAGGAACTGCCCAACATCACGCAAGAAACAAAGTAAACGAACGGGAGAAATAAGTATTAAGACCTACAAGCTGAGAGAGCCAGAAGTTAAGACCAGATATCAGGGGCTTATTGCTGCAGCGGTGAGAAACACAGAAGAACAACCTGATGACTTGGAAACCCTCTGGCTTAAATTCAAGGACATCATAAAGACAGCTGCAGAAGCATGTGGTGAAGTCCTACTTGGGAACCAGAGAAAGAGGACAGCTTGGTGTACAGAGGAAGTCAAAGAGAAAATAAGAGAGAAGAAAATGGCATGGAAACAATACTTAGGAGCTAAAAACACAACTGGACAAAGGGAGAAATATAGAGAATATGTGACACTCAGAACAGAAGCACAGAACAAGGTGCTAGCAGCAAAACAGAAGTCCAGGGAAGAATTTGGAGAAAAGCTAGAAAAAGATGCGCAAGAAAACCAGAAATTGTTCTATAAGACCCTAAAGAACATGAGGAAGGAAAGACAATGCCCTCTCAAATTTATAAAGGACAAGCAAGGCAAATTGCTTACTGCCCCAAAGGAAGTAATGGAAAGATGGAAAGAATATTTCTCAGAACTCCTGGATAGTGAGCATGGTGAAGCATCAGAAATGATAACTACTAGCACAGAAGAGAAAACCAATGATGGTGAAGATGACATAAAGATGGAAGAACTGAAGGCAGCACTGGAGAAAATCAAGATGGGCAAAGCAGCAGGGCATGATGGTATAACACCAGAAATGGTTAAGTACATGGGAGCATCAGGCGACCTATTACTCTTAAGGGTCCTGCAGGCAGCGTGGTGCAACAAGACCATACCAAAGGATTGGGAGATTGCCATCATACCACCAATTTTCAAAAAGGGTGACAATCGACAATGTGGAAACCATAGAGGCATATCCCTTCTCAGTGTCCCTGGTAAAATCTACTCTAGAATCCTAGAGCAGAAACTCCGACGCCTAGCTGAGCCACAATTGGATGAGGTCCAGTGCGGATTCTGAGCAAACCAAAGTGAAAAAGGACCTTGAGTATAAGAGTGAGATCCATCTTTGTTTCATAGATCTGGAAAAGGCGTTTGACAGGGTCCCCTGGAGCAAACTTTGGGACTGTTTGGCAAGGAAGAACATTCCAGCACCTCTGATTCATGCTATACAGAGCTTCTACAAGTCTTGCAGAAATTATGTGAGGACAGCAAACCATAAGTCAGAAGAGTTCAGGACCACCACTGGTGTAAGACAAGGTGATATCCTGTCACCTTATCTTTTCATACTCCTCATGGATGATGTCATCAAGGCATGTAAGGAGAGAACAAGAAAGTATTCAGTGGGGTACTGGAAGATGAGACAGGTCTGTATTTCAGATCTGTCATTTGCTGATGATGTTGCCCTGATTGCTAAATCAGAGGCACATCTCCAATCCAACCTGCAAGTCTGGAAGGAAGAGCTGGAGAAGAGAGGGATGGTCATAAGCAGCTCTAAAACAAAATCTATGGTGATATCACGAGAAGAAAGAAGACATCAGATTAAGCTGGGAGAACAGGTCGACTACTTTAAATACCTCGGAGCTATTATAGACCAAAAGGGAGGCATCAAAGAGTTGGCCACTCGAAAAGCAGCAGCTGGGAGACTTTTTCTACATGGTAGAAGGGGAACGACTAAGTAAGTTAGTATATATTCCAGCAGATCAGATCCACTCTCTCCCAAAAAAAAAAGTACTAAAGAAACTGAATGAAGAAACATGTACTTTATGAAACAGGGTAGATTAAAACAGAATTACAACCTGCTAAATATAATAGAAATATACATTGACATTTTTTACTATTTGTGGTTTCCAAAGAGACAATGAAAGAATATAACCACTGTTCCCTCAGGCATATCATACGAGGTGACTAACTTGAACCTGTGTATGGGGTTTGCAAACTCATCATATTAAATAAAGTGCTACAGCAATAACCAGAACAGAAATATATAATTGTGCTATGGAGCAGATTTCTTGCAAACAGCTCAACACCAGAGTTGGTTCCATGCACCTTAACTCTTTGACTCCGTAATTATTTTCCACCCTGTGCCGTAATTTTAATTCGCGAGACTAAAAACAACGCTCAGAGAGTTGTTTTGGCACAGGTGTCAAATCTGACCAATGCTCTGAGCGTTGTTCCGGAGTCAGAGAGTTAAGATGAAAGAACAACAAAAAATGAGAATGATTAAACAGTATGTAATCTGACAGTAGTAATGTGACTTTCTCAAGACAGCTCAGTACCGAACAAGTGACCTAGTTTTTCACTGTCATAACCAAACAAACAGTAGAATATGTACTCCAAAACTGTCAGCTCCATGAGAGCAGCATGGTGACTAATGTGGCTTTCTCCAACGCAGTTGAGGGACAAACAGCATGGTGGCTAATGTGGCTTTCTCCAACACAGTTGAGGGACAAACAGCATGGTGGCTAATGTGGCTTTCTCCAACACAGTTGAGGGACAAACAGCATGGTGGCTAATGTGGCTTTCTCCAACACAGTTGAGGGACAAACAGCATGGTGGCTAATGTGGCTTTCTCCAACATGTGACGTACGTCTAGTTTGACTAGTGAATTTTCCCTGATATGATGGATGATTTAAAGGGACCTTTAGCTTTTCATAACATTAGAACCCCTGAACATTTGTTGTAACTTTTCGTTTGCCAGAACGCATTCCACCGGGACTCATGTAGGATACAGCGACGAGATCAAAGAGACAGACCGAGGGATCTTAGGGGAGACTATCGGCGCTATCAAAGACAGTAGTTTTCCCTGATACGAGACGCAGTTGCTTGCCGCTAATTTCGCGTCTCGGTGTCAATCGAGGAACCGAGCGAACGGGGGAAAGCGAAACGGGCAGCAGCGAGCGGATACGAAGACCAGGGGGCGGCTTCTTCTCTTGATTTGGCGGTCAGATCCCCAAAAGTTCGTGAGATCAAATAAGTTGTTAAGTTTATCATGTCCCACTCAACTTACATTCCATTTTAGCTAAATAGACCATGAAGAACTAGACACGTTATCACTCGCTGGCCAGACCTTTACAGAAGCACTAGCTTTATTGAAATCTTGTTATAGATTTTCCCCTGGATTTTATATATATTTGCAGTGATTTCTATTTCTGTGCAAAGCGGTAATATATATTGTGTAAAGTGATCAGTGGTCTAGCTCAGTCATTCTATTTAAATGGAGTTTGTGCTAATTTAAATCTATTAAATTAAACCATCTCAAGAGTTCCAGTTTTAAATATAATGACCTATCTATTATATTATTTCAAAAGATAACAGATGCTTAAATTAACTTTTAAAGTCGCAAAGGAATTTATAATTAATAAATTCAGTTAAGTCCTAGTTTTATAGATGTGTGTTTTTAACCACTAGAACTCGCGCAGTGTTTATTAAATACATAATTAAATACTCGAGTGTATTATAGGCTTAACGGGAAATTCATCGCGCTTTAGAAGGTTATTTGTTTTCGGTATATTACATGTCTTTTTTTTCTTTCATACAGAGTGATCGTAACCTGTGCGATCCCAGCATTAAGAAAGCAATAAAGAAATCAATCTAAGCAAAGCAAAGCATAAACAGTGTGTAGAGTTCCCCTGACGCAGAACTTGTTGAGACTGTGTACATTTTTAATCTTTGAGGCGATTCTATGTTTGGAATTCCGCTATCTAACTTATAGCAAAGAAAGCACACCCAAAGACAAATTTAACGCACCATCAAACAACTTAAGTCGTAACGGGAAGAAGAACACTGGCCCGAGCTTTGTTAGTTTACTGACACAGAGAGATAATTCATAATTTCCTGAACAGTGATGTGACTAGTTTTCTCACTGGACTTAAACCATACCTCACGGATAAAGTGTACCAGCACACGTAAGAATTTTATTATCCGCGGCATAGTCAAATAGACCACACCATCCTCACCCCGGTATCAGAGACCGTGCCCTCCCATAGAAACTGTTATTAAGAAAAGAGACACAACTACAGATTCATTTTCCAGCGATTACGGGACCCTTTTATGTGCTGACCGCCTACCCGATAATCTGGGGCTAGAACTTGAACAAACACTCATACATTTAGTTGAGGTGTAACTGCTGTTGTGTTATTCTATGGAGTGCAAGATTTTTTCACAATCGGTAAGTGAGAGCAAGATGAGTGAAGGCCTTTGCTAGCGCGTGTATGAATGACAGGAAATTAATTCTTTTGTGTGACCATTTTGTTAACTTGCTTACCTGGTAACATATATCTTTTCTGTATACCCTACATTGTTCCTTTAAGTGGGATAGTTGATAATTTGTTAACTCTGTTTAAAACCACCTCCTTTCCATTTGCTTAGTAAAGGGAAGAACAGCTGGGAAGAACAGGTTTTTTTTTTCTATCACTTATACCTAACTTGGTAACACCTCTTTCAGAGTAATTAACTTCACTGTTAGGTTAACGTACCCGTGTTCCTGATATTATCTATCTTTGGACTGGGTTTGTCTTTGTCTAATGAGCGGGAAGGGCTTAGTCGATACCAATCTTCTTCACCCCCTCCCAAATTTGTTATTTGCATTTGTGTACTTATGATAATTTATGTAATATCTGATATTTTTAGTGATTGATGTTTAAAGTGAATAAAATCACATAAACTCATTTAGTTCTGTGTGTTGGATATACCCAAAGCCCAACTTTTCCCCTATTCGTTTAATATAGTTTGTATCAACGTCGTGTGTGTGTTTGAAAACACCGAATCGGTGTGCGCGCAGATGCGAGTCTGGAAAACTGGCAAATAATTGTTTGACCAGGAGAGTGAAAGGGAAGATTGAGAGACACGATTTGTCGTAAATAAGTCTGTCTTTACTCTCCTCCAGCACGCTGTGAAGTAACTATTAAATCTCTACATTTTCTATCACTGAGCTTTCCATCATCATTTTCCACTCTAAACCGGACCACTATTTCTACGACTCTTTTCTCTCAAAATAAATTTACGACACAACACAGTTGAGGGACAAACAGCATGGTGGCTAATGTGGCTTTCTCCAACACAGTTGAGGGACAAACAGCATGGTGGCTAATGTGGCTTTCTCCAACACAGTTGAGTGACAAACAGCATGGTGGCTAATGTGGCTTTCTAAAACACAGTTGAGGGACAAACAGCATGGTGGCTAATGTGGCTTTCTCCAACACAGTTGAGGGACAAACAGCATGGTGGCTAATGTGGCTATCTCCAACACAGTTGAGGGACAAACAGCATGGTGACGATAGAAGCCTGAGATGGACTGCCAGCTTTAAAACAGAGATAGATGTGGTTATCTGAGAATGTACAATGAACAAGAACAGTCATAACAAGACACCAGTAGCCAAGACAGCCAAAGCTACAACCAGAAGTCCTTTGTCAGATACGGGACACTCAGAACAGCGCAAAATGGAAGTGGCTAGCCTAAGCCATTCACAATCACGGGGGACACCATTTTAGTGAGATTCACATCTTTCATTGTTTTATGCTTTTCTCACTTATTCCTTCAAATTAGTTAACAATGTCCATTTTGTGCTTATGTTACACATTCCATCCCTGATAAAGATTTTCTGGTAATAATTTCTGCTGTGCTCAAGTAAAACAGTCCATGCCCTGTCAAGTTCCAGAGGGTCTCTGAAGACACAAAGAAAGAACAGAAATACTACACCCTGAGGAGTGTCATACATGGCGACTAATGTCAGTTGAATGGGGCTGGCAACCACGTCAGGAGTGTCATACATGGCGACTAATGTCAGTTGAATGGGGCTGGCAACCACATCATGTAAAACAAATCACTAAATAAACCTATGCTGCAGGAGCATGTGAGTGCTTGTGGGGACAAGCTGCGGCAGTGGCTCCGTGTCTTGCACTATTCCCCAATGATGAACTGTTCACATGTATCCCATGACAGACAAGTTGGGATATTACCAGCTCAGCAAAAGAGAACATGTGATAATCTTCAGACTTCGCATGGGCCACAACAGATTGGGATATATTCTTTTCAACAAGCTAAAGATAGGAACTACCGATGAGTGTAACTGTGGCACTGATAAAATGACTGCTGAACATCTGCTTCAAAGATGCCCAACATATGAGGAACATAGAAAGCACATATGGCCGTCACCAGTACCATTTTCCAAAAAACATTATGGAGATGCAAGCAGCCTGAAGCTGACTGCGTCTTCTTTGAAAATATTCAAGAAGACGTCTGAGAGTGTACGTCTAAGAAGAAAGTTGGGACATCTCAACATTCTAGATGTCCATGTTAAACAGTTGCATATTTCACTGAATCAGAACTACCAACCCATTTTCTGAATATCATCATGATTCTTTAACTCCCCAAGGAGCATGGGCCTCCAACAAACTTGCCATCAGCTCAGTCTTTCCAAGCCGTCCTCATCCTTCCATGTCTGTCTTCAGTTCTTTTTTCTTCATGTGTTTTATGTCTCCCTCTATGGGGATTCCAGAATAAGGACTGCCTTGTGAATACCACAACATAAATACATGTTTAAACATAGACATAAATCAATCCTTAATAGGTTCAAACACTTACAGCATATGCCTTCTTTGTTCTGTCATCCTGTTAGGAGAAAATTTAAGACAGACATTTACATTACTATAAAAATGTTTATTTAACAGGACATTCACACACCTATTGGCCATTACAGTAACTATTATATTACTACAACAATTATGTTACTGCAGAAAATACATTCATGACAATTATGTTACTAGTTAAAGATAAAGGTAGTCCATAGCAGAAACTGCCGGAAAAGGGGGGGGGGTGAAGTGTTAGAGACCTCACCATACTAGACCTAGCTTTTTTTATGAGGTGGAGTGACCAATTCTCTTCCTCACTGCTTTGCCTTCCCTAACTCATGAGCACAGTCAGGTACCAATTTACAGCTGGGTAGCCTGAAGCATGACGCTACCAAATTTTGAAACCGGAACCCGGTAACTTTGCCACATTGGGCTAGTACTCTAACCACTCTCCCAATCGGACACTCCATGTTTGTGGTGAAGTGGGATGTTATAAATATTTATAGGGGACTTAGTGTACTGACTGAGATCAGCTGTGAAGGTATCTATATCTATTAAGAGTAGTGTATTATAGATAACCTTACTTGCTACCACATATCTATATATCTCAGTCAGAATTATTCTGGAATAGTGTGATGACTACGTTATGTGTCTAGGGTATGTGTATGATGAAGTGTAAGTCACAACAACAGACAGATAAACAATTTAATTTAATCCACTACTCTTGACAACACTGTGACACTCACATACATATAACACTCTATGAAAATATCTTAAGGAGTCACTGATAACTTTTCAAATAACAATATGTATTCATTGTTGTCATAAAGGTATATGTGTCCTGATTCAAATACAAAGGAACCAGGAATCACAATCAATTTTAATTACAAGTATATGTACAGACTTTATCAATATGAATATTGTAGTGACATATATTATTAAAAATATCCTATGTGTGTCAGTTGTGTAGTAGTAATATGAGGTAATACTGGTTTTGTTTTGTTCAAGCTCTGTTGGTATTTGTCATCATGACTTCAATAGTTTGTCTTTTGGGACTAGTATTGGAGATGTTCTCAGTTCCTCATATTAAGACAATTAAATTCCCCTCTGAATGTTATTTTTACAAAGTCATTTCAAGATGAGGGGACATAATGTTGAGCTCAGCTGGCCAAATCAGCTTATCTTGCGTGATGGCGGCAGGAAAGGACTCCTCTGCTCGAATTCTCCCCTGGGCTCTGGAGACACCTCACTGATAGCTAAAAAGACCAAGGAGTAGGCTGTCCGACTCTGGATTCAGCAAAGCTCTGACCAGGTGCTGCTCAATACCATCAAGACCACGGTCCCTGAAATCAAGAAGGATGTACCTTCTACTTCATAACTAACTTATACTCTCTTTTTACACTGATCACAACACATCACAAACATTGAGTTCAGAGCGTTAGGCCAACTATCAGCTTCATCTGAAATACTTTATACCAGTATTTACCTCCTTAATGGTTACCACGCCTCTGCACTTCCAGCATTATTTCTGTCTAATCAATAATCTAGGTGTCAGTGTACTGTTTGGCCATTCCATGCAGTTTTACTTTCCTCCGACACCTTCTGTTCAGGCGGGAGCATTATAGGTTTTACATCATGTTTGCTACTGAACTACACATATATATACAGGCATAAATTAACAATTCACATTCAATTTTCATTACAAGATACTGAATGGTTTAAGCTTACCACAATTCATAGAATAAACACAGATACGTTGATTAGCAATGAATTCTGGCACAAATTCCCATCTGCTTATGTTCCAGGCTTTTATTTAGCAAAATATGAGCTGGCTTCAACGCACTGTGGCTTTATCAAGCTTATTTGCACTAGTGGTCTCGAACTAACGCTCCTATGTGAGTATATCAGCGAGTCTAGCCAATGGAGCCACGTTTCGACAAGTGTTTGAAAAAATGTTACCTTTTCACGTCTCCCCTAACAACGAAAGATAGTATTTATAGCCCGACCAATCGTGGTTAGTCTTTCATTTGTTGCGCTCCAATCAATTTGGAGTTTACATGGTAGGCTAATTCTGTAACGTAAGGTTTTGTTCAAACACGTTATAAAAAAATTTTATGAGCAGAAATGATTTTATGTTGTCAGGCATCCCCACTATTTTATTTTGGTTATAATTTATTAATTCCTGGACTATTTGCGTAACGTTTTACATATTCTTTGTCAGCAAGCCCTAAGGAACCCAAATATCCAAATTTAAAAGAGCTACGTGGCTGCGTTCAAAATATGCAATTCCTTCTACCTCCTGTTTCGAAGATGTGCTGTCTGGGTACTGTAATGTTTTCAAACGTAAACCCATCTATTGTTATCTTTCCTAATAAGCGTTTTTTATGATTTTAAAACCTAACTCTGGGAAGGGTAGTGAATTTTATCACTGTTCGTCCAAAAAAGTTAGTGCATGTAGTCTTACACGCGTGATGGCAGCATTTGTGTATCGCGCGACGCGTGTTTAGTGTTCGGCTTTCTGCCTCTCCCTTCTCGCTATCCTTTAGTCCATCTGTCTTTTGTTTTGGTAACGCAGTATAATTAATGTTAGGATTAATTTAGGTCATTACGCAGTCTGCCTCTCAATGTTTTTCCAAGAAATACAGCACACGTTTCATTGAAGAAAGCGGGTAATAATATAGTAGGCTTTTACTATCAACGTGAAAGCGTTACAATTTGCAGACGAAGCATAAAACAAGGGGGATTTCGAGTACCTTCTTTGTGACAGCACTGTTATTTTACCATTGCTCTTTTCTTTATTAATTTTATTTGTTAGGCTTCAGATTTACCTAATAATTTATATATGTGGATTAGAATATTCCACGACACCTCCCCTCTTAAAACAGACATTATATGTCAGTCCTTTATTCTATATACACATAGAGAAATTTATTATTATTTCTGGGGTTTACGGTGATTCTCATCACACGGATGACGGCTTAAAAAATCCGCTCCCAAATTGGTTTTTCCAGATATATACTCAATGCTAAAATTATATGGAGCCAAAAGTAAAGACCATCGGAGTAACCTGGAGTTCTCATGCCTAGCCTGTGCTAGAAACGATAAAGGTTTGTGGTCTGTTTGCAACTTAAATGCCTTCCCATATAGATAAATATTGAATTTCTTTATCGCCCATATTACTGCAAGACATTCTTTTTCGCTAGTTGAGTAGTTGATTTCAGCTTTATTCAACTTTCTGCTAGCATATGCCACTGGGCTTAATTCCCCATCCAATGCATCTGATTTCTGTAGTAGAGTTGCACCTAACCCAATATTACTTGCATCCGTCCTTACTATGAATTCTTGACTTAAGTCAGGTAATTTCAAAATGGGTTTACTTGTGAGCTTTTCCTTCAATTCTTGGTAAGTCATTTCACATTGTGGTGTCCATGTAATGCGATCTGGATGTCCTTTACGTGTCAATTCAGTTAACGGTGCACATATGGAATTAAAGTTTTTGATATACTTCTGGTAGAAACCACATAATGAGACAAAGGATCTCACGTCCTTCTTGGTTTGTGGTCTCGGGGCTTTCTGTAGTTTCTCTAAATTCTTTGGGTCAGGGGTCATGTTTCCCTGATAAACTGTGTGTCCCAAAAATTCCAATTCTTTACATCCAACGCAACATTTGGTTGGTCGGGCTGTTAAATTTGCCTCCCTAAGTCGATCAAACAGCATGTTCAGAGAGTCAATGTGTTCCTCAAATGTTTCTGTTGCTATAAGGATATCATCCATAAAATTTGTTATACAGGGATTATTCAGAGGATCCAATAATTTTTCTCATCATTCTAGAGAAGACACTAGGCGCATTCTTCAATCCAAATGGCAATCTATTAAACTCATAGTGTCCTTCTGAGGTACTAAAAGCTAGGTATGGTCTAACCTCAGGCTTTACTGGAATCTGATAGTATCCTTTACTCAGATCCACTTTTGAGAAATATTTAGCTTTATTTAGCCTGGCAAACAGCTGATTTGTATCCGGCAATGGATCCACCTGTCCTTCTGTAATAGCATTCAGTCTCCTGTAATCTATACAGAGTCTATGTTCTCCAGAGGGCTTCCTTAAGAGTACAACACCGGAACTATACGAAGATTCACTGTGTGAAATAATTCCTTCCTTCAATAGATAGTCTATCTCTTCCTTCAAAGCTTTCTCCTTAGCAAACGGAATCGAATATGGTTTCATACAGACAGGTGTGGAGTCTATTAGTTTCATATCATATTCCAATAGGTTTGTATGTCCTGGTCGGTCTGTTAACACCTCTGCATGATTATTTAGAACCTGTTGCACTCTCTCTTTCTGAGTTTTCGTTAAATGTGTACTGATTTTCACCTGTGCTGCTGTCTCACAGGGGTGTAATGGATATTCAAATGATGAAAGTGGTTCCTTTTTCATCTCCATGGCGATGGACAAGGTCAACAAGTGTGTCTCTTCCTGATGTTCTCTTTCCAAATATTTCTTCAGGAGATTCACATGATAGATTTTTTCTTTCCCCTTCTTATCTATCTTATAATTTGTTCTAGATACCTTCTCTAGAACTGTATATGGACCCTGCCATCCAATTTGTAACTTATTCTGACTCCCGGGCAAAAGAAGCAGTACTTTCTCTCCCACAGTCAAATTTCTGTCTTTCGCCTTCCTGTTATAATAGGCAGCATGTTTCTTCCTGGCTTGTTTCAAATTTTCATTGGCAAGTTTCCAGCCAGTTTTTAACCGAGTGGTCAGCTCATTCACATATTGGTATGAAGATGTAATGTTTTCCTCTGCCTTTTCATCAGTCCACGTTCTTAACAAAGCTTCAAGTGGACCTTTTATTGGCCTTCCAAACAATAATGTTGCCGGGGCCATACCGGTTGAACTATGGGGTACCTCCCGATAAGCAAAGAGGGCGGCGTGCAGGTACTGGTCCCATGTATCTGGTTTTTCGTGTGCCAACTTTCTCAGGATCGACATCAATGTGCCGTTAAATCTTTCCACTTGGCCGTTCCCTTGGGGATGATACACACTACAATGGAAGTGTTTGGCCTGGAAGATCCTGAAAACTTCTTCAGTTAGTTTCCCCTTGAACTGAGAGCCATTATCAGTCAAGATTTGATTGGGAAAGCCTAACCTTGTGAAAATTGTGAGCAATGCCTCTGCCACATGTTTTGAATCAATCGATGACAGGGCTACTGCCTCTCCCCACATAGAACAAGTGTCCACCAGAGTCAGAATGTAGCTGTTCCTTCTCTTGGTTCGGGTGAGAGGTCCCACAAGATCCACGGCAACTCTCTCAAAGGGTGTTCCCACTATGGGCATTTCCCCCAGAGTTGCTGGTGCAGTCCAATGTTTAGGTGCTACTCGTTGGCACTCTGGACAGGATTTTACATATCGTTTGATATCTTCAGTTATTCCTGGCCAGAAATAGTGACAAGCTATTCGCTGTCCTGTTGCGCTGATTCCCATATGACCACTGAAGGGAATCGCATGCCCTAGTTCCAACACTTTAGTCCTATATGAAGTGGGAAGGACCAGCTGTCCGTGACCATTGGATTCAGATCCAGCCTTCCTATATATCAGTTTGTTCTTCATATAAAACTCTCCCTTGCCTGGAGGTGTATGAGATTTGGGCAACTTCTTGAAACATGGCTTGAGTGTTTTGTCCTCAGCCTGTGCCTTCCTCATCTCATCTGGGTGAGTATTTATGGGATTATCCTCCTCCTTCTTTGACTGTGATCTGGTCTGCACTGTTGCCAATATCACAGGTCTCTTGGGATTCCCCAAGAAGACATATCTACACCCCAATATTAGAGGGTAGATTGGCTCATTTATCACTGCTGCTTTTATGATTCCTTCCACATATCGCGTTTTCACTTTTATTCGGGCGACGGGAAGTGTCATGGTAGCTACATCCTTGGTTGCAGTTTGAATCTCCACTGTTTCCGTGGTGTATTGATCGGCCTGCACCAGGTGAGAACTCACAACGGAATCGTAATCTAAACCGGTATCATATAAACATCTTATAGTGACACCATTACAGATGACATCTTCACACACTGGGGGGTGGTATGGTTCCTGTAATTCTTCAGGTTTGCCCTTCTTTTCCTTTTTCCCCGATGTCATAGCAGCAAAATGAGGAGGTTTCCTTCTACAATGGTCAGTGTCATGATTGTTCATCTTACAATTTTTACACCACCTTTTTCCTTGGTTGAAAGATTTTCTTTCATCATATTTCCTTTCATCGAATTGTGGGAATTTATTTTTATTTTCATACCGTGGCCTATCAAATTGGTGCTTACCTTTATTTTGATCCTTAGGATCAAATTTATTAAAGTTCTGTGGTGCCCTAAAGTTATCCACTTGTTTCTTTTTATTACCTGTTACCTCTGCTTGAGCCGCTTGATACCTTTCAGCAACATTTAGCAACTCACCCAGCCTCTCTGCACCTTGTTCCATGAGAAACTTTCTCAGGTCTGGAGCCATGGACTCTCTTAATTGCTCTATAAGGACCATTTCCTTAAGATCTTGGGTTTTCCCCAGAGAAGTCCATTTCTCCAAGTATGTCTCTATTCGTGCAGAGAACTGGTGATAGGTTTCACCTGACAGTAGTTTAGCATTCCTAAATTTTTTCCTATAAAATTCTGCATTCTTTTCATACCTTAACAAAAGAGCCTGCTTTAGCATGTCATAATTTTCCTGATCACCTCTGCTCATTTTTGCAAAAACTTCATAAGCTGCCCCACGAAGTCCCTGAGATAACTTTAAGCTCCACCTTTCTCTCTCTAACCCATACGTGGTAGCTAATAGTTCATACCTATTTAGGTAGCTCTCTATATCATCGTCTTTCTCAACAAAATGATCTAAATGAAAATTCATAGCTGAGGTTGAGGCTCCTTGGCTAGCAGTGGCATCAGAGGCAAAGGGACTGGCACCATTTTCAGGAGCATGGCCCTGAAACTCAAACTCCCTTAGTCGTAATTCATGTTCCCTTTGTAATCTTTTCTCCTCCTTTTCTGCTTCCCTCTCTGCAGCTAATCTCGTCTCTTCCCTTTCTGCAGCTAATCTTTTGTCTTCTCTTTCTGCTTCCAATTTCTTAGCCTCTTTGTCAGCCTCAATCTGCAACCTCTTAGTCTCAGCCTCAGCCTCAAATTGCAACCTCTTAGTCTCAGCCTCTAACTTTCTTTCGGCCTCTTTTTCTAATCTTCTTTCTTCGCGTTCAATAAATTTGTCACATTCCGTGGTGACATAGGCAACCATAACTTGCCCATCTAATCCTAACTCTTTTGCAGTCTGAACAGCAGCAGATCGAAACTTGGCCAGGTCCGCCATTGTCTATCAGGTAAATTTCTACAATGTCTAACCAACAATTTAATCTCTAAATATATCTAATGGACAACACAGGCACCGTGAGCTCAACCTTATTTAATTCCACCCAAGGATACCTTTTAATTCTTATATTCCCTGAAGTGAATTACCCCCAATATTTTTAATAGGGAAAGATTCAAAATCCCAAGAGCGAGACCCCAATATATGTGGTGAAGTGGGATGTTATAAATATTTATAGGGGACTTAGTGTACTGACTGAGATCAGCTGTGAAGGTATCTATATCTATTAAGAGTAGTGTATTATAGATAACCTTACTTGCTACCACATATCTATATATCTCAGTCAGAATTATTCTGGAATAGTGTGATGACTACGTTATGTGTCTAGGGTATGTGTATGATGAAGTGTAAGTCACAACAACAGACAGATAAACAATTTAATTTAATCCACTACTCTTGACAACACTGTGACACTCACATACATATAACACTCTATGAAAATATCTTAAGGAGTCACTGATAACTTTTCAAATAACAATATGTATTCATTGCTGTCATGAAGGTATATGTGTCCTGATTCAAATACAAAGGAACCAGGAATCACAATCAATTTTAATTACAAGTATATGTACAGACTTTATCAATATGAATATTGTAGTGACATATATTATTAAAAATATCCTGTGTGTGTCAGTTGTGTAGTAGTAATATGAGGTAATACTGGTTTTGTTTTGTTCAAGCTCTGTTGGTATTTGTCATCATGACTTCAATAGTTTGTCTTTTGGGACTAGTATTAGAGATGTTCTCAGTTCCTGATATTAAGACAATTAAATTCCCCTCTGAATGTTATTTTTACAAAGTCATTTCAAGATGAGGGGACATAATGTTGAGCTCAGCTGGCCAAATCAGCTTATCTTGCGTGATGGCGGCAGGAAAGGACTCCTCTGCTCGAATTCTCCCCTGGGCTCTGGAGACACCTCACTGATAGCTAAAAAGACCAAGGAGTAGGCTGTCCGACTCTAGATTCAGCAAAGCTCTGACCAGGTGCTGCTCAATACCATCAAGACCACGGTCCCTGAAATCAAGAAGGATGTACCTTCTACTTCATAACTAACTTATACTCTCTTTTTACACTGATCACAACACATCACAAACATTGAGTTCAGAGCGTTAGGCCAACTATCAGCTTCATCTGAAATACTTTATACCAGTATTTACCTCCTTAATGGTTACCACGCCTCTGCACTTCCAGCATTATTTCTGTCTAATCAATAATCTAGGTGTCAGTGTACTGTTTGGCCATTCCATGCAGTTTTACTTTCCTCCGACACCTTCTGTTCAGGCGGGAGCATTATAGGTTTTACATCATGTTTGCTACTGAACTACACATATATACAGGCATAAATTAACAATTCACATTCAATTTTCATTACAAGATACTGAATGGTTTAAGCTTACCACAATTCATAGAATAAACACAGATACGTTGATTAGCAATGAATTCTGGCACAAATTCCCATCTGCTTATGTTCCAGGCTTTTATTTAGCAAATATGAGCTGGCTTCAACGCACTGTGGCTTTATCAAGCTTATTTGCACTAGTGGTCTCGAACTAACGCTCCTAAGTGAGTATATCAGCGAGTCTAGCCAATGGAGCCACGTTTCGACAAGTGTTTGAAAAAATGTTACCTTTTCACGTCTCCCCTAACAACGAAAGATAGTATTTATAGCCCGACCAATCGTGGTTAGTCTTTCATTTGTTGCGCTCCAATCAATTTGGAGTTTACATGGTAGGCTAATTCTGTAACGTAAGGTTTTGTTCAAACACGTTATAAAAAAATTTTATGAGCAGAAATGATTTTATGTTGTCAGGCATCCCCACTATTTTATTTTGGTTATAATTTATTAATTCCTGGACTATTTGCGTAACGTTTTACATATTCTTTGTCAGCAAGCCCTAAGGAACCCAAATATCCAAATTTAAAAGAGCTACGTGGCTGCGTTCAAAATATGCAATTCCTTCTACCTCCTGTTTCGAAGATGTGCTGTCTGGGTACTGTAATGTTTTCAAACGTAAACCCATCTATTGTTATCTTTCCTAATAAGCGTTTTTTTATGATTTTAAAACCTAACTCTGGGAAGGGTAGTGAATTTTATCACTGTTCGTCCAAAAAAGTTAGTGCATGTAGTCTTACACGCGTGATGGCAGCATTTGTGTATCGCGCGACGCGTGTTTAGTGTTCGGCTTTCTGCCTCTCCCTTCTCGCTATCCTTTAGTCCATCTGTCTTTTGTTTTGGTAACGCAGTATAATTAATGTTAGGATTAATTTAGGTCATTACGCAGTCTGCCTCTCAATGTTTTTCCAAGAAATACAGCACACGTTTCATTGAAGAAAGCGGGTAATAATATAGTAGGCTTTTACTATCAACGTGAAAGCGTTACAATTTGCAGACGAAGCATAAAACAAGGGGGATTTCGAGTACCTTCTTTGTGACAGCACTGTTATTTTACCATTGCTCTTTTCTTTATTAATTTTATTTGTTAGGCTTCAGATTTACCTAATAATTTATATATGTGGATTAGAATATTCCACGACAATGTTACAAGAGCAACTGTATTAATGAACATAATCATGTAACTACAGCAATTATATAAACATGATTATTATGTTATAAGACAACTACATTAACTGTAACCAGACCTAAAAATTATGAGCATGAATTATGTACATAAACTGTTCTGCTCAGTTTCCTAATTTTGTTGTAATGTTTGATGCCTTTACAGACAATCCTGTCTATAGCGTCACATGCCCACAGTGGTAATAGTCTATGAACATTTCAGATATGCCACATGAACTACGCAACATGTTCAACCATCAAAGTAAAAGAACTATCATACTCCTCCCTGATCCCCTGGGTAGTGAGATTGAATGCCTAGCCTTCTCGGATAAGGGCGAAAAAATAGGAGGTCCCATGTGTAAGTTGCGCACGTTAAAAATCCCACGGCAGTTGAAAATCGTAAGGCGTAGGCCATTAGGTCGCTGCCCTGGCAAAAATGTAAAACATTAGAAACCTACCCACCACAAAAATATTTATAGAACAGGCGATTCCTATAAATACTCATTGGGATTCTTGCCAATGCTACAGAGTTCATGCACTGTGCTGAGATCCTCCTGGTGAGATCTAAGGGAACAGATCGTAGCACTGATGGAGCTGTCCGTGTGCAATAAAGATAGTCCTTAAAAAAACCAAACTAAACCAATGGTGGGGACCAGCTGTAGGGGTGGCTCCATGCTCCCCAAGGAGCAAAAAGGGAAGTTATTGACTAAATCTATGAATGTTTTCCTAAACACCAAATTGTCTACTCTTGCTACTCTGTAAACTGACAAATTTATAACTTTCATCTTGCTAGAACTGACTTCAGGACATTCAACCCTTCCTCTCCTAGGTTTATACATACTGGATGTAGGTCTCCAACATAATAAGTCTTCATGAGCTCTCTAGCATCTGCTGAGTGGCCAACATCTTCAAAAGCTTCTGTGGCATCTCCTCCTGCAGAATTGCATGAAACAAAAATGTATATAAGAACAATATATAAAATATGTCTGCTAAACGATAATTTGTTTATTGCAGAAACATGTAATTTATTTCACACAACTTTACCCAATGCTGATATACAATCAAGATTATAGTATGCTGAGAACAGTCACATGCATTTTTTTTAAAACCCTTTTTTTAATCCTAAATTCCCCACTGCTAGGACTAACACTCATCAGTTACTATATGTGACATTTTTATAGCCAGATTCTGTCAAGAATATTTTCAAAATTCTCTGAAGAAAGAATATCTGTCCTCACTCTTTATTCTGCAGTTTAGATGTGAGGCTGGCTTACAAATGCCAAACTGTACAGCTTATTCTAGATCTAGTTCTCACAATGGCTTTGATGCTAGCAATGTTCATAGATTTCTACAGTATAGTTATTGAGATTTCAGTGTGATAACAGTCATGAAGATATTGCAGAAGAAGATGCCAGTGAAGGTAGTAGGAAAATACTGATGAGGCATTGGATATTAAAGATGAGGAGATGGAACTAAAAAAAATATGGGTTACAGACGTCGGTATGTGGTTTCTCCATACTTAACTGGACTTATGTCGGGCCCTACATCCAACACTTACTACTTTGACAAATGCCACACACATAATATTGACCCCGAAAATGACACTGTCCTTTTCATGGCAGTCGAATCTTAAAAATATTTATACAATGTGTGATTCCTATATATACACATTGGGATTCTCGCCCTCCGGTGCTACGGAGTTTGTGCACTGTGCTGAGATCTTCCTTGTGTAATCTAAGGGAGGAGATCGGAGAACTGATGGTGTAGTCCGTGTGCAATGAAGATAGTCCTTAAAACCAGACCAAACCAAATCTTAAAAGCTACAACTATGAGTTCCAACAACACAAAACTTGTACTTAAGTGAGGTCTGCATGTTCATTACAATTAAGATATTTTAATAACATCAAGCCACAACAGTGTTTCCCAACCAATGTTCTGTAGAAGGCTAGGGCTCTACAATTCATCGCCAGGGGTTCCTCAGAAAATTGTAAAATTAATACATAAAAATGTTGAGATACAGCAAACAATTCCAAGTATCAATCTTACTTAGGGTTATATTTTAAATGTATGTATCTATACCTGTCACAAAAAGTAGGGGATATTGAATTTAAAAGTTATCCAAAGACAATATATTTCAAATCAGTTCATTTATTCCTTCGTACAAGTAAACTTGAGCATCATAACAAGACATTTGCGGTATAAGAAGTGTTATGGCTTTACTCACATGATTTTAGTCGCACTGGCAACCAAGGCGGGGTAGGTACTTCATTTTCACAAAAATATTCCAATATTTCTAAAAACGTGTAGGGCCCCCGTTTGCCGCTAAACATGCATTGCAACGACGTCTCATACTGCAAATAAGCCTTCTGATGTTGTCTTGAGGAATTCTCTGCCACTCCTGCTGAAGGGCCTGGGCTAACTGCTGAAGAGTCTGTGAAGCGGCTGGACGTTGTTAGACACGTCTATTCAGGAGGTCCCACAAATGCTCAATAGGAGACAGGTCGGGGGACATCGGCGGCCACGGTAACGTTCGGATATGCTGCATCTGAAGGTGATCTTGGACGACGCAAGCACGGTGAGGACGTGCATTGTCATCCTGGAAGATGAAATCTGGTCCGTTCCATTGAGCAAATGGCACAACGATAGGCTCGATGATGTTTTCACAGTAGTAGAGCCCTGTGATATTGACCTGGCATATGTGAAGGTCCACCCGTGTGTTGCCGGGGCCCGAAAGGGGAGCAAAGAATAGTAACACTGCACCCTACCATGCATGTCGTAAAAAGCAACTAAGGAGGGTTGGGTATGGGGCTGTTTACCCCATCCCGTAAAAACTTCGCACAGTGGGCTGATCACCTGCTTGCCAACCAATCTGATTACGGAAACAACGATGGATTGTTTGGTCTGTTTTTGTTCCACAAAGACGCCACTAGGCGTGGTGGAAACAGCGATAGATTGATCAATTTGTTGTTGCCCTAAGACGCCACTAGGCGTACTGGCCACATACTGCTTTGCCGGTTGGTGGCTAAGGATGGAAGAAGAAGAAGAAGAAGATATGTGAAGGTCGGTCCTGTCATTCATACAGATGCCTGCCCACACCATTACACTGCCACCTCCATAACGGTTGTGTGCAACAGTTGCAGGAGGCTGGTAACGCTCACCTCGCCGTCGCCAGACACGTATTCGACAATCATGAAAATCCAAAACGAAACGGGACTCATCAGAAAACATCACTGATGCCCACTGTTGATTGGTCCACCGATGATGACATTGGCACCAATCCATTCTTGCTCGCCTGTGTTGTGGTGACATGGGCAAAGCTACAAACGGTCTGCGTGAGGCCAGTTGCACTTGGTGCAAACGGTTTTGTACTGTCTGAGTTGAGACCCGGATCCCAGTGGTCTGTTGAAGGTGTTGCTGAAGTTGAGTAGCATTTAGAGTCCGAGTTCTGAGGGCCTGAGTAACAAGAAGTTGATCTTGGCGGCGTGTAGTGACTCTTGGGCGGCCAGTCTGAGGCAGATCAGCCACTGTGCGGAAATTTTGATACCTGTTCCACAGTCTGCTGACAACTGACTGTGAAACATTGACGTTCCGAGCAACATCCACTTGCCGACTTCCGGTTTGCAACATGCCTATCCATCTCTGCTATTCTGTCAAACGTTCCATGACGAAGAAAAGAAATTTTATCTGTTGCAGAGTCTTTTTATACTTGTCCATGGTGAGTAGTGTTCATCAAACCCGAGATACACGCATTTTTGTGAAAAAGAATAATGTGTGAACTTTACAGATAGGCTCCACCTCTGTTCTTGGGATTGGCTTACTCATCACGAGTCACCAGGCCAACATGATATTGCACGTGAGAGTGGAGAAGAGCATGCTTACATATTGAAAGTATCATTGATCCATTATTTTTTTTTTTTAAATGATACGTGGTGTGCACATGACCGCACAAACAAACAAATTACCTGCTTGCTCTAATAAGACCTCCTCTCCACCAGGGTGCTGAAATGTATTAGATAATGGAGACAACAATAACCTAAGTGGCAAAATGTATTCAGATGTTCTTGCAGCAGTGATTTCTGAAGAAATTTGTTTAAAATCATGAGGCTGCCAGTGACATGCAACCTCAAACTGGTCGCCTTGTACAGAGGAAGTCATAGTCAATGATCTTTCCTTGACTTACACAAATAGGATTATATTACAGTTTTAGATAAAGCCAAGGTAATAAAATCAACAATTTAACAACAAAGCTTGGCTGATTACAATGTATAATCTAGGATTCATGATCTGTTTTTCTTAAACTGCACCAAATATTCAAAGAGATTGCATGCCCTATTTTCAAGTTTTGTTGTTTTTTTTTTAATTAAGCAGAATTTAATCCATAAATTAAGGAATATCCTATGCAAACAAAATCAGTCACTGATCACACAGATTTTAGCTTTAAAACATGGTCATAAAGTATTACGTCAAATCAATATTATAAAATGGAAGTAAGTACTAGACATTGAGCAACATAAATAGAAAAATCATTGAAGGCAACAGTGATGCAATTTCTCAGAAGAATGTTAAATGTCCCATGGAAGACTAAGAGAACTAAAGAACAAGCTGGAGAAGAACTGAAGAACAAAGAAATATAATAACAAATATACGAAGATAACCAACCATCTCTGACATGCCTTAAGATGAAGAGCACTTGAAAACATCACAACTGGAAAAATAGATTTAAAAAAAGAAGTACACAAAGACAAAGTGAAAAGATAATGGATAGCTTTATGCTAAGGCATGGGAAGAGGCCAATGACAGAACTGACGGACAGCATAAAATAATCAAGACCTGTGGATGGACACTTATGCCTCGTGGCACCACGACCGACTCCACCATTTTTAATAGCACCAACCACTGAAATGTTCTTTACCAGAAATCATGTCCTATCAATTATCATCATTGACCTTTGTGTTCCTTACAGAGCAGGAAGCCAGCAGCGAGCAGTCATATGCTCTTACAGTAGTGGTTACTGTAGTAATTTATTTAAAATGATAAGGTTATCTCTACCAAGCACAACCTCATATTAGTCACCTTGTACAACATGCCTGAGTATACTGTAGCCTTACTCTTTCTTTGTCTCTTCAGACCACCACCCCCCCTTCCTTTTGGGAACTATACAGGGCTCCATCAACTATGGTTTGTTTTATTCCGTGTCAAATTTTAAGCTTTGAAGTCCTTGTAATAAAAGCTCCAATTTTCAAAAAGGGTGACAATCGACAATGTGGAAACCATAGAGGCATATCCCTTCTCAGTGTCCCTGGTAAAATCTACTCTAGAATCCTAGAGCAGAGACTCCGACGCCTAGCTGAGCCACAATTGGATGAGGTCCAGTGCGGATTCCGAGCAAACCAAAGTACTCAAGACCTAATCTTCACACTCAGACAGCTGAGTGAAAAGGCCTTTGAGTATAAGAGTGAGATCCATCTTTGTTTCATAGATCTGGAAAAGGCGTTTGACAGGGTCCCCTGGAGCAAACTTTGGGACTGTTTGGCAAGGAAGAATATTCCAGCACCTCTGATTCATGCTATACAGAGCTTCTACAAGTCTTGCAGAAATTATGTGAGGACAGCAAACCATAAGTCAGAAGAGTTCAGGACCACCACTGGTGTAAGACAAGGTGATATCCTATCACCTTACCTCTTCATACTCCTTATGGACGATGTCATCAAGGCATGTAAGGAGAGAACAAGAAAGTATTCAGTGGGGTACTGGAAGATGAGACAGGTCTATATTTCGGAGCTGGCATTTGCTGATGATGTTGCCCTGATTGCTAAATCAGAGGCACATCTCCAATCCAACCTGCAAGTCTGGAAGGAAGAGCTGGAGAAGAGAGGGATGGTCATAAGCAGCTCTAAAACAAAATCCATGGTGATATCACGAGAAGAAAGAAAACATCAGATTAAGTTGGGAGAACAGGTCCTGGAGCAGGTCGACCACTTTAAATATCTCGGAGCTATTATAGACCGAAAGGGAGGCATCAAAGAAGAGTTGGCCACTCGAAAAGCAGCGGCTGGGAGACTTTTTCAGGCCATAAATCGTGGATTCCTCAGCAAGAAAGAGGTTGGTAAGAAAACGAAGATGGCTGTATACCGCTCCACCTATGTCCCAGTCTTGACATATGGATGCGAGTCGTGGGCAATGACTACAACCCACAAAAGCCAGATCCAAACCTCAGAAATGAGGTATCTGAGGAAAGTGGTTGAAGTAACAAGAAGAGACATGGTCCGCAACCAGACGATCCGTCAAGGCCTAAAATCCCATCCGCTGCAGACCCAAATAGAACAGTCCCAACTAAGATGGTTTGGCCATGTCTGCAGAATGGGAGAAGATCGGCTACCACGACAAGCATGGGAAACAAAGAGCCAGGGATCCACACCTCCAGGACGACCCAGAGTCCGCTGGGAGGACAACATTAGACAATCTTTGAAGGACCGAGGACTAGAATGGAACCAGGCCAGGAAGAAGACAGCTGATAGAATGGTCTGGCGCTCTCTCTTCCAAACCTCTACACCTCACGGTAGAAGGGGAACGACTAAGTAAGTAAGTAAGTAAGTAATAAAAGCTGAAGTGGCCTAATTCAGCTGTGTTAAAGCAGCATGGCTAATGTTATCTTGTCCTACCCAAGGTCTGAATAACCCTTAACTTCAGGTGGCGTATTTGCCATGTGAACAACTGATCACTGTGTGTTGTGCTGGTTGATAATATTACATCATTTGATATTTACAAGGTATAATAATTAGATCACACACATTTAGAGTTAAATTAGTAAAATATTCTCTTTAAAAGTGACACTAAATAAAATACATTTTACACTAGTGGTGAGAATGACATCCATGATAAATATATACTATTTACTTACTTACTTAGTCGTTCCCCTTCTACCGTGAGGAGTAGAGGTTTGGAAGAGAGAGCGCCAGACTATCCTATCGGCTGTCTTCCTCCTGGCCTGGTTCCATTCTAGTCCTCGGTCCTTTATCAGACCTTCACATTCCCAGCCACTATATATTGACATTTGTTCGTGTTAAATAAAATATATAGTGGCTGGGTATGTGAAGGTCTGATGCTGTTCTTACAATGCATATGACTTTTAACAGAGGAAAGTCAATTAAATATCTGTTAAAGTCAGTTATATAACTGGAACCACCAGGCCTTTACACCCCTCCACTTTAATATTATTCTTGTTCAGAGATTCTTCTTGATTTTTTTTTTTTTTTTTTAATATTTATTTAACATATAAGCATAATTGTGATTGTCCCTATTTACAATGATTTGACAAATGTGATGCCACTTTCTCATATCGGCAGTTGTTCATATTATTTGGAATTGAAAACAATATATATCCTAATTATAACCCATCAGAGGTTGAACGGGATATTTTTCTTCATAAATTTAATATTAAAAAAAAATATTGTTTGACTATAGTATCCAGTTCCCTAGGTCTGTCTATTCTTAACACCTCTTCTAAATGTACAGGTAAGTTTGATGCTTCCAAATAATCTAATATTTGTATTCTCATTTGTTCATACCTCTTACATTTTAACAAGAAATGTTCTATATTATTGTCTTGAAGACATCCTGCACAGTAAGGTTCTTCTATTCTGAAATAGTCTTTTCCCAGCAGTAGTCTGAGAAGTTTCTTATTAGCCTACTGGGAATTTTCAATTCCCTAGATATCTGACATTTTCTTGTTGGAGCCTTGAACATCTTATATGCATGTCTTCTTTTTAGATTTTTATCCCACTCTGCTTTCCATTCATCTGTTATTAATTCTGTAATTCACCTCTTAATCTCAGATTTACTCGTCCCTACATTTATTAGATTTTTATCAGATCTACCTTTCTTGGCTTCTTTATCTGCCTTTTCATTTCCCTCTATGCCAACATGTGAAGGTATCCAAGCAATTGAGACTGAACATCCTCTGGAATATAAGTATGTAGTAGCCAGAAATATCTCCTCTGCTATATCAGGTCTACTACATTCTCGTAAGTTTTTAAGTGCTTTAATTGTTGAAAGAGAGTCAGTTAAAACTTAGTTTTTAGGGAGGGTTATTAGAGAATATTTCTAGTGCATTTAGTATTGCCACCCCGAAATTTAGTATTGTTAACCCCGAAACGTCCCGTGTTTCCTGTGTACTGTTAATTTGTAAAGCTGATTCCATACCATTTTCATTTTTTTAATTTATATATTATTAAGACCGCTTTAAGACTCCCATAAATCGACGGTCTACCAAGCACAAAGTGTAAAATCTAGACATAGACCTACCTCTTCAAGAAACTTGGTAACGTTGTACACTTTGCTGTGAATAATAAAGTAAGCTTCTTTAGTGCCCTTTTTAGCCTTTACTTCCGATAATCTGAATACTTTTGTTTCTGCCATCATAAAATCAGTAAAACAGCAGAAATGATAGCTACTTTAACTAATGGCAGCCTTCTGTAATGACACAGCAAACCTAGAAAAGACTATCTGGTCCACAGCACGCAGCAGACAAATATATCGAATCAGCGGTCTCAAAGGTCAGAGGTGATATTGAATTATGGGAGTTTCTCAAATAAAATAAAGTGGTTTGGAATGTACATTAATATATTTTTTTAAATATTGTTTGGTGGTGCCTAGTTGGCAGTGAGGATAGTATGATTCGCTTCCATAGTTAAGCTGAAGTTCCTGGGTTCGATTTTCCGCTAAGCCTCTCACTTCTGTTGTTTTTCTGTTGTCTGGTTTCTTTCTTCTTTATTTCTTACAAGTGCCTGAAATATACCTTTATGTGTGTATTATTTATTTACTGTTAACAAGCCTCGGGTTTCCCCTCTTTATTTAAATATCTTCTTTTTTTTTTAACTCGTTAGGAGAAACAGAAAAACGTTAAGTTTGTGATTTGGCAGATAGAGATCAAAATAACCCAATCAAACTCATCATTCCTGAACATGAGAAACATAATGTACAATAAATCATTGAAAAAGAGAGTACGGTAATAAAAAGGGTTCTGTTGTGCTTTGGTTGATCACTCTTAGTTAAGGAGGCGAGAGAATAAACCGAGAATAGACAAAATGGTGACCAGTGAGACGCGGTTTCTTGAAGAAAGATAAAAATCATCATCAACAACCCGATATACAGCTCCCCAAGGAGCATAGGCCTACTACAAACGTATGCCAAGTCTTCATGTCCCGTGCCATCAGCTAACGGTTTTCCCGTATCTTCTTCATCCCCGTCAGGACCGGCCCTAAGAATGTTGCCGCCCCGTGTATTTGACAACTGTAGAAATATTTGACAACTAGAAAAAAAACATTTGAAGAAATATTTGACAACTGAAAAAAAAACATTTGCATAAATATTTGACAACTGGAAAAAAAAACATTTGCATAAATATTTGACAACTGGGAAAAAAATTTGAAGAAATATTTGACAACTGGAAAAAAAAATTGAAGAAATATTTGACAACTGGAAAAAAAAACGATTGAAGAAACATTTGACAACTGGAAAAAATTTTGAAGAAATATTTGACAACTGGCAAAAACCTTTGCATAAATATTTGACAACTGTAAGAAATATTTGGCAACTGGAAAAAACATTTGCATAAATATTTCACAACTTGAAAAAACGTTTGAAGAAATATTTGACAACTGGGAAAAAACATTTGAAGAAATTTTTGACAACTGTAAGAAATATTTGACAAGTGGAAAAAAAATTTGAAGAAATATTTGACAACTGGAAAAAAATATTTGCATAAATATTTTACAACTTGAAAAAACGTTTGAAGAAATGTTTGACAACTGGAAAAAAATTTGAAGAAATATTTGACAACTGACAAAACGTTTGAAGAAATATTTGACAACTGGAAGAAATTTTTGACAGCTGCAAGAATTATTTGCATTGTCAAGTATTGACAACAGGAAAAAAATATTTAATGAAAAAATATTTAATGAAAAGTTTGGAAAACTGCAAGAAATATTTAAAGAAGTATTTGACAACTGATCTATTTACCTACAGGTTGGAACCTTTGAGCATAGGAAAAATTTTGGGATCATCTTTGCTGATTGGAAGAAAAGTTTTCACTAAAGTTTGAAAATTGTACAATAAAAAAGTAGATAACCGTTTGATAACTGGAACAAATACTTAGTTACATTTATTTAATGTATCACGAACCGTGTATCAATTTCACGGTTGTTTGTTTCACGGTCATCCAGACTGGTCACTTACCCGTGGTAGAGACATTAATCCAGTCAATAAAAACCAGTTGACAGAGTTGTTCGAAAAAACGCGCGAAATTCGCGAATACCTACCTAAAGAGGTTAAGGTTCCAGTAGTCGAAATGTGGGAGTGTCAATTGCAAAGATTGAAGAAAACTGACCGATCAATCGATCGTTTTCTGAGCACGACGTTCACCCGTGTAAAGCTGAGCTACGGCAAATTTAGATATCCACTAACGGAACAACAGATTCTAGCCTCTGTTATAGATGAGACGTGTTTTGTCATCATCGAATGCGATATCCACGTCGCCGATAACTTGAAAGACCATTTTTCTGAAATCACGCCCATTTTCAAAAATGTCGACGTCACGAGAGACGATATAGGAGATTTCATGCGTGAGCACGCGCTCAAAAACAAGCTCTTGATGGAATGTTATAAAGTATACGAACAATGGTTTCCTCGCGAAGTTTTGCGTCGACCATCGACCCGGTTTCATAACTAGCGGTAAAAGAACGTGAGAGTTTTGAACTTTATTAAAATGAATGAAAATGTTCTCGACATTGCTCCAGTTGCAGACTGTACAGCTCCACTAAGGACTGCCTAGTTGATGCCATAATCTAGTCTGCAAATGACCTATAACTCTACGGAGCCTCGTTGTGTTCAATAAAACTGTCTATTTGGAATTGTCCAGCCTGGCCTTTGACAGTATCTTTTATGTTGGAGAATACGGCTGTGTGTGGGGTCACTTACATACCACTAGCTGGACATTGACCTGAGTAGACTTATTACTCATGATATAATATAAATAATAAAGAAAACTACCCCGTGGACCAGCACCCGTATCAATATGTAATTACATTCAACCAACAACGGAAATTCCCTGTCATATTTTTACATCAAAAGACAGGTACACGCCGACAATGTCACCACATCTCCCTTCAAGGTCTAGTCTTTCTGCTTATCCTATCTTGTGCCTGTGATCTTGACTGCTGAGATGAGTCTTATATATTAATAGAAAACGTAAAAAATCCTTGGCATTTGTATAAATTTTGTCTACATGTTGTAAAATATATCTTGTTTGTATGTTGTATATACAGTAGAACTCCATTTATCCGAACCCCAATTATCCGAACATCCAATTATCCGAACACTTTTTTGAGAAAAAAAAAATCAGGTGCCACCAGTCATGTTAGACTACATTTTTGAATCTTTTGATGCTGCAAGCTTCAAATGTGTGCGAACAATTTGTAGAGGATGGAATGGGCTAATGGTCGGTCGCTTACGTACAGGAAGTCAGTTAGATCATAAAGTCAGTTAATATCTGGTTTACCAATCTAGTGTACGTGTGCGTTCTAGGCAGTACACTGGATAAACAGACAGCTCAACTTAAAATAATTGTGTCTGCTACTACAGCAGAATAATTTTGGTGTGCAAGTATTTCTCTGTGCGATATGGCATCTTCCAGAAGGCCTAAAACATATAAAAGGAACCGCAATGTTTTGTCAATTGAAACGAAAACAGAAATTATCAAGAGACTAGGAAAAGGTGAAACTGTGTCTTCACTTGCGAGGATTTTCAATGTTGGGAAAGCTACCGTCTCTAACATCAAAAGTAACAAGGATAAAATTATGAGTTTTGCATCGAAATTGGATAGTGAAAATGGGTCGAAGAAACGTAAACCATTGTAGTGAAATTGACAGAGATACAACGGTAAAATACCTCCAAAGATAACATGTAAGGATAAAAACATAATGCGTAGGCTGCTGATAGTACATGATCGCCCAGACCGCGGGTCATCACCCTCCATAAAAATTGACTTGCTAGACAGGAGGGGAACGGCGGATAAAAAGGAAAAAAATATGACTGGAAAGATTGCGTGAGACTAGAAAGGCTGAGGAGACGCAATTGGGGGGGGGGGGAAACGGAGAAAAGTCACGTTTCCCAAGTTGACATAAAGTAAGGAACTCGACAGAAGGGACCTTGGATATGTTACGCTACAGTCATTTATTGGTCGCTTTTGCGATACCAAGCCTTTGATTTGAATTCAGCGGCAGAACGCGGATGTTTGGAATATTACAAAAATTAAAAAGTAACTTTTTCGTAATATTAATGTTAGGAATATAAAAATTAGCTGGCCGGATGGCCCATTCTGAGCAGTGAACTAATATGTTCTTAATTTTACAGACGGATAGATAATATTGAAGATAATGACAAAAGACAGTGTTGTTCACATCAACGAAAGACTGTATGGAATAAAAAGTGTCGCTATTTGCACAAAAAAACACGACCTCGAGACGCAGGTGTTCAAATCTACTTAGTAGGGAAGCGAAGGGACATTGGTGGGAGCTGTGTCTAAATATAACTTTTAACGACAAAATTTTGGAGGGGAGAGAAAGGTTGGTTCAAAAATCAAGTACGTTTTGAAAAAAAACAAGTAGAGACGGACAGACTAACAGATAAACATCCATACTTGACTGAAGCATGACTGAAATGACTTTAGGGTAGGAAATTTGAATTTCAAATAAACCTAGGCAGTGATTGGCCACAGACAATCATTTTATCGGCGCTCAGACGCGCAAGTGGGGCCATTCCTCAATAGTTGTTCGATGATAGACACAGTATTTTAAAGTGTGGTGATTTCCAAATGAAAGAAAGTGAAATAAGTTCAGGGACGCCATACTATAGCCAGCAGCTCAGCTGAGTTTTGCTAGCATTTCTGTGTTCTTTATTCATAATCTGGTAAGATTGAAATTATTTCTTTGTATATTTTGAATATTGTTTAATGTTCGAGTGATTTGATACTGCCATATCGAAATCTAGCCTTACAAACAAGTAGGGATTTGCTCTAGACCCCCCGCCCAAGTCAGGGTCTAGGGACCAACAATATACATAAACTCCAGCAAGGGTTAGGAAAGACAGATCAAGTGTTGAGAATAATGAAACATATTACCTATCCACTTTTAGGGAAGGAAACTAATAAATATTTTTCAGAATCTATAGTCTGGGAGGACCTATCTGATGTAAAACCACCATGGTAAATGTGCTGTTTGGTCAGAGAGATCTGACCTGTCTGTATGATGTGGTTGTTGTGTCCGTGTTGTGTCCAGACGTGGGTAGAGAATAGAATTTTGACACATAGCCAATACTTTGATTGCAGAGCTGTGAGTTTCAGCTGTCAACAAGGCGGTGTCCATTCAGTTGGTGATCTTACTCGAGTGTATCTGTGCAGTACGTTGTGACAGAGACCACTATTATTGCCCGCCAGCACGGAGAGGTGGGACCACCAGATTTCAGCACCAGAGCTACATATGCAAGATGAGTGAGCCTCTGGTCTGCTGGAAGTTCACCAACGCCTTTTAGTTGCTAATACCCCATAAAATTCCTGCAATTTACTGGACACTGTGTAGTCAATATAGACAGGTGTGATGAGGCCACCCCAACAGCACAAGCATTAACTATCCTCCCAAGTAGATGACTACTAGAACATTTTAATAAAACTAACTAGTCTAGTACTTATATATGTACACTCTTGCATTTATTATGTAACATTACATGCATTTCTTTCATAATTTTTAAATCCTTTTTTTTTTAAAAAAAAGTTCTGGTCAACATAAAACTTGATCCAGAACAAATAAATGTAATATAATTCTATCAAAAATTTTACACACGTGAGTTAGTTCAGTGTATTTTAACATTTGTTAATATTATTAGTCTGCTTAAATATCTGTGGGTGTATCTATAATTATCACACCACATTACATATCATTACCCTAGACATTTTACATAGATACATTCATTAGAAAGAAAAAAAAAAATAAGTGTGAGGTCGTAGTGGTAGCAAGAAAGGCCTTCTGTCAATTCACAACTACATTTTATCTCAGGAGCCTTCACAGCTGGCCTCATACATTACATTTAGTAATATCACCATCATACAATACCATCAAACCCACTACATACATTGGGGTCTTGTCCAGGGATAATTAGCCCAACAGTAATATTAGGATCTCCTGGTTGGAGAAATAAAATTAGGGGAAAAAAATTGTGAAATTCCCTTTAAAATTAAAAGTGTCCCTGCAGATAAAAGTTGGTGAATCTTCACAGCCAGTGATAATTAATTAGTTAACTGGTTAGTTAGAATTAGTTAGACTATAGTCATAAGAAGTACTTAGTGTATTTACTGGTTAGAGATTTAGCTTGTATATTATTATATTGTCTGAAAAGTATGGCGGAGCTAGCAAAATTCCGATCAGCTGCTGTGCTGACCGCAAAGGAGATGGGAATGGATGGTCAAATTTTAATTCAATATGTAACGGCTGAATGTGATAAATATATTGAAAGGGAAGATAGAAAGGTAGCTGAAGAGAAGAGGTTACAAATTGAGGCTGATAGAGAAATTAAGAGGCTGCAGATTGAGGCAGAAGAAAAACGACAGCAAAGGGAGGCAGAAGAAAAACGACAGCAAAGGGAGGCAGAAGAAAAACGACAGCAAAGGGAGGCAGAAGATAAAAAGGCCGAAAGGGAGGCAGAAGATAGAAGGTTGCAAAGGGAGCACGAATTACGACTAAGGGAGCTGGAATTACAAGGCCCGGCTCCTGAAAATGGTGCCAGCCCTTTTGCCTCAGATGCTACGCCCAGTCTGGGAGCCTCAAACTCAGCTATGGGGTTTCATTTAGACCATTTTGTTGAAAAAGACGATGACATAGAGGGGTACCTAGGACGTTTTGAGTTATTAGCTACTACATATGGGTTAGAGAGAGAGAGAGGTGGAGTTTAAAGCTATCACAGGGATTGAGAGGTACTTCTTATGAAGTATTTGCCAAAATGAACAGGGAAGACCAAGACAATTATGACATGTTAAAGCAGGCTTTGTTATTAAGGTACGAGAAGAATGGTGAATTTTATCGTAAGAAATTTAGAAATGCCAAACTGTTGTCTGGGGAGACATACCACCAATTCTCCGCTAGACTAGAAACCTATTTGGAGAAATGGACGGCTCTGGGGAAGACCCAAGATCTTAAAGAAATGATCATGATTGAGCAATTGAGAGAGTCCATGGCTCCAGACATGAGAAAATTTCTCATGGAACAAGGTGCAGAGAAGTTGGGGGAAATTTTAAATGTTGCTGAGAGGTATCAGGCAGCTCAGGCAGAGGTAAGTGGTGCTAAAAAGAAGCACATAGACAATTTTAAAGCTCCACAGCAATTTAATAAATTTGATAATAGAGAGCAGGGAAATAAAGGTAGGACAAACTTTGAGCGGCCAAGAAATGACTATCGCGACAGAAACTCACAGTTCAATGACCAAAAGTTCAATGAAAGAAAACCGTTGAACCAAGGAAAAAGATGGTGTAAATGGTGCAAGAAGGATAACCATAACACCGAATTTTGTAGAAGGAAACCTTCAAACATTGCTGCAATGAAGTCGGGGACGCGAAGATTAAAGGTTAATCCTAATGGACAACAGGAACCTTATCACCCCCCAGTTTGTGAGGATGTTATTTGTAATGGGGTCACCATAAGGTGCCTTTATGATACAGGTTTGGATTATGATTCAGTTGTGAAGTCTAGCCTAGTGGACCCAAGTCAGTATACCACAGAAACAGTGGAAATACAAGGGGCGACTAAGGACATACCACTCATGACACTTCCCATCGCAAGGATAACGGTGAAAACTCGCTATGTGGAGGGAGAAATCAGAGCAGCAGTGATAGATGAACCAATCTACCCTCTGATATTGGGGTGTAGATACGTCTTCTTGGGGAATCCCGAGAAACCTGTGATCATGGCGACAGTGCAGACCAGGTCACAGAAGAAGGAGGAAGAAGGTGAACCTATAAATGCTCATCCAGAGGAGATGAGGAAGGCGCAGGCTGAGGATAGGACACTCAAGCCCTGTTTTAAAAAATTGCCCAAATGCCACACACCTCCGAGCAAGGGGGAATATTTCATGAAGAACAAACTCTTATATAGGAAGACAGGAACTAGATCCCCTGGTCACGGACAGTTAGTTCTTCCCAAGATATATAGGGCAAACTTAATAAGGAGCTTACATGTTGGAACAGATGGTGACCATGAGAAAGTCGGTACCATCTGCCAAAAGATTGCTCGAAAATACTATTGGCCCGACGTAAATGTCGATGTTGAAAACTTTGTAGAAGCATGTGGCGTATTTCATGAGGGAACACCCACAAAGGGAAAATATGTGCAGGACCTAGAAACGCCACGGGGCAACTTTAGGCCTGAAAGAAAAACTAATTATACTCGGGTAGACAAAGTGGAATGGGAGCCCCCTTTTCACACCCAGTCTTCACTTGAATGGATTAACATGGCCACTATGCGAAGAGTACAAAGAAGAAATTTTACCCAGGATAAGATGACAATCCCTCGGTCAGACTTATATAAACTGGAAGAACAGACAAGAGAGCGAAGATCTCTCATAAACAATCTTAAGTGGGGAGACAAACCCCAGAGAAAAATTGGTAGTGGTCGATTTGTGAGTGATGATTCTAGGAAGAAAAGTCCTCATTATGGAGCTTCTAATGGACGGGACCCGATGGGTTCCATGAAAAATAAGTATGATAAATTAAAGATCCAGATGTAACTCTATTAAGGACCTGGACAGATGAGAAGGCGGAAGAGACTGTTACCTCATCGTATCAATACGTGAACGAACTGACCACTCGTTTGAAAGCTGGATGGAAACTGGCAAATGATAATTTGAAGCAAGCCAGGAAGAAACATGCAGCATATTTTAATAGGAAGGCAAAGGACAGGGAACTGGCAGTCGGAGAGAAGGTGCTGCTTCTACTACCCGGAAGCCAGAATAAATTACAAATTGGTTGGCAAGGTCCATATACGGTTCTAGAGAAAGTGTCTAGAACAAACTATAAAATTGACAAAAAGGGGAAGGAGAAAGTTTATCATGTAAACCTGTTAAAGAAGTATCTGGACAGACCACTCCAGGAAAGCACCCCCTTATTGACCTTGGCTATTGCAACCCAGATGCAAAAAGAACCACTCACCTCACATGAATACCCATTACATCCTGTGAAACCGCAGCACAGGTAAAAGTCAGTAAGCACCTGACTAAAAACCAGAGGGAGAGAGTTCAACAGGTTCTGGAGGAACATACAGATGTATTAACAGATAAACCAGGCCATACAAATTTGCTACAGTATGACATGAAACTGGTAGACTCAAACCCAATCTGTATGAGAGCCTATTCTATTCCGTTCGCGAAGGAGAAGGCATTGAAGGAAGAAATAGAGTATTTGTTGAAGGAGGGGATTATTTCGCACAGTGAATCATCTTTTAGTTCTAGTGTCGTTTTGTTGAGAAAACCGTCTGGGGAACACAGACTGTGCATAGATTACAGGAAACTGAATGCTGTCACAGAAGGACAAGTGGATCCATTACCAGACACAAAACAGTTATTTGCCAGACTGAACAAGGCAAAATACTTTTCAAAGGTGGATCTTAGTAAAGGCTATTACCAGATCCCAGTGAAGCCTGAAGTGAGACCTTATTTGGCTTTTAGCACTTCGGATGGACATTATGAATTCAATATGCTACCATTCGGACTGAAAAATGCTCCGAGTGTGTTTTCAAGGATGATGCGCAAATTGTTGGATCCCCTGAATAACCCATGTATCACGAATTTCATGGATGATATTCTCGTCGCCACAGAGACATTTGAAGAACACATTGAAGCTCTGGAGATGTTGTTTGATAGACTTCGGGAGGCGAACTTAACTGCTAGGCCAACAAAATGTTGTATTGGATGCAAAGAGTTGGAATTCTTGGGACACACTGTATATCAGGGTAATATGACCCCTGATCCTAAGAACTTGGAAAAACTGCAGAGAGCACCTAGGCCGCAAACAAAAAAGGACGTGCGATCATTTGTGTCGTTATGCGGATTTTATCAGAAATACATCAAGAATTTTAACGCTATTTGTGCTCCTCTGACTGATCTGACTCGCAAGGGACTTCCAGATAAAATTATTTGGACTGCACAATGTGAACTAGCGTTCCAAGAGTTAAAGGAAAAACTCACTAGCAAGCCTATTCTCAAACTGCCTGATTTGACACAGGACTTTGTCTTAAGAACCGATGCAAGTAATGTAGGACTAGGAGGGGCTTTGTTGCAAAGATCATCTTCACCTGATGGGGAACTGAAACCAGTCGCTTATGCAAGCCGTAAATTGAATAAGGCGGAACAAGGATACTCCACAAGCGAAAAAGAATGTTTAGCGTTAATCTGGGCAATAAAGAAGTTTCAAATCTATCTGTATGGTAGGACTTTTGTGGTGGAGACGGACCATCAGCCTCTCGTATTCTTATCTCAGGCTAAGCATGAAAACGCAAGATTGCTGAGGTGGTCTTTATTGCTTCAACCTTATCAGTTCAGTATCCAATATATCCCAGGCAAATTGAATGTCGGTGCAGATTTCCTCAGTCGGCACCCCTGTGATCAAAATTAGAGTAGTGGCAGACGTGAGGAGTAATTTTACCTATGTGTATCGCTGGTTTTGGAACTTGCCATAGGCATGTTTTCAAGTGGGGAGATGTGTAGTGAAATTGACAGAGATACAACGGTAAAATACCTCCAAAGATAACATGTAAGGATAAAAACATAATGCGTAGGCTGCTGATAGTACATGATCGCCCAGACCGCGGGTCATCACCCTCCATAAAAATTGACTTGCTAGACAGGAGGGGAACGGCGGATAAAAAGGAAAAAAATATGACTGGAAAGATTGCGTGAGACTAGAAAGGCTAAGGAGACGCAATTGGGGGGGGGGGAAACGGAGAAAAGTCACGTTTCCCAAGTTGACATAAAGTAAGGAACTCGACAGAAGGGACCTTGGATATGTTACGCCACAGTCATTTATTGGTCGCTTTTGCGATACCAAGCCTTTGATTTGAATTCAGCGGCAGAACGCGGATGTTTGGAATATTACAAAAATTAAAAAGTAACTTTTTCGTAATATTAATGTTAGGAATATAAAAATTAGCTGGCCGGATGGCCCATTCTGAGCAGTGAACTAATATGTTCTTAATTTTACAGACGGATAGATAATATTGAAGATAATGACAAAAGACAGTGTTGTTCACATCAACGACAGACTGTATGGAATAAAAAGTGTCGCTATTTGCACACAAAAAAACACGAACTCGAGACGCAGGTGTTCAAATCTACTTAGTAGGGAAGCGAAGGGACATTGGTGGGAGCTGTGTCTAAATATAACTTTTAACGACAAAATTTTGGAGGGGAGAGAAAGGTTGGTTCAAAAATCAAGTACGTTTTGAAAAAAAACAAGTAGAGACGGACAGACTAACAGATAAACATCCATACTTGACTGAAGCATGACTGAAATGACTTTAGGGTAGGAAATTTGAATTTCAAATAAACCTAGGCAGTGATTGGCCACAGACAATCATTTTATCGGCGCTCAGACGCGCAAGTGGGGCCATTCCTCAATAGTTGTTCGATGATAGACACAGTATTTTAAAGTGTGGTGATTTCCAAATGAAAGAAAGTGAAATAAGTTCAGGGACGCCATACTATAGCCAGCAGCTCAGCTGAGTTTTGCTAGCATTTCTGTGTTCTTTATTCATAATCTGGTAAGATTGAAATTATTTCTTTGTATATTTTGAATATTGTTTAATGTTCGAGTGATTTGATACTGCCATATCGAAATCTAGCCTTACAAACAAGTAGGGATTTGCTCTAGACCCCCCGCCCAAGTCAGGGTCTAGGGACCAACAATATACATAAACTCCAGCAAGGGTTAGGAAAGACAGATCAAGGCAGAGCTGTGAGTTTCAGCTGTCAACAAGGCGGTGTCCATTCAGTTGGTGATCTTACTCGAGTGTATCTGTGCAGTACGTTGTGACAGAGACCACTATTATTGCCCGCCAGCACGGAGAGGTGGGACCACCAGATTTCAGCACCAGAGCTACATATGCAAGATGAGTGAGCCTCTGGTCTGCTGGAAGTTCACCAACGCCTTTTAGTTGCTAATACCCCATAAAATTCCTGCAATTTACTGGACACTGTGTAGTCAATATAGACAGGTGTGATGAGGCCACCCCAACAGCACAAGCATTAACTATCCTCCCAAGTAGATGACTACTAGAACATTTTAATAAAACTAACTAGTCTAGTACTTATATATGTACACTCTTGCATTTATTATGTAACATTACATGCATTTCTTTCATAATTTTTAAATCCTTTTTTTTTAAAAAAAGTTCTGGTCAACATAAAACTTGATCCAGAACAAATAAATGTAATATAATTCTATCAAAAATTTTACACACGTGAGTTAGTTCAGTGTATTTTAACATTTGTTAATATTATTAGTCTGCTTAAATATCTGTGGGTGTATCTATAATTATCACACCACATTACCTATCATTACCCTAGACATTTTACGTAGATACATTCATTAGAAAGAAAAAAAAAATAAGTGTGAGGTCGTAGTGGTAGCAAGAAAGGCCTTCTGTCAATTCACAACTACATTTTATCTCAGGAGCCTTCACAGCTGGCCTCATACATTACATTTAGTAATATCACCATCATACAATACCATCAAACCCACTACAACCATGAGAAATGCGAGAGATTTGAAATTGGAAGAGGCTTTGTATATATGGTTTGTGCAAAGAAGAAGCAAAGGGGAAACTATCTCTGGCTCTCTATTGTGTGAAAAGGCACTTTAGTTCAACAATCAACTTGACGGTCCTCCTGACTTTAAGGCTAGCCAGGGATGATGGTTAAGAAACTTTAAATCTCGTCATGGCATACGAGAACTGGAGATTCAAGGGGAATCTTTATCTAGCGATGCAACTGCCGCTGAAAATTTTAAAGAAACATTCTTGGCTTTTTTGGAAGAAGAAGGTTATCACTCGATGATGTGTATAATGCCGATGAGACTGGCTTATACTGGAAATCATTGCCTCAAAAATCACTTGCATCTCAGCGCGAAGCAGCTGCCCCTGGGTTTAAAAAGTGCAAAGAGAGAGTAACAATTGTGGTAGCCGCGAATGCCAGTGGAAATCATCGTTTACCGGTGCTAATGATCGGTAAAGCCAAAAAACCACGTTGTTAAAAGAATGTGACATGTCTCCCATTGTGCTACAAAGCACAGAAGAGTGCTTGGATGAATAGTGAAATATTTCTTGATTGGTATACAAATCAGTTCATCCCAAAAGTGAAGAGGTTGAGAGAACAAGAAAAGAAAACTGGAAAAGTAATTCTTCTACTGGACAATGCACCATCTCATCCAGAGACGGATACATTGAATGCAGTTGATGCAAATTTTAAAGTAATTTTTCTGCCTCCCAATGTAACAGCACTGATTCAACCAATGGATCAGGGTGTTATAGCAACGCTTAAAAAGATGTACAAGAAGGAAGTCCTGCGTCGTTTATTGTTGGCTGAAGATGAAGAAAGTGTGGTGGCGTTTTCCAAAAAGCTTAATCTCAAAGACTGCTGATATATGTTAGCTGATGCTTGGACCACCCTGTCACAAGATAATCTCAACAAGGCTTGGAATAGATTGCTTGGGAAAAAAGGAGGAAATGAAACTACTGTAGTGGACACAAATGATGATTGTATAAATGAAGTTGTGGAACTGTCTCAAGCAATGCCCGGATTTTCGGCCTGTGACAAAGATGATGCACACATGTGGCTAGAAGATGATAATGATTCTGGTTTTCAGTTTTTGAATGACGAAGAAATTTTGTCTTTTGTGCAAGAAGAAAACCAAATACATGTAGTGACCGATGATGAAGACACCTCAGAAGTACATGATGTACTTGTAGATTATGAAGAAAACCCAAAACGTCGACCGAGTCCTGAAGAGGCCTTTATAGCACTAGAAACAGCGATGGCTTGGTACGAGCGAGAAGATGACAGCTGTGCTACACAGCTTCTGCTGTTGAAGAGAATGCGGGACTTAGCAGCCAAAAGGAGACTATCCAGTTTGGTGCAAAAGAGGATTCCTCATTATTTTAAATAGTGGGTTACATCGTACAAGTACATGTATACGTAAGTTGCGCCTGGTTTTGAATCATTTGTAATGTTATTTTGAAAACGTTTCTCTTTCTTAAAAAAAATAATTAATACAAGTAGTACATGCACTGCAGTGTAATGAAAGATTTTGGTGATACAGTAATCTAATACAGTGTGGGTATTATTATTACAGTACAAGTAAATATGTTTTATAGTGTAATTTCCTTGTGATGGTTAATTATTTTTAGAAATATGTGTACATGTACTCGATACATTATGTAATCCAATTATCCGAACATTTGATTATCCGAACGATGCTCGGTCCCATGGGGTTCGGATAAATGGAGTTCTACTGTATATATATATATATATATATATATATATATATATATATATATATATATATATATATATATATATATATATATATATATATATATATATATATATATATATATATATATATCTATATATATATATATATATATATATATATATATATATATATATATATATATATATATACACATACAACATACAAACAAGATATTTATATATATTTGTGATATATATATATTCACAACGGGCTGATCACCCCTTTGCCAGTCACTTCGATTACGGAAACAACAGCAAATGGGTTGATTTGCCGTTGCCCTAAAGACGCCACTAGGCGTGATGGGAAACAATGGCGAAGAAAACCTATCTGCTGTTGCCCTAAGACGCCACTAGGCGTAATGGCCACTGACTGCTTTGACGGTCGGTGGCTAAGGACGGAAGAAGAAGAATATATATATATATATGTTGTATGAATAAAGAAACATAACAACACAATTCAACCATACTTATCTCCCCACGCCCGCCATTATTGATCGGAATATTTTTCCTTATATAAAAGTCCGCTCATCCGCCGTTATCGATCGGAGTATTTTATTATATAAAAGTCACGCTCATCCGCCGGAATTCGACTCGTAACCGCCCTACTATACTACTGACTACCCCTTATTCTCACATCATCATTGATCCTCATTTAAGTTCTAACACTGTTTATAGCCACAATCGCGCTTTATCGAACAATCACATCGATCACTTCAAATAATCATGAAATATATTAATATATTTTTTTAGTATTTTTACTATTTTATTTACTGACATTTTGTTCGACTAAAGTTATTTTTCAGTATTACATTTTAGAAATATTATCTTCAAGCACACTGTGCCCTCCCCCCTCTTTTCCCCCAGCCTACAGTGGAATGGATGGAATAATACACTTGATCAGCTCTAAACCTTAAGCTTAATTAAGCGAATTTACAAGTTAAGGACACGTGCTCTAGTTATTTCCCGCAAATAAATGCGTGCGGTATATTCCCCCGTAAGGCAGGATGGTAATGTTTACATAGGTAAAGGATCCCGTTACGCACCCATTTAAGCATATTGGAAATATAGTGTTAGGCCCATATTTTCTTGACCATCCGCACACTAGGGGTGATGTGGTCAGTATCCCGCCGGAATGTTTACATAGTCCAAGAATATTAATGTTCTGACGATCGCTGTGTCTCAAGATGTTTGTCTAGCAACAGTGTCCAATTATGTCTGATAATATGAAGTAAAATGTGTTTGCACAATGGAATTCTCGTAATGTTTGGGTGATATCGCACACAAGCAAAATTCCCTAATTAATAAAGAGTGCATTATGAATGAAGACGACGAGTCGTTTCACCAAAATTAGCAAGTCTCGAGTCGCTAATGCCTTAATCTCGTCTCTAGTCGAGTCGCTGTGGTAAGTCCGGCTTGAATCCGATTCGTTTTGAGTCGAGTCGACAACACAGGTTCCTTGATCTCCCTCTACCTCTTTTACCGTGCGGATTCCAGAACAACTGTTGCCTGGTAACGCTTTCAACAGGTTTCATCAATGTGTGTCCTATCCATCTCAAGCGACTTATCTTATAGTCCACTGTCTGGTTCGTGTCATCAGTTCAACATTGTTGATATTTGTCACGCCATTTTAATCCTTTTGTTCTTTGCAAGCACCCATTTATGAAAGTATGGCTCTTTTTAGTTGTTGATTTGTGTGACGTTGGGTTCGAAACTTTGGCCTTAGGGCGGAGCTACCAACCCACTAACTTCTTGATTTCAGGCACGCCCGTTTTTTCATCTTTTTTTCTAGTTTTCGGTCGCTGCTATCATGTCACTTTGACCTGACAAGTTAACTCTCCTTTGCTCCTGCGAGAGTGGCCAGCGGAGATGAAAGTAGTTTTAACGCTGGTAAGAGTGTCTTTGTGACGCATCCGCAACGCTCCTCGATGGGTGGCAAAATTTTCCCCGTGGTTTTTTTAATCCAGGGAAAGTTTTGTAAGCTCGTAGCTCCAGAGCGGTCACTCTGTTACGCAAACACTTTTGTAGTCTGCGGCACTGGTAGGACAGTCTCCTGGAATTGTTACGCTGTTTTCTTCGGCCTCTGCGCAGGTGTTAACCCACGCTCCGACACATGTGGCCGATTTCTTTTATATATTGAGTCCCCTTCTGTCTCTGCTTTTAGTCCCTGGAACTTTTGTCGTGAAGAGGCAGAGATCTTAGTGCAGTTTGCCGTTACTTTTAGTGTGGGAAATTCTTCACATCTCGGAAAGAATTCTTAAGTAACTTAATAGTTGTGATTTTGTTCTTGGGAAGTTCATTTATAGTGGGTTCTAGCATTTTTTTTAAGAGCATAGGCCTTCAGCAAACACATGTCAAGTCCTCCTGTCCCGTAATAATAATATTAATACATATAGCCCCTTCAGTCATAACAGACTATTGGAAAGCACCCCTGAGGTGACAGCACTCAGCTGCTTATTTTCTTGGGGTTCCTTTCGACGTTTTCTTCTCTTTTCTGCTTGCCGCGAAAGCTTATTTTCGCCCAATCTGAGGCGGCGCCGTAGAGCATCGCCACTCGGTGCGATCGGTAGCTTCATTCTCACAGGTTGCTGGATTTGTCCAGTGCCCTCGTGTCTCTCTTGCACACGTCTTTGAACCCCAGCTGCGGTCGACCAACTGTTCTTTTGCCATCTGCCAGTTGTCCATAGAATCTTTCGGGATGCGACCATCTTCCATGCGGCGGACATACCCAAGGCAGCGTAGTCTGCACTGTCTAAGCAGTGTTTACATGCTTTGAAGGCCGCCACATGACAACACCTCGACATTTGTCACTTTGTCCTTCCACGAAATACCAATGATGTGGTGTAGACACTGTAAATGGAAGGGAGGCCCTACATATGAGGAACAGAGAAAGCGCATATGTCAATCACTAGTACCATTCCTGGAAAAACTCCAAGGAGATATTAACAACTACAAGTTGACCACTGCTTTCTTTCAACATATTCAAGTTGAATATGCATGGACGTGAACGAAGAATAAGCAGAAGATGCAGTGGTGGCTTGTTCCTAGAGTATAGGGAGGGGTGTCATCCCCACTGGAAGTTCAAAATTCAAACATTTGTGTAACATGTTTTATTAATGATACGTAACAAGTCTCCGTAAATTTATTCATTATGATTCTACGTTGAACCTTCATCAAGTTCTCTTTCTCCCACCCCTTTTTTCTCAGTTACTCATCCCATATTCGTTTCTTTAATGCGCATGCTTCGTTATCGATCTTTTCGGAGCTCGGGAATGACTGACAGCCTTCCAAAAGAATGCCACAGAATTGTTTTCTTTAGTTTACGTTTCACAAATAAAGACGCCACAACGCTGGAAAAAATATCCTTAAAAACGCAGGTTACCTCGACATGGGTCATTTTGGCTGTACCCATTGGAATTGGAATTGTCTACTCTTGGTACTGGGTGCCGTTACCATTACTTTTCACGAATCGAAAAAAACTCCTTAAAGTAATTATCACAACAGCCAGGACAACAAATGAATCTGCTGTCTAAATTGAAGCGTGTGAAAATTACTTAATGAGTACTATAAGCACAGAACGGCTTAAAGTTTTGTAGAAGCTATCGATAGAGAACCATCTAATATAATCCATCACAGACGTAAACACTAAAATAATTGAGCATTTTTAAAGTCTAGCGAGCATTGAGGCACTTTTTAAACAAGATGCTGTCAGACGCTTGAAAAGAAAGATAACTATGTAACATATATTTAATTTCGTATGATTATACAGTTCTTACAAATATGTAAGAGGTGGGATTTTTTTAGACCGCACACGGCTCCGGGTCGACCCAGCCCCGTGAATTGGGTACCAGAGCAACTCTGGGAAGGGTAAGGCGGCCGGCGTGATGCTGACCACATCACCCCTGGTGTGCCGATGGTCAAGAAAATATGGGCCTAACACCATATTCCCAATATGTCTCAATGGGCGTGAAACGGGATCCTTTCCTTTCCCTGGGGTATTACTTTACAATAGAATCCCACAATGACTTCGTATTCATGTTCCTAGGATATAGGTCTTTCCTTATTAATAAAGGTAGATTTTCCTTACTCTAGAAGTTGCTGAAATACTTTGTCCGATCCTTAAATTCGAATCCTGGTTCTCTTCTTTATCCTGTCTTGTCTGAACTGTCTTCTTGACGAGTTCAATTAGCAGTGCGGTAATCTTAAATTGTTGTAGATTTTAACCAACACTCGACCCACGCATCCACATTGCTACGTGAAGGTGAAGTGCCTTCATAGATGTTGTATTTTAACGTCTCAAATGCCAAACCAGTAGCAAATAACTTGCTGATTTTGATAGCGGTTTATCCCTACCCCCCCCCCCCCCCTCGTTTATCTAGAATCTTCTTCAAGACAAAATTAAACTAATGTTCTCTGCATGTCAGCGCGAATTCATGTCTGACTTACAGGACCATTTAAGATTTTGCCTCTTCCGTTGATTTTGATCATGTTTACACTCACTACTTCATAGATCTATTTCGGATAATCCATTTCAAGATTGACAACTACTTGTAATTACCCATTACAACAAATCTGGTTTTCTTGTACCATACCAGACAGAAAATTGGACGTAACAATAGCTGTATTAGCTATAAGACAAACTCACTGTGGCACCTCCGATTTTACGTTTTAATCCGTGCGCTCCAGTTCACTGTCGTAATTTTCATATTAACACCTGGTATTACAAAAGGAAATTGACTATCATGACTTAAAGCCAATATTGCCCCACCAGTGTCTAATCTCACAAAGGTTGTTCAGTTAACCTGTCTTGCTACTTCAGACCGGAAACTGTGAAGAAAGTGTAAACAATGAATGGCACACAGAATTCAGCACGTAAAATGAAAGATAGATTAATAATGCCGGAGAGGAGAGAAGATCAGGAAAAGAGAACGGACAATTCTGTCACGCATTCTATGACGTCACGCAATTTTTGCCATTTTACCTCCCCTTTCCCGCCTTGTCACATTTCACCACAGAAACACAGACCCTCCTGCGTGTATCGTCACAAATCTCTAAAATAAATAGTGTTTAATTAATGCGGCTTTTACAAATATTGTTCAGTTCATGCGCGGTCTCCCTACACAAGAAATAGTCTAACCCTTGCTTTTCCCAGTTAAATAATTTCGTTTTTTTTTTTCCACCACAAAAGAAAATTAATTAAAGTAACGTGTTAACGTTCACCTCAACCCTAATACTTTCACCTTGCCAAACTTGTGTTTATTTGATCTCATCAGACTGTTGTCGGATGGTGTTAATTTGCTATTGTTTTATCTTTAAATGTGATTTTAATCAACGGTACAGTTTATTTTGTAGTCCGCACTTTGTTTCTTAAGGTGAGTACTACATCACACACACACACACTTACACACACACATACTCACATACACGCACACACACACACTCACATATATATATATATATATATATTAAAAGTCAATACAAGTTATTACAGTTATCTGATATTTCAGCTGTGATTATAATAATAATAATAACAATTGTTGACGAGGGAGTTGTCGACTGTTGACGATAAAAGTAGACAATGAAGAATAAGGTTTCAAAATATTTTATACTCAAGCATCATTTATGCCTACTGCTATGGAAACACCTGTTAAAGGTAAATTAGGGAATCCAATACCAACAGAAAAAGAACAGATGAAGAGATGGGCTGACCACTTCATGGAGGTGCTAAACAGACCACCACCAACAGTAACACCTGATTTTAATAATGAAACACCCACAACCACCTTGCCAATAACTTGCGATGAATTCACGTAGGACGAGATCAAACAAGCCGTTAAAAGATTAAAAAATTTTTAAGCTGCTGGAGTTGACGAAATTTCAGGCGAAATGATTAAAGCAGTTAATGACAACAACCTCTTGAGAATTTTAGATATTATAAATGAAGTATGGAGAGAAGAACAACCACCACAACAATGGAAAGACAGTATTATTGTAAAGTTACCGAAGAAAGGTGATCTATCAGACTGTAATAACTGGCGTGGTATATCTCTATTATCAGTACCTGGAAAATTATTATGTTGCATGATGTTAGAAAGACTTAAATTGCATGCTGACGAAAAGATCAGAGAAGAACAAGCGGGTTTCAGGCCGAAACGATCATGTATTGATCAAATATTCACACTGAGAACAATTATAGAAGAATCAGTTTAAAGGCAATCGCCACTTATTATCACCTTCGTCGATTTTCAAAAAGCCTTTGATAGTCTACACCGCCCATCATTGTGGAAGATACTTACAATCTATGGTTTTCCAACAAAATATGTGAATATAATCAAAGCGCTATATGACAATGCAAGATGTTGTGTTAGAACAAATAAAGGGAATACAGAATGGTTTACAGTAGAAACACGGGTGAAACAAGGCTGTATTATGTCACCACTACTTTTTGGAATAGCTATTGATTGGGTTATGAGAAACTATACCCACAATGAACAATTAGGTATAAAATGGACAAATGGAAAATTCCTGGGGGACCTGGATTTCGCAGATGATGTAGCATTCTTAAGTTCAACACCAAGACAATCCCAAGAAGCAATAAATAGTTTGTGTCATCTCTCGGTTAAAATAGGTCTCCAAATCTTGAACTCACAACGAACGACCTGGAGAGCACTGGTTTCTGCCTTATGCGCCATGTTTGGTGCTTAAAGAATTTATTATTATTATTATCATTTATGACAAAAAAAGCGATACTCACTCACCTTTGTATGTGTGACGTCACACTTCTTTAAACCCCACCCTCTCCACCGATCATCACACTTCGTCACAAAATTTTGGACCCCCCTTTTTTTTTCACTGCGTGACGTCATAGGTCGACGGCCCCTAAGTCAAAACTAAAACTGATAAGTCAAAACTACAAGATATAGAAAATCATTAGAGGCAATTAAATAACATAGATTAGAAAAGTGTTTTTGTCTTGTGACATTCCAGACGATGGTGTAATGTTATGATGTATGGTAAATGGGCGGTTGAAAAGAAATGTGTGGAAGCGTTTGACTCCAAAACGTACAGCTAGCATTTCTCTTTCAATGTTTGCAAGTTTCTTTTCGCCAGAACTTAATGATTTGCTTGCGTAAGCTACAGGACGAAGTTCTTTGGCATAGTGTCCTTCGGGATTTTTGTCTGGTTGCAAAAGTGCTGCTCCTAGGCCTTTCAGACTAGAATCAACCATGAGAAAAGTAGGTGCTTGCATATCATAGTATTTCAAGCATGCATCAGATGATATGAGGGTCTTCAAATGGTTGAATATGTGTTGATAGTCTTCTGACCATTCATACGGAGTTTCATTCTGTAGTAGAGATCGCAAAGGTTCTGCAGCAGCTGACAAATTTGGTATGAATTGTGCTAAGAAGTTGACAGCACCTAAGAATTGTTGCAGTTCCTTCTTTGTAGCTGGTGTTGGCATGTCATGAATATTTTCAACCTTTTTAGGGTCTGGTTTTACACCATTCTGGGTGTACAGCAATCCAAAAAATTGTATCTCCGTTGCCTTAATTGTACACTTTTTGCTGTTGAATGTTAGCCCATGGGCCTGTGCTACATGCATCAAGTTAATCAAGTTACGGTCATGTTCTTGTTCTGACCTGCCGCATACTACAATGTCGTCCGCAATAGCCACTGTGCCAGAACATTGCTCAACAATGTTGTCAATCTTCTGTTGAAAGATGTCTTGTGATACATTCAAACCAAATGGGAGTTTCTTGAAACAATATCTGCCGAATGGTGTTCGAAAAGTTGTAAGGAGTTGACTTTCCTCTGCTATCTCAACACTCCAGTATCCGTGTACAGCATCTAGTTTAGAAAAATATCTGGCATTGTGGAATCTGTGAGTTATCTCTTCCACCGTATGCATTTTGTGTGGACAGCGCTTTAGACTGTTGCTTAAATGTTTTGGGTCAAGGCAAACCCGAAGAGAACCATCCTGTTTCAAAACAGTTGTGATACTACTACACCAATCAGAATGCTCTTCAACCTTTCTAATGACGTCATTCTGCACCATCTTTTCTAGTTCTGTGGCAAGTTTCTGTTTAACATGTATAGGATACTTTCTAGGTGGGTCTATCTTTGGTTCAGCGTTGTCTTTTAAAAAAAATCTTGCCTTTCCTGGAAGTTTGCCTATTCTGTCAAACTGTTCTGGGAATCGCTGTTTAAGGTCATCTACTCCAGTGATGCGTAGAGTAAGATGTTCTATTGTTAATAGTTACCACACTCAGCTCTTCGCACATTGGTACACCCAACATTGCAGGTCCTTCAACATCTACCTAGTAAAATGTTGACGATGTCCATTCAGAGTCTCTGTATGAACATTCAAGTGTTACTGCTCCGAAACAGTCTATATTTGTTCCATTGTAAGCTCTTAGCTTTGTCTTGCCACTCCTACTTTTTACATTCCTTGTGGGAAATCCTTGCTCATTCACCTTGTCAGGCATGATCTGCCTGAATATTCTTAAGGGTAAAGTGTTTCCTTGGGCACCTGTGTCTATCTTGAAACGAATATATCTTTCTTTGTGCATTTTAATCCCTGGTATTCTGAATTGTACCTTGCAGAAAGCCTGCGTTCTCTTTGATTCGTTACTGAAAGTAAGTACCTTCACAATATCAAAAGTGGAAGGATCACTTTCTTCACTGGAGTCAAAGTCCTCAGTCATCATAGAATGTGTTTGTTTTGATGACTCTCTGCTGTGAATTTTGTGTTGAGCACTGTCTTGTTTCCTCTTGAAACAAAATTTTGTCCAGTGGCCCCTCTTTCTGCAGTAATGACATGTAGAGTCTTTAGCTGGACAGTGGTTTTGTATGTGGTTTAGGCCACAACATTTACACATAGCACCTCTGCTTGTGTTGCGTTTTCCTTGTTGCTTAATAACAGTTGCTTTGTTGTGTTTAGGTTTATAACTTTTTACTGCATCCACCTGAGCTGCTACTGTACCTTGCTGAATTTGTTTAATGTTTAGTGTTTGTGCCTCGTGTGTCCTGCCTTCATCCAGAAGTTGTTGTAAAGTTAGTGTATCACTCTGGCTCAGTAGCCATTTCTGGAACTCTGGCATTGGTGTGCTAAGAAGGATCTGTTCAATAATTCGCTCTTTTTCTTCTTCTTTGCTAAATTTACATACACTTGTTTTCTCCTTAATGCGAGTGAAGAAATCGTCTAGACTTTCATCAGGTTTCTGTCGCAGGTGGTGAAGTTCTAATCTTGCTGCTCTAAAGTTTGTGTGCCTTACGATCAGACGTTTTTCAAATTCGTCCAATATGGCTACGGGGTCGGTTGCCGACTCAACGGGCATGGCGGTAGCAAAACTATTGTAGATTTTCAAACCTTCATCGTCCAATGCTTCTAGAATATATGGAGTTAAGACTTGACCCTCCAGACCAGTGGTCTTGGAGTAGAGATCTATGCGTTGGCGCCATAATAGGAAAGCTTCACTCTTATCATCTCGACCGGCAAATCGCATTCGGGGTGCGCTGCGGTAGTGTTTAGCTGCCATGGTTGACCTCAACGACGAAAGTTAGCCGAACAAACTGTACTAACGTGTTATCGTGTAGCTTTTTGCATCGGTCCGGTATCGGCCGCTGCCACCATGTAATGTTATGATGTATGCATATATACGTTACTACGTCCTCTTCACAGGCACACACAAGTTTCACAATGCACACAGTAAAGCGTGATCAGTTTGCAGCCATCTTTATTTACAGAATGCTCGTACATGTGTAGTATCGTATCCTAATGTATTATACGAGGGAAGGTCAAAAAGTAATTCCTCCTATTTTTTATGTATGTAAATACTGCATCGGTGTGCAATTTGTAAATTTAGCAGGATTCCTCAAACACTCTTCTGCACTGTATAGCATTACCAACCTGTTTCAGTAACAGGTGGCACAACTGTAACAGTTTAAAAATGGCTGCCAAAGACGTTCGGTTAAAACAACGTTATGTCATAGAATTCCTCAATGCTGAAGGCGAGACCCAAATTCGCATCCACGAACGTTTGAAGAATGTTTATGGAGATTTAACAGTGGATGTTAGCACTGTCCGACGTTGGATACATCGGTGTGATGAAGCTGAATTAGGTCAATCCTCAATGGCTGACACAAAGTGGACTGGCCGTCCGTCTACCGCAGTGACTCCACACAACATTCATCGAGTTGATGGCATCATTCGTGGTGACCGTCGGGTAACACTGGATGAACTTTCTTCCATGTTGTCCATTAATAAAGGCAGTGTCCAGAACATCATTAAAGACCTGGGTTATTCAAAAGTTTGTGCACGGTGGGTACCCAGAATGTTGACAGACAGACATAAAAAAAAACGAGGAAAACCATAGCCATCAACCTCCTGCACCGTTACGAAACTGAAGAAGAAGAGTTTTTATCGAATATTGTGACAGGTGATGAGACTTTGGTTCATTTTTTTAAAAACCAGAATCCAAGAGGCAGTCAATGGAATGGCATCACACAACATCGCCGACAAGAAAGAAGTTCAAAAGTTCACCATCTGTAGGGAAAGTTATGGCCTCCGTGTTTTGGGATGAGAAGGGTGTGATTCTTCTCGACTTCTTGGAACAGGGAAACACGGTGAATGCAGACCGTTACATTGAAACTTTGAAGAAGCGTAGAGGTCGTCTTCGGCGACATTACCCATTAAAAGATCAGAGAACTGCACTACTGGTGCACGATAATGCCACGCCACACACCGCTAAACGCACCATTGATGCGATTGCAGAATTTGGCTGGACATTATTACCATATCCCCCTTACAGTCCCGATCTTGCACCTTCTGACTTCCATCTGTTTGGACCACTGAAAGAAGATCTTCGCGGACATCACTTTGAGGACACCGAGACCCTTAAACGCGCCGTACCAGTGGTTTAGGAAAAAGGACACACATTTTTACCGTGCGGGGATACATGCCCTTGTGAGAAGTTGGACAAAAACTGTAACAAATAACGGAGACTACATTGAGAAATACATTTTTGAAGTTCAGACTTGGGGCTACATTTCAATGTGAATTTTATTTGTTTTCTTGCCTATTGAATGAAATTAAAAATTACGAGACATTACTTTTTGACCGTCCCTCGTATTACAATGTGTAGTTTCGTATTTTAATGTATTATATTACAATTATATTACAGATGGTTTACATTTATGGAACCATACCACGAGTATGAAAAATGCAGCAGGCGAAACCCCCACTTCCCCATTCCATTATTTGCATTAAAATTATACCGCATCTCTAGTAGTAATGCCACTACAGAGCTAGTGTTTTCGCGAGTGACATCAACGAGAACCAAGCTCATGAATTTGATGGGTTTAGCCTCAATACTTCGTAGCAGAGGCTTTCCTAATGTACTTGGTACCCGGGGCGGATGTTACCTTTGACACCCCCTGCCCCAGTAAAGAAACACACTAGTAAGTAACATTTTAGGTTTGGCCATGTCTGCAGAATGGGAGAAGATCGGCTACCACGACAAGCATGGGAAACAAAGAGCCAGGGATCCAGACCCCCCAGGACGACCCAGAGTCCGCTGGGAGGACAACATTAAACAATCTTTGAAGGACCGAGGACTAGAATGGAACCAGGCCAAGAAGAAGACAGCCGATAAGATAGTCTGGCCCTCTCTCTTCCAAACCTCTACACCTCACGGTAGAAGGGGAACGACTAAGTAAGTAAGTAAGTAAGTAACATTTTAACAGTAAGAACTATATTGATAGTGTCCGATGGCACCCCTTCCTGGCTGTCACACGGGGCGGACCGCCCCCCTCGCACATCCCTTAGTGAAAATGAATGTATGAATAAGTACCAATTACCAATACTGTCGAAGATAATCTCACTGAAATTTGGCTCGAAGAAAATCTGCAGAAAATGTAAGTATAGGTTCCGCAGGAAGAAAATAGAGTGAGAATCACTGGCAGACCTATTGATAGGGATACTGGAAATTAACTGTCTCTTAGCAGGTTGAGAATCCTTGGAGGAGACTAAGAGTTAGTTGTTATCCAGCCCACACTTTTCCCTAAGGTACTGAATGATTAGAAAGAGCCCCCATTAATTAAATACAAATATGACATAATCTTACAGTATTAGACATCACTGTAACACCAAAGAAGAGTCAATAACTAATCTTGATTTTATAAATTTACAATGAAACTTTACTGATGGAAATAAGATGTCATATATCGAATATGTATTCAATCAAATATTTGTAGAATTTAATGATAATGGTAAGAATAATAATATTAATAATCATATTAATACAGAAGTATGAATGGCTTTGTAAGATTGTACATTTCAGTTCTGGATAATGCGTAGAGTCAGAAATATTGAATACTGATTGTAACAAGAGATTTGATTTATTGCAATACTTTGGGGAACATGGTAGAGATTAAGCAGACACCATGTGTTATGAAGGACTATTAGTGATGGTGGCTAAATGTACATGTAGAAGATGTCTTTTATGATATATGTGATTTTTTTTTACTTAAGCAAACCGGTAAAAAATACCCGTATGATGTGTTATGGTATTTGTCTCACATGCATAAACTGTAGGGCAGCAGTACAAAAGACAAATATGGGTCTGTACTGTGAAGTCTGAGGGACGGGCGACACAAAGACTTTGATAATTAATCTCTCCCAAATGGAGGATTACCAAAGTCGTTTTGTATCTTCCCCAGTTCTTTTAGGGTAGACTACACCCCTAGTGTGCCGACGGTCAAGATAATATGGGCCTAACACCATATTCCCAGTATGCCTCAATGGGCGTGTAACGGGTTCCTTTACCTATGTGACAGAAGGGTGAAGTCGCTATGTGACAGAAGGGGAATTCGCTATGTGACAGAAGGGCGAGGTCGCTATGTGACAGAAGGGTGAAGTCGCTATGTGAGAAAAGGGTGAAGTCGCTATGTGACAGAAGGGTGAAGTCGCTATGTGACAGAAGGGCGAGGTCGCTATGTGACAGAAGGGTGAAGTCGCTATGTGACAGAAGGGCGAAGTCGCTATGTGACAGAAGGGTGAGGTCGCTATGTGACAGAAGGGTGAAGTCGCTATGTGACAGAAGGGCGAGGTCGCTATGTGACAGAAGGGCGAGGTCGCTATGTGACAGAAGGGTGAAGTCGCTATGTGACAGAAGGGCGAAGTCGCTATGTGACAGAAGGGCGAAGTCGCTATGTGACAGAAGGGTGAAGTCGCTATGTGACAGAAGGGCGAGGTCGCTATGTGACAGAAGGGTGAAGTCGCTATGTGACAGAAGGGCGAAGTCGCTATGTGACAGAAGGGCGAAGTCCCTAAGTGACAGAAGGGACCGTTAAGGTATAATAGGAATACAATGTTTACACATTTAAAGACATAAAATGAAGGAATTGAGAAGAAGAGAAAAATTAAATCGAGAGAGCGAGAGAAAAAAATCTCGTCACACGAACACCAAAAATGAAGGCAAAGAAGATGAAGAACTTGAAGAAGACTTATTGCACTCTGTCAGCTTGCATTCATTTAAGGATGAGGTAATTAAGATATATTATTTTAAATATTTGTATTTATATCTGGGATACCTAGTCTCTCTCTCTCTCTCTCTCTCTCTCTCTCTCTCTCTCTCTCTCTCTTGATATATATATATATATATATATATATATATATATATATATATATATATATATATATATATATATATATATATATATATATATATATATATATATATATATATATATATATATATATATATATATATATATATATATAAGTTGACAGGAAACTCTATGCAGAGCAATACAACAGGAGGCAATCTGATCATCAGAAGGCTTTCCCCGTCGATCTAGTGTTTCGGCCCCTTAATCTCCTTTACACTCTAAAAGGGGCGAGCCCACTTGGGTCATGACTCCAAAGTGTCAGCCTCCTGTTATCTTGTGCAGAGAATTGAACCCACTCCACCGTGGTTGGAGCTTTTAACTTTAATCCTATTTTCTGCCAGCTGGAGGCAATTTTGAAATTAACCCCTATATTGAAAACAAATTACTGTCCCGAGTTCTATAGCCCGTTGTGGTTGTTCCACAGCCAGCACGATACCTTTTCCGCAGTTTCACTGAGCCTCTTAAATGCCCTTGTTCTTGACGTAGTGTGCAGTTCCCTACGTCTGGCTGTTGCTCAACACATTTTCTCTAGTTATAGATGAACTCCATGCCTGTACATAATCTAATATCTAGGTTCTGTTGTTTCAAACCTCGTACAGTTTAATAGGAAATGCTCTATATTTGTTACAGTGTAGACTTTCTGCATAATAAGGTTCTTATGTTTTAAAATAACCTGTTCCCCGCTGTAATCTGAGAATTCTTAATGCCATAGATAGCTGACATGTTCTTGATGGAGCTTTGAACAGCTTATATGCATGTCTTTCATTAAACATTTTTTTCCCGATGCTACTGTATATTCATTAGTTATTATTTTTAAAATTAAGCTTTTGATTTCTGCAACAAGACAGCATCATCAGTTGCCATCTTCAGATCGAAGTTCGGCTGAAATGGATCTCCAACATCGTCTGTCTCTTTTCTTGTTGGTGTACTCTCATAGACACTCTCCTGTCAATCTCTTGATGTTATCTTCCCACTTATAGCTAATGCATTTTCCGTCTGATGTTATCTTCCCACTTATACGAGGTGTGTTCAAATGAAACCCGTCCCAGTGGCTTTATAAGAAATATATGTAAGGTACATCAGCAGGAGTAGTAGAATTAAATACAGCAATTGTTATGAAGCAAGTACTCACTTGGACTCTTTATAAATAGTCACCATAGGCATTCAGACACGCATCCCACTGCTTGGGTAGACGGCGGATGCCGTCCGAGAAAAATGACTTTGGTTGCTTATTAAACCATTTGGTCACCGATGCCCTGACGTCTGCATCGGAGTCGAATCGTTGTCCCTTTAGAGATTTTTTTAAGGGTCCGAACAAATGAAAGTCACATGGTGACAGATCGGGGCTGTAGGCTGGGTGTGGCAGAACTTCCCACCTTTTCCTTGCTAACGCTTCCTGCACAATGTTCGCAACATGTGGACCAGCATTGTCGTGCAACAGAATCACACCACGCGAAATTTCGCATGCCGGGTCGTTTATTCTTGATGGCTGTATGCAGGTTGTCTAGTGTGTCTTTGTAGCGGATGGCATTGATGTTCACGCCAGGCTCTTTAAAGTCTACCAATAGAAGCCCTTCATGGTCAAAAAATGCGGTCAGCATAACCTTACCGGCGGAAATCTGCGACTTGAATTTTTTGGGTTTTGGTGATCCGGGATGTTTCCATTGCATGCTCGCTGGTTTGCTGCACGGCTCAAAGTGGTGGCACCACGACTCATCGCCCGCCACTATGCGCAACAGAAATGCACCACCGTCCTCTTCGTAATGCAGCAGGTGGTTCAAACTCCACCCCATGCGTTCTTCCTTATGGTGATCGGTCAGCATCCGTGGGACCCATTGTGAACACACCTTTCGATACTTCAGTTTCTTCCTAACCACCATTTGAACTGTCCCAAGAGACACAGCGAATTCCTCTGCTAGCGAACGTAAGCTCCGACGACGGTCCACCCAAATTGCTGCATCAATCTCGGCGATGGCTTCTTCTGTCGCAACAATATGCACCTGACCTGGCCGCGGAAGATCTTTCGTTAACTGACGTTCTTCTCGAAACATTCGTGCCCAGTATTTCACTGGTAGTCTTAGACACACTTCTGTCACCATACACTGCTTTCATTCGGCGATGAATGTCGACTGGTCGACATCCGTCGGCTGATAGGAACTGAATCACCGCTCGCTGATCGACCTTGGACGGATTCCTTATCACACCGGCAATTATTTTAACGGTCTGCAGCACAAACAATGAATACTAGGAGAATGAACACTTACACACTTGTACATTCGTATGTGCTTATTACGTCAGATGTGACGTCATCATGCTCCCCCTACAAATGTCCCCTTGGCGCAGCACGGTCGGGTTTCACTTGAACACGCCTCGTAGCTAATGCATTTTCCGTCTGATGTTATCAATGCAGCTAAGTACCGGTATATACAAACATGTGTTGTTTTTTTTCACTTACAGTTACTAGACAGGAGGAAACTGGGCGCAGATGAAAGCGTGCAGTCCCCAGGACACAAGAAGAAAACTCACACAATAGTGAGGACGTGGCTCTAATGCTACCTAGGGAAGCACAGAAAGCACTCATAGAATGGGAAGCAGTGAGACCTAGAATTATCAACAGCGGCATTCAAAACAGCTAAAAGGAAAATAAAGGTAAACGTCACCCACTGGTATGCACCAACGAATGATAAAGAAGAATTAATGGAAGAAGAACTTTCGCTACAAAATATAATGGATAAAATAAAAATAAAAAGACACTACAATTTTTAGGGGTGACCTAAATACAAAGATAGGTACAGACAATAGCGGATTTGAAGAAATCATGGGAAAACACAGACTAGGGACAATGAAAAAAATGGGGAAATACTCACAAATTTATGTGATTCAAATCAACTGGCTAGAGGTGAAGCATATTTTCACATCACAAGGTACACAAGGCAGCACAGATATCACCAGACAACAGAACAGAAAATCAGATCTTTCCCATTTGATATTATCAATGGGGCTAAGAATTATTAAAAACCAATATATATATATACATATATCTATATATATATATATATATATATATATATATATATATATATATATATATATATATATATATATATATATATATATAACGAGCAAGTAGCCTGCCTAAAACAAGGCGGGAAATAATTATGTCGTGTTCTTTCCAGTTCATGACCTTATAACAGCGTTAATTCTCCTGCTGTCATTTCATTCCTTCGCATTCAATTTCTACTTCATTGAATCTTTATAGTCAAACTTGTAGTCAAGGCACCACGAAGAAATGCGTACTCATTTAATGTGCATTCAACTTAGCTTTCGCGGTGAAATGTGTGCTTTTCCCGTATTTTCCAGAGAAGCTAGCGGAATTTTTCCATTGTTGGTTATAGACGTTTCAGTAAAAAACAGTATATAGAGGATGTTCTAAAATGTTTTGATGACCTTATCTTCCTTGCCCTAATGATACTTCCGGTTGTAATGCATGTAAATTTTGTTCACCGTACAGCCTAATGACAAATGTCGAGGTGCTGTCATGTGCTAGCCTATAAAGCATGTATACACTGTGTCGTGAAATATTCTAATCCACATATATAAATTAAAAAGTAAATGTAAAGCCTAACAAATAAATTTAATAAAAGGAAAGAAGAATGCTAAAGAACAGTGCTGTCACAATGACTGTACTCGATATCCCCTTTGTTTTCTCCTGCCTCTGCAAATTGTAACGTTTCACGTTGATAGTAAAAGCCTTCTGCAGCATACACGCGTTTCCCCAACACAATAAAATGTGTACTCCATTTCTAAGAAAAACCTTGAGATACGCAAGATGACCTAGATTTAAAATTCCATTCATGTCATTTTATACACTACGTTACAAAAAAAAAACGAAAGACAGATGGACTAAAGATAGAAAGAAAGGGAGAGGCTGAAAGCCGGAACGCATGCAACACTAAACACGCGTCTCGCGATACACAATTACTACCATCACGCGTGTAAGGCCACAAGCACTAGCTTTTTTTCAAATCGACAGTGATAAAAAACACTACACACACGAGAGTTAGTTTTTAAAAACGCTTATTAGGAAACATGACATTATACTGGTTTACGTTTGAAAACATTACAGTACCCAGACACCACATCGTATTCGAAGTAAACAGGAGGTAGAAGAAAATGCATATTTTGAACGCAGCCACTTAGCTCCTTTAAATTTGTATATTTGGGTTCCTTAGGACTTGCTGACAAAGAATATGTTAAACGTTACGCAAATAGTCTAGGAATTACCAAATTATAGCCAAAAGAAATAGTGAGGGATGTCAGACAACACCAAAATCAGAATTGCTCAGTGGCAGATTTTCACCCCACCATTGTACGGGAAATGGGTCTTCATGTTAAATCCGATTTGATTGGAGCGCAAGAAATGTAAGGCTAAACACGATTAGTCGGGCTATAAATACTATCTTTTGTTGTCAGGGGAAACGGGAGTAGGAGTACTTTTTTTCAAACGATTGGGTAAACATGGCACGATTGGTTAGACCCGCGAATAAAGTCAATCAGAGGCGTCAGGTCACCACCACATGTTCAAATAAACTTACTACAGAACCAGTGCGTTGAGCACCAGTGCATATTTTTCTAAATAAAAGCCTGGGACATCGGCAGATCGAAATTGTGCTATATTCATTGCCAGTCAACGTAACTGTGTATTATTCCATGAATTGTGGTAAGCTTGATATATTCAATATCTTTTTAATGAAAATTGAATGTAAATTGATAATTTATGTCTGTATATATGTGTAGTTCAGTAGCGAACGTGAGGTAAAGCCTATATAGTGCTCCAACCTGAACAGAAGGTGTCGGAGGAAAGTAAAACTGCATGGAATTACCAAAAAGTACACTGACACCTATCTTATTGACTAGAAAGAAATAATGCTGGAATTGCAGAGGCGTGGTAACCATTAGGGAGGAATATACTGGTGTAAATTATTTTAGATGAAGCTGCCAGTTGGCCTACCGCTCTGAACTCAGTGTTTGTTATGTAATGTGTTCAGTCTGTAAATAGATTATAAATTAGTTATGAAGTAGGAGGTACAACCTTCTTGTTTCAGGGACCGTGGTCCAAAATTTATTGAGCAGCACCTGGTCTGAGCTTTGCTGAACCTAGAGGCTGACAGCATACTCCTGGGTCCAGATAGTGACCAGTGAGGTGTCTCCAGAACACAGGGAGGTTATCGAGCAGAGGAGTCCTTTCCTGCCGCCATCACGAAAGATAAGCCTATGTGGCCAGTGGAGCTCAACATTATGCCCCCCTCAAAATCTGACTTTATAATAAACCAGAGGGAAAATACAGTGTTTAAATTGATAGGGACTGTGAACTTTTCCCCATACTACTTACAAGATAAACAAACACTTGAAGTCATGATGACAAATAACAACATAGCTTGAAAAAACAAAACCAGTATTACCTCATATTACTACTACACAACTGACATACATAGGATAATATTAATAAAATATGTCACTACAAGTTTCATATTGATAAATCCTGTACATATAAATTGTAATTAAAATTGATTGTGATTCCTGGTTCACTTTTGTCGTGAAACGAAGTGTAACCCACTACTTTGTTAATCACTATGTCGAGATACAGATTTGCTTCAACCAATCAACGATCAACGTTCACCAGTCTCTGAGACAGAATAAATTAACGGCCATCTTGTTCATGCAAGATGGCCGATGAAAACTGAATAAAATTAGGCTGTATGGGACCAGGTACAAAACCGGAGGAAACCAATCAACTTGCTCCGCCAGGAACCAACCGAAAGCTTTCCTCAAGTAGTTACTTGACTATATAATCGGGCGGATTTTATGCTAACCACGCAACCCCGAACTTGACGCCAGAGATACAGACTGAAGAGGGAGAAGCTGTCACCTTGATTTATGGTAACTTACCTGAGGGCATCGACCTGCAACCTACTTCACTAAGTCGCGTCAAAACCTGGCCAGTTTAAAATCTTAGGAGGGTAAATATTTTTACGATAACCGTTGGTATTTGTTGTGTGTCATTTATACTACCTATCAGGTTACTGATTGTATCTTGGGGGGAATTAAGTATAATGATTGTATTTCCTATTATGATTGAATAGACGAAGACTAATAGGACTCATACTTCAACCTATTGTCTCCTATACTTCAATCTATTGTCAGTCTATAACTTCAGTCTATTGTCTCTGATAATTCCAAACTGTAAATATAACCAAAACAGTCCTTGTTAGGACTCAATCTATTGTCTCCTATAACTCAATCTATTCTCTCAGATAAGACCAACTGCAATATAACCACAACAGTCCTTGTTAGGACTCAATCTATTGTCTCCTATAACTCAATCTATTGTCTCCTATAACTCAATCTATTGTCTCAGATAAGACCAACTCCAATATAACCAAAACAGTCCTTGTCAGGACTCATTCTATTGTCGCATCTAACTCCAATCTATTGTCTCCTATAACTCCAACCTGATATATCACCAACCAGTCCTCGTCTCATATACTCCTATCATAAGAACATAACAATATTGTTAGGATATATGTTACCAGCTATTGTCAGAGAGGGCGTGATATAGTATAGGGGGAAGGACATTGTTGTATCACACCTAGGTGTACATATTATTGGATTTATTCATGTATTGATTTATATTATGGGATGTATTCATGTATAAAATGTATTCATGTATTGAATCTATATTATTGAATGTATCCATGTATTAGTTTATCAGAAAGAATGTTTTGCAAGTAGACACCTGTCTTGTCTCGCTATTGCTAAATCATACTGAGCCATGTTGTCATTCATCCCACATGCATACATCGGAGACACGCTCATTTCACTCACACTAGAAATAGGTGGGCTTGAGGACAGAAATTAGCCCCTATTTTTGCTTTGTTACAGGTTTAATTGTGTCCTAAAAACCTGAGGTCGTATGTTCGAGTCAATCCCGCTGCCTGGAACTCCGCAGGAGCATAGAGGTTGACCAGACTCTACATCTTTGGTCCCCCTCAGTCTTGGGTGGGCTAAAGGAACGATACTCTGCCGGTGGTGTGAACCAAACAAAGAAGAACAGACTTAAGAGAGATGAGTACACATTAGTACCATTTCTGTCGGCATTGTGAGCATAGAACTGTCAATGAAGAAAACGTGAATTAGCGTAGCAAGAGACAATAATAAGATCATAGTGGATAAATTATACGTAAATAACAGCATAGCTGATAAACGTTATATCCTAATTAACAGCACCGCTGATATAATTTTTTGTTCCTATACTTGGAAAACGTGTTATAATATTTATAAATATAAATATTTGTAAATCATATGTAAACTTACCAATTCATTTCATTCCATTTTTTTTTCAACATTCACCTTTCAGCACAAGAGTAGATAGTGTATATATACTAAATAAAATATAAGGAAATTGTATTTTGAACGACTTGTCAATTTTATCATTGTTAAGTAAAAATCTGTTTCCTTGCTTTGTTTAATATCACAATTAGTTACACAGCAGAGGTGGCGCTTTATGTCGGTCTCCTCTATACTATTGTTTCGAGATCAGATCATTCACAGCCGTAACTAATTTGTGATACCAGTAGTCCTCTCAGACACTGGGACTTCACCATTTTCTGCAGAAATTCTATTTCTGTAATTGTCAGTACTATACTGATCCAAGAGCCAAATAAAACCTCTCGCCACACTGGGGGCTCGTTCCTGGGATATTTCTGTATATCTTGAGCCATACTTAGTCTATTCATCTATCTACACTCTATCTTGTGCCACCCATAGGTAACATAAGAAAATAAATTTTATTTTTTGAAAAAAAAATTCTATTTTAGGATTTTTAAAACAATATTTTCTTAGGAGGAGTACCATTTAGTACTCAGTAAATAGTTGATGCTCACAAAGTTGCACGGAAATTTTTTTGTTCATTTAAATTAATTAAGTTTAATTACAATAATTTGGTTATAGTAAATTTACATACCCTCTCTAAGCAACGCCATGGCTGATCTAGTGAAGTTCAGAACTGCGATCATGCAGATGGGTAAGGAATTAAATTTGACAGGTGATGCTCTCACTCAGTATGTCACAACAGAAGTGGACAAACACATGGATAGGGAAGAAAGAAAGTTGCAATTAGAGACTGAAGCAAAGAAATTAGAGGCTGATAGAGAAGCAAAGAAATTTGAGGCTGAAGAAAGGAGGTTGCAAGCTGAGAGAGAAGACAAAAGACTGGAAGCTGAGAGAGAAGACAAAAGACTGGAAGCTGAGAGAGAAGACAAAAGACTGGAAGCTGAAAGAGAAACTAAAAGGTTAGAAGCTGAGGAAAGGAAATTACAAGCAGAGAGAGACCATCAGTTGAGATTAAAAGAGCTTGAAATTCAGGCAAATACTGGCAATAATGGTGGTAGCTCACCTCACTCTGAGAGTAGCTCCAGCCAGAGCACCTCAAGTGGGGCCATGAATTTTCATCTGGACCCATTTGTTGAGAAAGAAGACGCCATTGAGTCGTACCTGGATAGATACGAAAGACTAGCCACTACCTATGGCTTAGTGAAAGAAAAATGGAGTCTTAAACTATCTCAGGGATTGAGAGGTGTGGCCTACGATGTGTATTTGAAGCTCTCAAGAGATGACCAGGAAGATTATGAAATCCTGAAGCAGGCACTGCTTGTGAGATATGAAAAGAACTCAGAATCATATAGAAAGAAATTCCGAACAGCTAAACTTCTTCCAGGAGAAAACTATCACCAATTCTCTGCTAGACTGGAAACCTATTTGGAAAAATGGAGTAGTTTAGGAAAGTGTCAGGATCTGAAAGAAATGATAATGATGGAGCAAGTGAAAGAGTCCATGCCTCAAGAAATGAGGAAGTTTATCATGGAACAAGGAGCAGAGAGATTGGAAGATATTGTAACTGTTGCTGAGAGATATCAAGCAGCTCAGGCAGAATTATTAGGAAATAAGAAGAAGCAGGGTGAAAACTTCAAATCATCACAAAACTATACCAAATATGAACAAAAGGACCATACCACAAGGAACAAACAAAGATTTGACCAAAAGGACAAAAACCCTCTAAGATCGGATAAGACACCTTACCGGAAGGAAGGAAAGTGGTGTAAAACTTGTCTAATGAGTAACCACAATACTGCGGACTGCAGAAGGAAGAATCCTCCTCATCATGCTGCATGTCTTACAACAGGGAATCAGGGAAGGAATGAACTGGCAGTAAGTCAGAAGGACTTCCATCATCCCCCTGTCTGTGAGGAAGTGACCGTGAATGGCACTCAAGTACTGTGTTTATATGACACAGGATTGGACTTTGATTCAGTTGTGTGCTCTTCTCTAGTGAGTCCTGACCAGATAACCACAGAAACAGTGGAAATCAGAGGACCGATCAAGGGAGCAAGAACCATGACACTACCCATAGCTCGAATCAACATAAGATCTCGCTATGTGGAAGGAGAAATCAAAGCAGCAGTGATGGACGACCCTATTTACCCTTTGATTTTGGGGTGTAGGTATGTTTTCCTTGGAGAACCTATAAAACCTGTAGTTATGGCAACAGTCCAGACCAGGGAAAGCTCCAGGAAAATGGAGGAGAATCCTATCAATACTCATCCAGAAGAGATGAAAAAGGCTCAGGCAGCAGATAGCACACTGAAGCCTTGTTTTGGCAAATTGCCTAAAGCACATAACCCTCCAGAGAAAGGAGACTTGTATATGAAGAATGGCCTACTATACAGAAAAGCTGGAACAGGACCTAAAGGGCATGGACAGCTTGTAGTGCCAAAATCTTACAGGGAGAAGGTTATGACGCTAGGACATGCTATACCCTTCAGTGGACATATGGGAATAGGGGCCACTGGACAAAGGATAGCCTGTCACTACTTCTGGCCAGGAATTACAGAGGACATAAAAAGATATGTAAGATCCTGTCCAGAATGCCAAAGAGTAGCTCCTAAGCATAGGACTGCACCAGCAACACTGGGAGAAATGCCTATTATGGGAACCCCTTTTGAACGTGTTGCAGTAGATATTGTTGGACCCCTCACTAGGACCAAGAAGAGAAATGCTTACATCTTAACCTTGGTTGATACTTGCTCTATGTGGGGAGAAGCAGTGGCCATGTCAGCTATAGATTCAAAGCACGTGGCAGAGGCCCTGTTGACAATATTTACCCGATTAGGTTTCCCGCATCAGATATTGACTGACAATGGGTCTCAGTTTAAGGGAAAGCTAACACAAGAAGTATTCAGGATATTTCAAGCCAGGCACTATCATTGTAGTCCCTACCATGCCCAAGGGAACGGTCAAGTAGAGCGGTTCAATGGTACGCTAATTTCAATCCTTAGAAAGCTGGCGAGTGAAAAACCTGATACTTGGGATACATACTTACCCGCTGCACTATTTGCATATAGGGAAGTACCCCACAACTCAACTGGATTGGCTCCAGCTACATTGTTGTTTGGAAGACCAATAAAAGGTCCACTGGAAGCATTGCTGCGGACATGGACTGATGAAAAGGCAGAGGAAACAGTGACTTCCGCATACCAGTACGTCAACGAGTTGACATCTCGATTGAAAGCAGGTTGGAAACTGGCCAATGATAACTTAAGACAGGCCAGGAGGAAGCATGCTGCGTACTACAACAAAAAAGCAAAGGATAGGGAACTGGAGGTGGGTGAAAAGGTGTTATTACTGTTGCCAAGCAGCAATAATAAATTGCAGATTGGATGGCAGGGACCCTATGTCATACTGGAGAAACTTTCCAGGACCAATTATAAGATTGACAAGAAAGGAAAGGAGAAGGTATATCATGTCAATCTTCTTAAAAAATACTATGACAAGGAATCATCAGAAGTTGCACATATTATGACCCTAGCCATTGCAACAGAAATGCACGGTGAACCACTTCACTCTATGGAGTATCCACTCACAACTACAGAGGATTATGTTCAAGTAAATATTAGTGAACATTTAACTCCAGAGCAGAAGAAGAGGGTTCAGAAAGTGTTGGAAACCCATGCTGATGTGCTCACAGATAAACCAGGTCGTACGAATCTGTTAGAGTACGACATGAAGGTTACCGACCCTACCCCAGTATGCATGAGAACATACCCTATACCCTATGCGAAAGCCCAAGCACTAAGGGAGGAAGTTGATTATCTGTTGAAGGAGAAAATTATCTCGAAGTCAGACTCTCCCTATAGCTCAAGTGTGGTGCTATTGAGAAAACCGAGTGGTGAACACAGGTTATGTATTGACTACCGGAAGCTTAATGCGATCACAGAAATCTCAGGTGGACCCATTACCTGACACCAACCAGCTGTTCTCTACACTGAGTAAGGCTAGGTATTTATCGAAGGTAGATCTAAGCAAGGGATACTACCAAATACCAGTGAAACCAGAAGTTAGGAGAATGCTGGCATTCAGTACATCAGACGGACACTACGAGTTTAATGTACTCCCCTTTGGGCTGAAAAATGCTCCAAGTATCTTTTCAAGAATGATGAGGAAATTATTGGAACCTCTACAAAATCCCCATATCACTAACTTTATGGATGACATTCTTGTTGCAACAAACACATTTGAAGAGCATATAGTAGCGCTCTCCATGTTGTTCGACAGACTGAGAGAAACTGGATTGACTGCACGTCCAACCAAGTGCTATATCGGTTGTAAGGAGTTGGAATTCTTAGGTCACACTATTTCTACAGGTCATATGTCTCCTGACCCAAAGAATATAGAGAAGCTAAAGAAGGCACCCAGACCTCAAACGAAGAAAGATGTGAGATCATTCGTGTCTTTATGTGGGTTCTATCAGAAGTACATACCCCACTTTAACTCTCTGTGTGCACCATTAACCAACTTAACGAAGAAAGGACAGCCTGACAAAATCAAATGGAATGCTGATTGTGAAAAAGCTTACACAGAGCTAAAAGCAAAACTCACCAGCAAACCAATCCTTACACTACCCGATATCACACAGGAATTTGTATTAAGGACGGACGCTAGCAGTATAGGGATAGGTGCAACTCTCTTGCAGAAATCAAAAGCCCAGCCGGAGGAACTTTTACCAGTCGCCTACGCCAGTAGGAAGCTGAATGCAGCTGAGTTGAACTACTCGACCATAGAGAAGGAATGTTTAGCTCTAATTTGGTCCATCAACAAATTTTCACCTTATCTGTATGGGACACACTTCATTGTCCAAAGCGATCACCAACCTTTAACATTCTTGGCTGCATCTAAAAAGCTAAATTCGAGATTGTTAAGGTGGAGTCTGCTTCTGGCGCCTTATTCCTTTACCGTGAATTACATTCCGGGAAGAGACAATGTAGGAGCTGATTTTTTAAGTCGACACCCTAGTACTCTGGAAGGACAGACGCAAAAGGATTAACCACAGCAGGGGTTTACACGTCAGCTATGACAAGTCACAGCTAGGAAAGGAGGGGGCTATGTCGTGAAACGAAGTGTAACCCACTACTTTGTTAATCACTATGTCGAGATACAGATTTGCTTCAACCAATCAACGATCAACGTTCACCAGTCTCTGAGACAGAATAAATTAACGGCCATCTTGTTCACGCAAGATGGCCGATGAAAACTGAATAAAATTAGGCTGTATGAGACCAGGTACAAAACCGGAGGAAACCAATCAACTTGCTCCGCCAGGAACCAACCGAAAGCTTTCCTCAAGTAGTTACTTGACTATATAATCGGGCGGATTTTATGCTAACCACGCAACCCCGAACTTGACGCCAGAGATACAGACTGAAGAGGGAGAAGCTGTCACCTTGATTTATGGTAACTTACCTGAGGGCATCGACCTGCAACCTACTTCACTAAGTCGCGTCAAAACCTGGCCAGTTTAAAATCTTAGGAGGGTAAATATTTTTACGATAACCGTTGGTATTTGTTGTGTGTGTCATTTATACTACCTATCAGGTTACTGATTGTATCTTGGGGGGAATTAAGTATAATGATTGTATTTCCTATTATGATTGAATAGACGAAGACTAATAGGACTCATACTTCAACCTATTGTCTCCTATACTTCAATCTATTGTCAGTCTATAACTTCAGTCTATTGTCTCTGATAATTCCAAACTGTAAATATAACCAAAACAGTCCTTGTTAGGACTCAATCTATTGTCTCCTATAACTCAATCTATTCTCTCAGATAAGACCAACTGCAATATAACCACAACAGTCCTTGTTAGGACTCAATCTATTGTCTCCTATAACTCAATCTATTGTCTCAGATAAGACCAACTCCAATATAACCAAAACAGTCCTTGTCAGGACTCATTCTATTGTCGCATCTAACTCCAATCTATTGTCTCCTATAACTCCAACCTGATATATCACCAACCAGTCCTCGTCTCATATACTCCTATCATAAGAACATAACAATATTGTTAGGATATATGTTACCAGCTATTGTCAGAGAGGGCGTGATATAGTATAGGGGGAAGGACATTGTTGTATCACACCTAGGTGTACATATTATTGGATTTATTCATGTATTGATTTATATTATGGGATGTATTCATGTATAAAATGTATTCATGTATTGAATCTATATTATTGAATGTATCCATGTATTAGTTTATCAGAAAGAATGTTTTGCAAGTAGACACCTGTCTTGTCTCGCTATTGCTAAATCATACTGAGCCATGTTGTCATTCATCCCACATGCATACATCGGAGACACGCTCATTTCACTCACACTAGAAATAGGTGGGCTTGAGGACAGAAATTAGCCCCTATTTTTGCTTTGTTACAGGTTTAATTGTGTCCTAAAAACCTGAGGTCGTATGTTCGAGTCAATCCCGCTGCCTGGAACTCCGCAGGAGCATAGAGGTTGACCAGACTCTACATCTTTGGTCCCCCTCAGTCTTGGGTGGGCTAAAGGAACGATACTCTGCCGGTGGTGTGAACCAAACAAAGAAGAACAGACTTAAGAGAGATGAGTACACATTAGTACCATTTCTGTCGGCATTGTGAGCATAGAACTGTCAATGAAGAAAACGTGAATTAGCGTAGCAAGAGACAATAATAAGATCATAGTGGATAAATTATATGTAAATAACAGCATAGCTGATAAACGTTATATCCTTAATTAACAGCACCGCTGATATAATTTTTTGTTCCTATAATTGGAAAACGTGTTGTAATATTTATAAATATAAATATTTGTAAATCATATGTAAACTTACCAATTCATTTCATTCCATTTTTTTTTTTCAACATTCACCTTTCAGCACAAGAGTAGATAGTGTATATATACTAAATAAAATATAAGGAAATTGTATTTTGAACGACTTGTCAATTTTATCATTGTTAAGTAAAAATCTGTTTCCTTGCTTTGTGTAATATCACAATTAGTTACACAGCAGAGGTGGCGCTTTATGTCGGTCTCCTCTATACTATTGTTTCGAGATCAGATCATTCACAGCCGTAATTAATTTGTGATACCAGTAGTCCTCTCAGACACTGGGACTTCAACATTTTCTGCAGAAATTCTATTTCTGTAATTGTCAGTACTATACTGATCCAAGAGCCAAACAAAACCTCTCGCCACAACTTTGTAGTTGAATCAGGACATATATATATTAATGAAAGTACTTAATACATATTGATATTTGAAAATTTACCAGTGACTCATTTAAGATAGTCTTATAGAATGTTACATGTGTGTGAGTGTCACAGTGTTGTCCAGTGTGGTGGAATAAATTAAATTGTTTATCTGTCTGTTGTTGTTGTGACTTACACTTCATCATATACATACCCTAGACATTTAACGTAGTCATCACAATATTCCAGAATAATTCTGACTGAGGCATAATGTGGTAGCAAGTAAGGTTATCTGTAAAACACTACACATATTAGATACAGATACCTTCACAGCTGATCTCAGTCAGTACACTAAGTCCCCTATAAAAGTTTATAACATCCCACTTTACCACATATATTGGGGGCTCGTCCGGGATTTTGAATCTTTCCCTATTAAAAATATTGGGGGTAATTCACTTCAGGGAATAATAGAAATAAAAAAAGTATCCTTGGGTGAAAATAAATAACGTTGAGCTCTCAGTGCCTGTAGTGTCCTTAGATAATTATTGAAAGATTGAATTGTTACATTTGCATGTTAGACAATGGCCGACTTGGCAAAATTTCGATCTGCTGCTGTACAGACTGCGAAAGAGTTAGGAATGGACGGGCAAATTATGATTGCTTATGTCACTGCTGAATGTGACAAATATATTGAACGGGAAGAAAGAAGATTAGAAAAAGAGGCCGAAAGAAAATTAGAGGCTGAAAAAGAGATTAAGAGGTTGCAGGCTGAGGCTGAGACTAAGAGGTTGCAGATTGAGGCTGACAAAGAGGCTAAAGCATTGGAAGCCGAGGAAAGAAGACAGGCTGCAGAAAGAGAAGAGAAGAAATTAGCTGCAGAAAGGGAAGACAAGCGATTAGATGCAGAAAGGGAAGCAGAAGATAAAAGATTACAAAGGGAACATGAGTTACGACTAAGGGAGTTTGAGCTTCAAGGCCATGCTCCTGAAAATGGTGCCAGTCCCTTTACCTCTGATGCCACTGCTAATCAGGGAGCCTCAACCTCAGCTATGAATTTTCATTTAGATCATTTTGTTGAGAAAGACGATGATATTGAGAGCTATCTAAATAGATATGAACTATTAGCTACCACATATGGGTTAGAAAGAGAAAGGTGGAGCTTAAAGTTATCTCAAGGGCTTCGTGGGGCAGCTTATGAAGTTTTTGCCAAAATGAGCAGAGGTGATCAGGAAAATTAAGACATGCTAAAGCAGGCTCTTTTGTTAAGATATGAAAAGAACGCAGAATTTTATAGGAAAAAATTTAGGAATGCTAAACTACTGTCAGGTGAAACCTATCACCAGTTCTCTGCACGAATAGAGACATACTTGGAGAAATGGACTTCTCTGGGGAAAACCCAAGATCTTAAGGAAATGGTCCTTATAGAACAATTAAGAGAGTCCATGGCTCCAGACCTGAGAAAGTTTCTCATGGAACAAGGTGCAGAGAGGCTGGGTGAGTTGCTAAATGTTGCTGAAAGGTATCAAGCAGCTCAAGCAGAAGTATCAGGTAATAAAAAGAAACAGCTGGAAAATTTTAGGGCACCACAGAACTTTAATAAATTTGATCCTAGAGATCAAAACAAAGGTAAGCACCAATTTGATAGGCCACGGTATGACAATAAAAATAAAACCCCACAATTCGATGAAAGGAAATATGATGAAAGAAAATCTTTCAACCAAGGAAAAAGGTGGTGTAAAAATTGTAAGATGAACAATCATGACACTGACCGTTGCAGAAGGAACCCTATAGTTATGGCCACCCTTCAGGTCAGGTCGACCTCAAGACAGGAGGAGGATATTATGTTAGATACCACTCCAGAAGAGATGAGGAAGGCACAGGCTGGGGATAAGACCCTCAAGCCTTGTTTCAGGAAATTGTCAACTTGTCATACAACTCCAGGCAAGGGAGATTTTTTACATGAAAAACAAGTTGATGTATAGGAAGACTGGAGCTAGATCCAAAGGTCAGGGACAGCTGGTACTTCCTAAAAGATATAGGGCAGATTTAATAAGGAGCCTACATGTGAAACCAGATGGGGACCATGAAAAAATAGGTACCATCATCCAAAAGGTGGCTCACAATTACTATTGGCCCAAGGCAAGATGGGACATTGAGAATTTTGTAGAAAGGTGTAGCATAGCACATGAGGGAACACCCACAAGTGGGAACATTGATCAGGACCTGGACACGCCACGGGGCAAAATTAGGCCTGATAATAAAAAGAAAACTAAATTTGATAAAGTGGACCAAATGGAATGGGAAGCCCCTTTTCACGGACAAGCTTCAATTAACTGTTTTACAATGGCCACTATGCGGAGAGTGCAAAAAGATGTCTTACCCCAGGATAAGCCGAAAATCCCTCAATCGGACTTAAACAAACTGGAGGAAGAAGATGTAGAGAGGAAATCTCTCATCCAGAATTCTAAGTGGGGAGAAAGCCCCAGAAAAAAAATTGGTAGCGGTCGTTTTGTGACTGATAATTCTGGGAAGAAAAATCATCACTATAGCGCTTCCAGTGGAAGAGACCATACCGGTGCATGGACAAATAGGTCCACAAAATTAAAGGTCCATATGTAGCGCTGTTAAGAACGTGGACTGATGAAAAAGCAGAGGAAAATATTACATCCTCATACCAATATGTGAATGAGCTGACCACTCGTTTAAAAACTGGCTGGAAATTTGCCAATGAAAATTTGAAACAAGCCAGGAAGAAACATGCTGCCTATTATAACAGGAAAGCTAAAGACAGAGATTTGGCTGTGGGAGAGAAGGTACTGCTTCTTCTACCCGGTAGTCAGAATAAGTTACAAATTGGATGGCAAGGTCCATATACAGTTCTAGAGAAAGTGTCTAGAACCAATTATAAGATAGATAAGAAGGGGAAAGAAAAAATCTATCATGTGAATCTCCTGAAGAAATATTTGGAAAGAGAACATCAGGAAGAGACACACTTGTTGACCTTGTCCATTGCCATGGAGATGAAAAAGGAACCACTTTCATCATTTGAATATCCATTACACCCCTGTGAGACAGCGGCACAGGTGAAAATCAGTACACATTTAACGAAAACTCAGAAAGAGAGAGTGCAACAGGTTCTAGATACTCATACAGAGGTGTTAACAGACCGACCTGGGCATACAAACTTATTGGAATATGATATGAATCTGATAGACTCCACACCTGTCTGTATGAAACCATATTCGATTCCTTTTGCTAAGGAGAAAGCTTTGAAGGAAGAGATATACTATTTGTTGAAGGAAGGAATTATTTCACACAGTGAATCTTCGTATAGTTCCGATGTTGTACTCTTAAGGAAACCCTCGGGAGAACATAGACTCTGTATAGATTACAGGAGACTGAATGCTATTACAGAAGGACAGGTGGATCCATTGCCGGATACAAATCAGCTGTTTGCCAGACTAAATAAAGCTAAATATTTCTCAAAAATGGACCCAACTACATAAAACCATGATAGCACAACAGCAGAGTAAAGTCAAGTTGACTTACATTTATCTATGTGTATATAGAATAAAGGACTGACGTAAGATGTCTGTTTTAAGAGGGGAGATGTCGTGAAATATTCTAATCCACATATATAAATTAAAAAGTAAATGTAAAGCCTAACAAATAAATTTAATAAAAGGAAAGAAGAATGGTAAAGAACAGTGCTGTCACAATGACTGTACTCGAAATCCCCCTTGTTTTCTCCTGCGTCTGCAAATTGTAACGTTTCACGTTGATAGTAAAAGCCTTCTGCAGCATACACGCGTTTCCCCAACACAATAAAATGTGTACTCCATTTCTAAGAAAAACCTTGAGATACGCAAGATGACCTAGATTTAAAATTCCATTCATGTCATTTTATACACTACGTTACAAAAAAAAAACGAAAGACAGATGGACTAAAGATAGAAAGAAAGGGAGAGGCTGAAAGCCGGAACGCATGCAACACTAAACACGCGTCTCGCGATACACAATTACTACCATCACGCGTGTAAGGCCACAAGCACTAGCTTTTTTTCAAATCGACAGTGATAAAAAACACTACACACACGAGAGTTAGTTTTTAAAAACGCTTATTAGGAAACATGACATTATACTGGTTTACGTTTGAAAACATTACAGTACCCAGACACCACATCGTATTCGAAGTAAACAGGAGGTAGAAGAAAATGCATATTTTGAACGCAGCCACTTAGCTCCTTTAAATTTGTATATTTGGGTTCCTTAGGACTTGCTGACAAAGAATATGTTAAACGTTACGCAAATAGTCTAGGAATTACCAAATTATAGCCAAAAGAAATAGTGAGGGATGTCAGACAACACCAAAATCAGAATCGCTCAGTGGCAGATTTTCACCCCACCATTGTACGGGAAATGGGTCTTCATGTTAAATCCGATTTGATTGGAGCGCAAGAAATGTAAGGCTAAACACGATTAGTCGGGCTATAAATACTATCTTTTGTTGTCAGGGGAAACGGGAGTAGGAGTACTTTTTTTCAAACGATTCGGTAAACATGGCACGATTGGTTAGACCCGCGAATATAGTCAATCAGAGGCGTCAGGTCACCACCACATGTTCAAATAAACTTACTACAGAACCAGTGCGTTGAGCACCAGTGCATATTTTTCTAAATAAAAGCCTGGGACATCGGCAGATCGAAATTGTGCTATATTCATTGCCAGTCAACGTAACTGTGTATTATTCCATGAATTGTGGTAAGTTTGATATATTCAATATCTTTTTAATGAAAATTGAATGTAAATTGATAATTTATGTCTGTATATATGTGTAGTTCAGTAGCGAACGTGAGGTAAAGCCTATATAGTGCTCCAACCTGAACAGAAGGTGTCGGAGGAAAGTAAAACTGCATGGAATTACCAAACAGTACACTGACACCTATCTTATTGACTAGAAAGAAATAATGCTGGAATTGCAGAGGCGTGGTAACCATTAGGGAGGAATATACTGGTGTAAATTATTTCAGATGAAGCTGCCAGTTGGCCTACCGCTCTGAACTCAGTGTTTGTTATGTAATGTGTTCAGTCTGTAAATAGATTATAAATTAGTTATGAAGTAGGAGGTACAACCTTCTTGTTTCAGGGACCGTGGTCCAAAAGTTATTTAGCAGCACCTGGTCTGAGCTTTGCTGAACCTAGAGGCTGACAGCATACTCCTGGGTCCAGATAGTGACCAGTGAGGTGTCTCCAGAACACAGGGAGGCTATCGAGCAGAGGAGTCCTTTCCTGCCGCCATCACGAAAGATAAGCCTATGTGGCCAGTGGAGCTCAACATTATGCCCCCCCCCCCCCTCAAAATCTGACTTTATAATAAACCAGAGGGAAAATACAGTGTTTAAATTGATAGGGACTGTGAACTTTTCCCCATACTACTTACAAGATAAACAAACACTTGAAGTCATGATGACAAATAACAACATAGCTTGAAAAAACAAAACCAGTATTACCTCATATTACTACTACACAACTGACACACATAGGATAATATTAATAAAATATGTCACTACAAGTTTTATATTGATAAATCCTGTACATATAAATTGTAATTAAAATTGATTGTGATTCCTGGTTCACTTTGTAGTTGAATCAGGACATATATATTAATGAAAGTACTTAATACATATTGATATTTGAAAATTTACCAGTGACTCATTTAAGATAGTCTTATAGAATGTTACATGTGTGTGAGTGTCACAGTGTTGTCCAGTGTGGTGGAATAAATTAAATTGTTTATCTGTCTGTTGTTGTTGTGACTTACACTTCATCATATACATACCCTAGACATTTAACGTAGTCATCACAATATTCCAGAATAATTCTGACTGAGGCATAATGTGGTAGCAAGTAAGGTTATCTGTAAAACACTACACATATTAGATACAGATACCTTCACAGCTGATCTCAGTCAGTACACTAAGTCCCCTATAAAAATTTATAACATCCCACTTTACCACACACTGCTAAGAGAGCGCAGACTACGCTGGCTTGGCATATGTACGCCGCATGGAAGATGGTCGCATTCCCAAAGATATTATCTACGGGCAACTGGCAGCTGATGGCAAAAGAATAGTCGGGCGACCGCAGCAGAGGTTCAAAGATGTGTGTAAGATAGATATGTTAGGATTTGGTTATAAATATAGTATGAAACAAACATAAAGGTATTGTAACCGCTCTAATTTAGCAGTAACCTCTTCTGTATTGGTTCCAACTTGACTGTAAACCACCAAATGATAATGGTCGTGTTTGGTATAGGTAAAGTGAGTGTGATTGTGTACTGGCAAAGTCGTTCCCACAACAGGGGCGCACACGGGAGTCATCGAGTATGGAACGACTGATGATATTTAATAATAGTTTATTAACTCACAGCACATCATCACGTAGACATAGACGAATACAGGTACATCGAATCATATAATTTCCACACTGCATTAAATATATATAATACGGCCTGTCCACATCCTGGCCTATAATAATCTTCATATGGCCTAAACAGTACTCTATTATTCAATAAAGCCTGCACACACGGCAGCTATAATAATCTTCATATGGCCTAAACAGTACTCCGTTACACAATAAAGCCTGCTCACACGGCAGCTATAATAATCTTTAATATGGCCTAAATAGTACTCCATTACACAATAAAGCCTGCTCACACGGCAGCTATAATAATCTTCAATATGGCCTAAACAGTACTCCATTACACAATAAAGCCTCCTCACACGGCAGCTATAATAATCTTCATATGGCCTAAACAGTACTCCATTACACAATAAAGCCTGCTCACACGGCAGCTATAATAATCTTCATATGGCCTAAACAGTACTCCATTACACAATAAAGCCTGCTCACACGGCAGCTATAATAATCTTCATATGGCCTAAACAGTATTCCATTACACAATAAATCTTTACTGCAGTTTATCACATAGGCTGTACACACAGCGAAATATATAAGTCGACATTTTCTTAAGCCCTACGTAGGCATACACTATCCAAAAACCACTGGGACTCGACCTACACGGTCCACGCCCAAAACACAACTCTTAAATCACACACACTAGTCCCGCCAAAAAACCCCGTCACGAGACTCGGCTGTCTTGAACACCGCTCTCGATAATACATGCAGACTCGTGGAGAAGAGTGAAACTCAGAATTCCGTTTCAGTGGGTTGAGGTGTAGTGAGTAGGTCCCAGTAGTAATGGTTGTTTATTTGTTTTTTTTTATTTAAATCTAGTATATTTTTGTTCACTCGAATTTATCGTATTACTATGTTTGTTTTTTTTGTTTTATGTTGTCATACAAGTGTTTGAATTGGGTAAAAGTCAATGCTTGTTCGCGGGGGTTAACTCGAGATACTGATATTAATTCATGGTCCAATTAAGCTTTCTAGTTAGATATGTGTACTTTAAAAAGTCCAGGAGAATACGTCTCGTACAACCACAACAATTCGACGGGCTATCGAAAGCCCAACCTTCCGTAAGCCAAACTCCAGAACGCATGGTAAGGAATGACATCGAAGTCATCCTTATAGAACAATCATAAAAAACATACAGAGAAATTTCTTAAAACCCCAGGATTAGTTATAAGCATCAGGTACCGGAGAATGAGTGGAACCTTTGCGTACAACGCCGCTCACGGGCCAGCTATCAGTAGCGAATCACACTTTCCGCCTACTCCGGTCCTGCCATCGCTACGCATGCTACCGGAAAAGAAAAATGATGCGTATGAATAAAGACATTGCGGACAATAGTGCGAAACCAAACTGACCACACCCCCGTGTGGGACACCGGAAGTAGCCCCCAAGTGTTCATTGGACCGGCCACTAAAATTGTCCGCACACCACTCACATAAGTAGTTAATTACCCCTTAGTATGACAGATTCCAGCCCCCAACCATAAATCAGTAATATTTTAAAACATACATATTACATTTTAAGCCGTTTGGCCATGGCGGGATCCGGCCGTGGGGGGGTTTGATTTCCCATTGGCCTAGTATATGTGTAACAACGTTCCACTGTGTGGGGCTGCTATGGATGCATTTGCTAAAGGGTTACCGATGATACTGTAGCTCCCATTCTCGCTTCTTAACCCCTCTATCGTCCCAATTTCACACCCACCTCCCGAAATATAACCCAGTATAAAACACATTAATAAATTGTCCCCACCTATTCCCCCCAAACACATTGGTGTATTATGTTCTTTATTGTTCATGTCATCTCACAATAACCCTTAACATGTGCATGACGTGCCCGGTTTATACTTTATGTGCTGCGTGCGCATTTTTTTTTATGACCCAAGCCTTGATCCCTTACTAAATAGATAACAGCTTTCCCATCTATATTCTTAGAATGGATTTTAATTAAAAAAATGCACTGGTATCCCAGATCTTCGCATACCACGCAATAATTAATATATAATCAACTGCTTATTGAGCCCTTACCTGGAATAAAAAAACACGTGGCCTCCCAAAACTCTCGTAACTCTCCCACATCACAAAAACTCCCCAAAGTAACACGATACATTCAATCCCCCATAACCAAACATGTTCCTTACCCCCCAAACAACTCAAACCGTTATAAACATCAATGTACCAATAATTCATAGGGTAGAAATGGCGCTTCACTGGGATCCCTATCTGGCCTCGAACATGGAAGGTCGATTATAACATGTAACTCCATTGCCATCACGAGTAATGATAAAAACTAGCATACTTGGAGTTTATATTTTCCTAGCACAGGTATCCGTCCCACATTAAACGCCAATAACACAAGCCATACTCGCGCAGCACACCTAACTCACCATATAACCCCACACCCATTACCACCATCAAAGAACACCTAACAACACCAAAAACACCCCCCAACCCTCCCCCAATAGAACATACCCTGCTTTTACTCGCAGACCTAGAATATATATAAAGAAACTACCTCTCCCTCCCACATAGGTCGCTGAGCATTGTATAAACCCCTACCTTCCTCCCCTCACACTTTTCCCGCTACCGCTGGTATGCTCCTTACCCCCAAAAGCTCGGTCATAGCATAAGGATCATGGAAGGACCATGAGTATATGTCACAGTCCTACATTGCCGTGCCATCCGTAGATAGACCAAGCTACCAGGGAATATTCATTGCCCTGCGGGACAACTCTGACATCAATATATAAAACAGTCCCTCAGAACGTTCAGAAGTCACGCTGTCGGATGATCGGCGTGACACACGGCGGTTCCAAATAATTTACCTGTCACCGGACGATGAATTAACTTACCTCCACGATACATACCAAACGGGCCTTCTCGTACACAAAGTGCCCCCAACAACATTTCACTTGTTAATAAAATGGGGTAGTGAGATAAAAAAAAAGAAAAGATAAACGCATAAGGCCAAACCCAGGATTCCGCGATATCCGCCCCAGAACTGATACCACATGTAAGTCCAAAATTACCCCCCAGTGGTCCCCATAGACTAACCAAAATTGCCCCGGTTACTTTGATCTTTTCCCGAGCCAAGGGCATAGCTCCCGACAATATTCCGGTCGTCTTTACCATTGGGTGTGTCAAAAAGTCGTCGTTTTCAAGACCCAACATAGTGACATCATATAGACCGATACCCGTCAGAAGGACATCCCATCACTAGGCACAGCATACCGCAATTAATCGGATGCACGTGAGGTTTGCGGGCCAGATGTTTTTAAACAATAACTCAGACATTAGCGGCCCGACTAAACATCCACGCCGGCTTTTCATCAAGTACCTGAGCTTAGCTGTTTCCTTTTGGCTTTTCACGACCATAACCGACTCGTATCAGCCGCCAGTTTGATAACCCCAACAACGATCTCGCCTCCCTTAACCGAGTGTGCACTGTGGATACAATGCCTTGCACACGTGGGGTACCCTAAACATGTTGGTGCAAGGTCACATGGTCACGAGAACTGGAGTGAGACATTGGTCACAATGGTGCAGCATAGTTTAGTTCGGCTGCTGGACACAGCTGTGTTGCACCGAAGTGTTTGTGTTTCCCCAAGAAAAAATTTATTAAGACATTTAAATATTAGGATTGTGGAGCACGCTGAAGGTTCTTAGTGATGGAACTTACTCCCACTCTTCAGGTGTTGGATGACAAGGAAAATTTTGTAAATTTGGTGGATGAGCAAATGAATGTGAAATGTTGTTTAGAGCCCATTTCACGTAGCGGGAGTATACCCATCATTTGTGTGAATCATTAGATACACGCCTCTCCTCCATTCTTCCGTTTCCTCATAAAAGTAACCTAACCGATTCACGGAGTGCGATATTTGCCCATGCTCATAAAGCCAAAATAGCAATCGATCACACTTTTGGGGCCCCCACATACATGACGCGGAACTCACCTGCATTACCAAAGTAACTGACACATACATATTTATGGGCCCGGATGAATAGGCAGCGTTAATTCATTTAGGCTAGAGGTTCAAGGGATTATTAAAGAAAATAAGGGAAAAACCGCTCCGATCATCTATCACGTATAGCTTGATCTTAGTGGTGTGCGAGCATTTTGTTTTTGAGTGCCTTCTACCGAACAAAATAGTAATGTCCTAGGTTTTTAGAAGCTGTCTGGTCATTGTTGGCCCCCTAGTGACAAGATATTTCATGTGCTGAAGGATTTTCTTGGGGGCCTTCGTTGACAAGTCACATAAGTTATGCTCAGAATTACTAGAAGCTACATCA